>JAODKM010000032.1:10000831-10011984 GCA_026780845.1 Petrocephalus sullivani | reverse complement strand
AGGGGCATAAAGCCCCGGACAACTTAGCTCCTGGGATCACTGGAACATGCAAACCCCTCCACCACGGTAAGGTGTCGGCTCTTGGAGGGGCTTTTCCACAGCAGTTAGGTTAATTCCCCGGAGTGGCGTTTTACCGCTGCAAACCTCTAAATTCCTCGGCGTGGCGTTAAATTCCGCGGGCTGCGGTAAATCGTGGGCTCTAGTGATTAGTCCACAGAGAAAAAAGACCCTAAATGATGAACAGTTATTGACAATGGTTTGTTTTTAGACACTGGTTTAATGTCAGAATGGAGCACTGAATTCGCAATTAATTAGCTGATGGTTTGTTGTGCTTTTATGCTATGATGTATTTGGTATGACTGGTGCCCGTAGTCTCCGGGATAGGCTCCAGATTCCCGCGACCCTGAACAGGATAAGCGGATAAGGAAAATGGATAGATAGATGGATGGATAGATGGTCAGCATGCATTTTATGCCTTGACATTAATATTTGTATTTTATATGTAAAATTTGCAGCTCTTCAGACCAAATAACTTTCTTTAACTTACTCTGTCCCATAATATTTTTGAGTTTGCATAAAAGGTTTTCAGTGGATCTGTTTGATGTTTTGAGATGCAAGGGCTATCTTTAAAGCGATGTTTTTTTATTGTTTAATGTTTCTGTTTTGATGGATTTTGGAGCACTCATACCATAATTGTACCTGTACAATTGAAAATCGAGTGCAATAAGTACCCCAGGCTCTCAGCACTCCAGCTAATGAATGGATTAGATATGTAGCACTTCGATTTTGTTTTTTAATTGTCATTAAGCAAGCAAAATACATGCTTTTATTTACTGAATGTGTTCACCAAGAACAGTACTGCATATTCAGGTCTGGGTTTACTGCAGAAGTTGAATACTATTTGAGAGAATGATGAAATGATGAATTCACATTAACATTACATGTTTACTTGTGAAACTCATAATTACCATGGAGTGGCACAATATTAGCAAATAATACAGCTCTGGAGGTCAATATTGACACTCAGTGTTGGTTCATTCATTGAATTATTATAATTTGATTAATATTGTTAGTAGCATTAGGTAACATACTATGTTATCCATTATATAGTGTTGCTGCCTTTGCATTGTGCATAACTGGAAAATGACAATAGTGATTTCTGCCTCTCTAAAGGTTTAAATAAATCATGACCAAGAGACGGTTGACCAAGAAAAGGTTTGTTCGATTTTTGGAGAATTACATTTTATGTATAATGAATAACATTTAATCACCTATTGGTCTCTTCACACTGGAACAGAAAATACCAAACTGGCACTGTTATGTTAAACATCCTAATTACTGACCCTCTCATTTGCATAATTACAATGATTTCCACCAGCCAGGCTAGTGTGAAGATTGTAAACTGCGGTGGACCTGAGAAAGCCAGAAAAAAAGTATGGTTTAATGATGAATCTGTCCTTCAAGAGTTAGGCAGGCTGGCTTGAGTTTCAATAGGATTTTAAAAAGCCAACTGTGTGCAGAAATGAGAATCTCTCCCCCTCTAAATCATATGGAATTACAGTGCTGGGTGCATGCGCCTACACACAAAAAAAGCCCAGAGGAAGCAGCTATTTCTGTTGGTTTTATTAAACCAACCAAGCAATTTAATTCTTTTGTTCCGGAGAGTTCTACTTCATTGATTAACAAAAGCAGGGATATAATTTTTTCAGCCTTTTTGAAAAGCCTGAAATGTCAAGCCTTTTAAAGCAGATTATTCTGCCTCTGTGCAGTGAATACAGCCAAAGTAACCTTTTGTCTACAATTAAATATTCCAGCATAAATATAAAAGAAAATCAGAGATGGGGAAGATTGACTCACTAGAGATTGGAGAGGTAGATTCACACAGAGATAGTGCAAACAGCTTCCTTCTAATTAAATATGCCAGTGAGTCTCAAAGCATTCGCTTTCAGCTGCAGAGAGAGGAAGCCGCCTTAGAATGTAAGGAAGAAATATATCACATCATCTGTCTGTCCACATTCTTCCTTTGGGCATCTAAAGGTATTTGGTTTTTTTGAGGGTTTGATATTTGTTTATTAAAATATGAAAGGTGATATCTTCAGGGAAATGGCATAAATATATGCATGTAGTAAAAGTTCTAAAATTGTTTATGATCTAGAGGACGATAATTCACAAAACACTGTAGGTTTCACGGGACAGTCATTTAGTTCTATGACTTGACTTTTATTGTGTTTGGTCCAATCTTTTCTCTTTCATTCTTTAACAGATTATTCTTTTCTTAAAATGCAGATCTGTTGTTGTTAATTGTGAGGTCATGCATGCATGCATATTGCTAATTAATAAATATAAACAGGACATAATTTGTTAGTATTTGAAATGTGCATGTCAAAGATTTTTGACGGACTGTTGGAAATATAGTGCTAAATAAGGATCATGAGTTACATGGCCATTTTAATGAATTACATGGGTTAATTAAGGATCTTTGTATATATTTTATATTATTTATATTGTGAAAGGTGCCTATCAGTGATTTTGATGTTTGTGCTGTTTTTTTACATGTTGCTATACTGTATGTTGTTGTATAACTCAGATTGTTAAAATGAATAGCAACATTTACAACAATTACAAAATAATTGGTGAAGTAACTGGTTTATTTAATTTTAATGCAATTGCAAAATGCTTTTTCTTTATTTGGCCATAGTCACCTGAATTTAGATTATGTTAATTACACCAATTATTATGACCCTGGGGAAGCCAGTTGTTTTTACTCCATATAATGTCATTAATGTCTTTTTAAAATAATCACTGTTTAGAAGGGGTGTTCCCTGTAGGTTGATTTAGTTAAACAGCCGGAAGTCTGGCACAGTTAACCCCCTCGCAGAACTTTTCCTGGGGCTTCGTAAGAGTAACTTTCATATTTGTTGTTCTAATACGTAAGTGTCTGTGTTTGTGTGTGAGTAAAACGTATGCTTCTGCCTGGTTCATGCATTTTCCTTGTTGTATGTTTAATTGAATAATTTGAATTATGTCTTAGGTAATTCCGACTTAGAGATGGCTTGGAGTTAAGTTATTAACTGACTACTTTCTGCCACATCACTGGGTGTTAATTATTCATTGTTTCAGCCAGTAAAATTTTATTTTAATAACTTTTAAAATATTCCGTAACTGCTTGCATTAGCACCTAACTGTTCAATTTAAACCCCTGCAGGGATGGTCATGTTTTTTACTTTTCTTGTATGTAGTATCATATCTGAGATTAAACCTAGGGACTCTGTCTGTGAATGTAGACTGAATGTGTATACATCATCTATCACTGATGTTTGAGGTGGTAATGTTTAAATTAGATGCAAGAACATTGCTCGGACCGTGGCGAATGGCTGCGCTACGTATCGTTGGGTGTGCTCCTGGTGCAGGAAGACGTCGGCCAGGTGACACCAGAGGGTGCCAACCGAGCCGGATTTGGCCTCCGCCAGAAGCGAACCCCCGGCGCCGCCTTCTTTACGTCACGGACCGCTAACGTTAACGACAGTGTACTACACAGGCGTAGCTTACACTGTCACCGCTATCTGGCAAACGCGCTGTAAATCCGTACTACTAAATAACTATAATGTAATAAGATACAAATAGCTAATATAATGAGAGAGAGAGCATTTTGGAATTATCTAAAAGCTTTTCAGATTTATACAGCTTAAGTTTCTTATTTTTATATATAATTTTTATGCTAATGAATTTAATATGTAGATCTAGAATGTAACTAAAAATGTGCCAAAACTACTGAATCTCTGTTTTAGTAGAAGTGTAATTTTTAACTATGAATTTAAATCTTACCCTTAGATTAGCTTAGTTTACATTCAACTTTATTGTCATTGTGATGAGTACAGGTACAGTGAAATATAGTTAGCATTTTAATAATGATGAAGTAATTAAAAATGAAAGGCTCTAACAGATGCATATCTAATTACAGTATTTTTTTAATGCAGTTTAAAAACATACATTGTATTATGCTGCTTGTTATAATGGCTGTAAGAGGTAAATGCTGACCAAGTAGACACTCTGTCTCTGTCGAACCCTTATGGATTGCTCAGAAATATAAAGGATTGTACAGGTTACATAATCATGTGACAGTGGGCACATATTTTATTACTGAGATTGTTTGGGAAGGTTTCGGAAGTAGTTGGATTAACTACTGGAAAGGGGGGAATGTATTTATTACTCATTTAAGCAAAAAAACAAACAATCCTTGGCAAATACACAATGAAACATAGTAAAAAAGCCGACATTTCCTTGGCTTGGTGTGACGAGTGGTGTTTTATTCTCCCCTGTTGTGTTCCTACCTTTTTAATGGTGCCTCTTATGGTAAATGATTAAGGGCTCAGAAAGCAGACAGGTATACATTGTTCTTAAGAAAAAGGTCTTTCTTTCTGGGGCCAAAGTCTGGTCAAATTTCCATGGACTTTTTCAATAAGGCCAAATGCACTGAGGCAGGGCATTTTATGTGGTGACACTGGTCCTGATAGGCCGGCTGGCTCATCCCAGTAGTGGCCTTTTCGGGACTGCAGTATCAGGTCAGCACCAGGACGAAGGCGGCTCAGCTCCATCGTTTTGCAAGCCTCCTTAAATCTGCCATTATGCTGAATTTTATTTTCCTGAAATGAGACTGCAAGGTTTGCAAATGGGAAACAAGAATTATTTAATCATATTGTACCTTCACATCCAGATTTGACTTTGGCTGCATAATGCAAAGCAGTAATCCCTTTATCAAGTGACCAGATGAAGTGCTTTCATTGGAAGAGGGACTGGCACATATTCGTGGCCTTTCTGTATCTGGTTTATTTGGAAATTGGTTACTCTTCTTTATTGTTAAGGTTGATAATTACAGCCGGCATTAAACAGAAATATGACCGATTAATGCTGCAGGAAAATGTTCAGAAAGAACCCTTCAATCAGCATGACTATTTCTGAGTAGTAGCAGGTACTCACTGCTGCACTCTTATCGTCTCTGAGGTGCAGGCGTAGCCGACATTTTAATTGCCATCCCTTTAAATAAAAGTTTATATCTGTGAACTGTCAGTTGCTATTTTTAGTTTTGCATTTTGAAAATTCTGTGTAAGTGCCTGGAAATACCTACTTACTTTTTCATGTTTTTGTAACTTTCATATTCTTATTACATTAAATAGTTTGACTGTATTTTTGGGGCAAGTTGTATTAATTAAAAGTAGATTAATAATATTATAATATTATATAGTATTAATAATAACAGGAAGTTGATTTTAAATAGTTGGATGTTTCATTATATACATGATTCTAAAAACCACCTAGAATAATGCTGATCTTGTCAATGACCAGGACTTTTTTGTTATAAAAGTTGGGTTCTAGCTGGTGGTTATTGATAATTTAATAATTAATGTAGAGAGGTTCTGTGGGGTTCGCCGGAATGACTTAAAATGACGGCAAATACAGAGGTCGCATGATAAACCCTCAGTGTAGCGTGAGAGCTCAAATTGCCAATGTAGTTGCAAAGGGTTGTTGACATGTCTATGGCATCAGGCTCAGGGGATTTCCATCTGCCAGAGGGCTGAAAATCAGTACTCTGAAGGAAGCACATGAGAAATCCACGCTTGAGAACTTAGTATGACCATGCACACAGGACCGTGCCCTTATTGCCTGTCCTTCATAGGTGGCTAGTCATCGTTGTTGGACAAAAAGAAAATAGCTGCCCCCGCCATGAAGTTTAAGACTAACATTACAGTTCATTGTTTCTCAGAATATTGTGATGGCTCATGTGGGAGATTTTAAGGCTTGCCGATACCTCCCGGTGTTTGTATGCTGAAAGTAAATGGACAGTTTAAAGCGCTTTTTAATTACTGGCATTAAATTCAATTAGCCACATCTGCTCTCATCATCATTTGCTCCACTGAAGATCTGCAAATGACAGGTTTCATGTCTCACAGGTGCTTGGTAGGATTTAGCTACAGGGGACCTTTTCACTTAAGTTGCTCCGAGGCAGATCACCATTTAGCTGACCTTGTGAGAGACTGAGACTTTCTCCTGGATAGTTTTTTTTAAATGAGATTGTATGTGCTGTACGGGTTCCTAGTCAATCCATTCATTCTCAAAAACAAAGCTACTTCAATTGCTTCTTATTTTAAAAATATTTTGTATGTAGTCCCGGTGATGGTAAAGGTTTCAGCTCATGTGGCAGGCACAGGAAGTCCATCAAGTGAGAGCTGTGTGTTTATGAGGTAATGCTCATTGGCTCCCAGTCGACAGAAAGGATACCTGCACACCAAGGGTATGTTTGGAGGCCCTGGTGTTGACGTTGCATGCAGAGAGCCTGCCGCTAAGCCGTCTTTTCACAGCAGAATCCGGCAGCGCTGCAGCAGGGCCGTCGTGTGCCAGCGCTCACGCTTCCACAACATTATCTGTTGCTCTTTACTTTTTTGTCTGCTCCCCAGCTGTAATTATCTACGGCTCAAAACAAGCGGAGGCCGAAATGCCCGTTGAGCCATTGAGACTGAATTATAGCTTGCATCTCTCTCCTTTCTCTGCTGATGGAAGTGTTTTTTTGTGCGTGCTGCAGACTGTATGTTTAGTTACTCTGGACTGTTTTGTTTAAGGGGGGTGTCTGCAAAGGCCAGCCATGTGTGAATTTCTTTATGTCTCCTCTTGTCTCGAGGATGAAAAAATCGATCAGGCCTAAAGCTGAAGCCTAATACATAGCCCCCACAGTCTATTGTCTAGGTGAAAAGCACACACTGAAATCCATGGGCAGGTTGCTATTAATATGACAGCCCACCCCATATCCGGCTGTAATTTATAATGAAATACCTAATCTCCATTATTTTGATCCAGGCAGGCGATTCTATGAAAGAGAGCGAGGAGGAGGGGCCTTTTGAGTTCCTTGTGGCATTTGTATGAGAAATGGCAAACCAATAATTTTTGTCAAGTTTTTTTTTTCTTTAGCCAACTGAAATGCTTGTGGATTGCTACAGTTTAAAAGGCACAGATAAAGCTCATTCAGGGTACTGAATGAGTATGCCATCTGTTTTTTTATTTTCTCTCTTTTTTTCCCCTTTCCTTTTTCAATCCTTGTAATCAAATTTGAGCAAAATCAAATGGGGGGTTTTCAATGAAAGTACCTTTTGTTGATCTAAAACGAGCAAGTAATTTACAAAATGCCCTTCCTTTGTGTGGGAGGCTAAAGGAAAAAAGAAATCAGTAGCTTTTAAAGCTAGGCCTTGCTGCGACTGTGAGGATAATGAAAGCCGTCTGTGTTGTGGGGTAGAAAGCATTTCAAAGGCAGGCCTGACTCAGGGTTACAATACTGAAAAACCAGTGTTTGTTTTGTGAGGAGGACTGAACTTCAGATCCCCACAGTGGGCTCTGACTGGAGGACTATGAAGACGCCTCTGCTAACTCTGGAGCACACCAGCCCTGTCTGCCAGTGTTCCAGAGGAAGCCTTTGATTCTTCAAGGAAAACAAATAGAAAATGAAGGGTGAGGGAAAGTAAGGAATTCATCCGGACCTGGGAGCTGTTCTCTTGCTTGCTGGATGCTTTGCCCTGGAAGAACAGCTTCGCTGTCCACCAGCTTCGACCATCTCCTCGGCATGCTGGAATATCTCCTGGAAGGTGACCTCCTTGCCGTTCCTCCCTCAGGTTTGGATCACTTTGGTCACCTCATAGTTTCCTGTTGCGGATTCTGTGTTGCTGTCGGTTGCAGGTTGCAGTGAAGTGAATGTCTGAGACTGTTCCAACTGTCCCCGTTAGGAATCTGATTTGTCCAGGGGACACAGTGGCACCCCTGGCACTGTCCTGGGGCTGCGCTCACAAGTCAGTCCAATAGTGCTTATAAATATTTTAGTTGCAGGTTAAAAAATACTCACATGATTTTTACATTTTTTCCCTCCCCTAAGGGAACACCATACTAAAGTGCCATGGTAGTGAAGTTGATTTGTATTTCGAGATTCAGAAGATAATATATAATATGCTATGTTTTTATTTTTTTACAGTAATGTTTTTATTCTGAGGTTTGCTGCAGTTTTTTCTAGATGCATTGCTGTTGACCTTTGGTTCATCTGCCCTGTTTTGTTGCAGCGGTTAGTGCTACTAAATTATTTGTAGTTTTTAAAGGTGATTGGTAGAGTAGAGTAGGGTTATTATTGGCCTTTTGGTTATGGCATTTTGCATGCATTTCCATTCACTCTTGAAACTTGCTGTGTCTGTTGGAGGTCAAATGATGGTTTAAATGTAAGTATTGATGCATGTGAATGTGCTGGTGGTACAGCAGACGAGGCTCCTTCTCTCACCAAGAAGCCTGATGTCCCCCCCTCCTCCCGGGCTGCCACCAGCTTTGCTGTCACGCACTCAGTGCCATTCAGTAGCTGTAATATGGTTAGTATTGTATGCGTTGCCAGCAACCGACTTTGCATTGCTGATTTTTTTTCTGAAAGTATGCCTCTTCAAATTTAGTTTTGTTAATTATTTCATACAAGAACTTGATGAGCTGCTTTGCATACTGTATCGAAATGTCAAAATTTGCACAGAAACAAAAAATTTAGGATATACAATGCAAATCTCAATATATTTATTGTCTCCAATTTGCTGTCTGCTGCCACCCGATGGAAGTGGTGGAGTCCTGCACCTTTTTAGGCTCATGATTGTCGTTTTATGGCACTGGAACTGTTTTATCAGCACCATATTTGTGACTTTCTCCCACACTGTCTTTCTCTACAGCTGTCTTCACAGGAAAGTGAAGTTAAACACCTTGAGTGAGGATGCTGGGTCCCTCCCCCCCCCCCGGAATCCACCCTTCCCTCACTGCACATGCCTTCCTTTTAATGCTAGATTTTCTTAGCGTTATGCAATTATAATTTTTTGCAGTATCAAATTGTTATTTAGAAAACCCCCTGAAAACTATTCCTAGAACTGACGATGTGATTGAGTAGTTTTTATAAAAGCAAAAAGGGCTACAACAACCATAATGTAGTAGTTAATGTAGTGAGTATACATCGCTGGGTGAAGCAGCAGTCAGAGGCAGGTGTAGGTGCTGGTGTAAGTGCAGGTGTAGGTGCTGATGTAGGTGCTAGTGTAGGTGCAGTTGTAAGTGAAGGGTTTGGTGCAGGTGTAGATGCTGGTGCAGGTGTAAGTGCAAGGTGTAGGTGTAGGTGCAGGTGTAGATGCAGGTATAGAGCGCTCCGTCCTCTGCACCCCTGATGCTTATAGCTGCAGCTGTATGTGGTGAGAGCGACTGGCTGGAATTACACCCAACTTCCCTTAATCGCACTGAATCCCACGTCATGGTGTCGCTGTGCAGCTAGACACTTGTTGCCAAACAGCAACCATATTCTAACCTTTGGATTTTATCTGTGATTCTGTGTAACTCTTTGCCTGTAATGCCAGTGGTGGTGAGACGCGCCTTCTCTCGTCTGCGTGTTGCTGAAATGTGCTGGGACGGGTTCTCGGGGGGGCTTCTCTGATCTGGCTGTACACTCTCATGAGGACGCTTGTGCATGACTGGCGAGAAACAATGCCGCAGATCTGGAGATTGCGCTGTAATTAGCCTGTGCTGGGAAGTGGCCTATGGGGGGGCATCACCACGCTGGCAGGGGGTGGGTCCCATGGTGGAGGGGGCCGGGACGGCGCTGACCGGCGATTAGACCTGGCGGATCCAGGCCTGTCAGCCGCCAATGAGGGTGTCTTCCACTCCGCTGCTTAAGGGCCTGTCATTATCTGCAGGCCTGTGCTTAGCCACCTGACCCTGGCGGCGGGGGCCAGCTCCCTGCCTGGGCCATTGTGCTCCCCCTACAGCGCCCACCAGCCCCACCCCCCAATTATGCCCCAGCCTGGCGTGAGCTCTTGTGACACGGGTGCCGCTGTTATTTAGTCTTACTTTGAGTATTTCCCATGCTTGACTTTTTATCAACGGCTTTGTGACTCGGCAAAATGGCAGCATGTGCCGTCAAAGCACGTGGAAGAGCGGGTGTCTTGTGACCCCAGTCCTGGCCTGAGGAAGCCATCATTGGTGCCGTGCTGCCCTCTTAGAATCTCGCTGTGATAACACAAGGCCTACTTTGCTTTAAGTGCTTTATTAGCAAACCTCTGCTGAACAGGGGTAACCTGATTTAAGCAAGCAAATCCCTCTCACCTTATAAAGCTGCAATTAATACGTCTGATATGCCCGTGTGAGCCTTTGCATTTAAATCCTGGGGTCCTCACTCCCTTCCACAGGGTGGCATTAAAGCCTGGATCCGGACCCTAGTCTGCAGCAGCTCTCGGCCTCGTGCTTGTTCTTGCTCATTTCCTGTTTCCACTTATAGGTTTCCTGATAACCAATAAATTACAGCCTTGTGTTACTATACACTATGAAAGGTTCAACAAATGCATATATACATACGTACTATATACAAAATCCATATCTTATGCGTTGGCATTTTTTACTGGATTATTTGATTTGATTTATCAGTGTTACAGTTGATGTATAGATCTGTGTATCATTTTAAATGGTAAATGTGAAATGTGTTTAAGGAGAGTAGGATTTGACCTCCTCCTAAATCTACCTTTATGGCCTGTATCAGTGGCATTTTAGAAAATCACATGAACTGAAAAAGTAGTATTATGTTATGTTTGTCATGTCCAGGGTCATGTTTATACTATATTGTAACTGACTGCTTTTTGAACAATTACAGTCGAACCTCCCTTATCCGGCAGCTCTAGGAATGCGCATGCGCAAATTAATTTCACTACCAACAGCCTTGGGTTGGGGCGTAACAGAGTGAAAGGGAAAGGGGACGTGGAGTAAGGGAAGGATATGGTGCGATGGACAAGGAACACACGTGGACAAAGGGGGGTTTTCTTTTTATATATTTGTGTTTTTATTTACACGCCACGAACACAGAACAAATAAACCCGGTGTAAAAGGTTTCTGGAGTGACTATAGCGAAAACAATAAACAAAACTCAAAGCTAACTTACCTAAGTGCAGAGAAAACAAATCAAAAACTGCAGTCACTCCCTATGCACCTGGCACACACACAGAGCACACACAGATCAAAGCGTCAAAGTCCGACGGACGCTCGGAGCAGTGTTGCCAGATCTCGCGAGATAAATAAGCAACCAGGCCTGTGAAAACAAGCCCAAAACAAGCGACTTTTTCTAC
>JAODKM010000032.1:9972059-9994238 GCA_026780845.1 Petrocephalus sullivani | reverse complement strand
TATTAGATATTTACATTGTGATGAGTCATCGGGGAGAATATGCATTTATTTTTTCTTATAGCCATTGCTGAATGGCAATCTAATGAAAACAATTTTTTGTTGAGGCGAGTTTGGCTTTATTAAGAGTTCATAGATGAAAAAAATTGTTCGGATGCTTAAGTATGAAGTATGTCATGGAATAATTAAGGTTCTCCCTGGGCACTACATAGTGTGAAATATATTTTTAAAAATAAGTATATTTAAAAATGCACTAATCTATAGTGGAAACATAAAACATCCCACCTCTTTTTAATGTTAAACTGTCCATATCGTTCCCCCTTTCTATACCTGTACCTGTGGTATTAGTGCATCGCAAAAGGGTTCTACTGTTGAAAAAAACAAGCAGGTTCAACTGCTTCTTTAAAACAAAAAAAAAAACAGCCCCCTTTTCCTGCACGTAAGGGCTGCCTGAGGGTCCGCTTATACTGGGGGGTTTATTTGACAATTACCCCTTGTCAGTATAATTAAATGATAATTTATAAAGTGCGAGAGGGCATTATGACGAAAAGCAAATAGGTGCTTATCAGGCACTGAATAACCCTCATTTGCTGCAGTGCCAATTTCCATCTCTTATCTGCCATGCTGGCTGGCTCCTCTCACACTCTGCTGTGTGTCCCCATGAAGACTCATGCCACCCTCTGAATTCATCACATTCATTTACTAACAACGACTAATTGTTGTACACACCATCTGACATTTTTAAGACTTGCCACCTATATTTTATCTTTGTACAAATGGTGAAAATAAACTCTATAATGTTTTTACTTATTGAATTCCAGAGTCCAGAATTCATATCTCTTTTACATATAAAATATCAGCAATAGTAATAATAATTAGTGACATTAATGTGCTTACTTTTGTTTTCATCTATTTGCTCTTTAGAGTGGCAATACTCTTCATATAAATTTCAGTGTTTAATGTAATGATAGAAAAAAATGAAAATCTGTACATACAGTTACTTGCCTAATCTACGTCATGGAACTGCCATTTCTAATGGCGTTGATGGCTGAAGCCACATTTCAAAGAGCTAGCTTAATTTATCGCACCTTAATGCGGGACTTTGCGCAATAACTTTCAAACGCTCTGGAGAATAATAGTGTGACTCATCAAGCTAAAAAAAAAAAAAAGAATTTTGTGCTACTTTTTTTATTTGAATTTTGATACTATAACAGTAATGCTTTATCCATATTATCTTAAAGAAGAGCCATTGTGATGATTTGATTGAATGGAGAAAAAAACTGCTCAAGGCTTTTTAAGCTCAAGGATGTATTGATATAAGCCTATCATTTCAGGTAATTAAAGTGTGCTTCCAGGATGAAAATTGACTATGCTGGGCTCTTAAAAAATGAGGGCTTTTCAGGCTTGGCGAATGTGTGAGTGCGAGTGTGTGTGTATATATATATGTAGTGATATATGTTATATATATATAATGCATATAATTTTTCTATAAAATGAAATGTTTATTTCTAACTGTCATATGTTCCTTTGCCAGAAGAAGATTAATGTTTTACTGGGTATTGTAAAATACAATATTTTTGTAATTTTAATAAATGACGTTGGATCAACAGTCTATATTTGACCAGGAGATTCTCAAGGATTCTTTAAAGCTGTCCTGCACTTTCCACGTTTGCGGGCATTATTTTCAGGAGTATTTCTTCATTTCCTTTTGAAAGATTTTTACCCCTAATTGGCCAGTGACCAATTCTCAAGTATTTTTTTATCCATATTTATTTTATTCATTCATATGGGTTTTTTTCTACCTCTGGACAACTTATACTATGCAATAAATTTACATACTGAAAATGTACTGTACTATAATCTAAGATTCTTAACAGTAAATTTCACAAAGTGTTAAGGACTTTAAATTCAATAATTCTTACATTTACCTCTAGATGCTGTCCGTAAATGACCTTGTCTTTAGTGGAAATATATAAACATAGAAATTCCATTCCTTTCCAATGCCTCTCACTGAAACACATGCGATGGTGCAGCAAAGATGTAATAATGTGACTAAGCTCTCTCTGCCCCTTACACTATGTGGCCCCAGAGGCTCAGTTTCCTGCACCCCATAATGGCCTCCCAGTAAAAGTGCAGATTTTGGTCTTACCTCCTCTGCCGGGATGCGGTCACTCAGGGCTTAAAGCCAGCGTGTGTGCCCTCAGGAGGTGCCGCTGTGGCGATGCTCTTGCGAAGGCACATGGCGGCAGCGCTGAGCTCCCTGTCAGCCCTGGGCCCGCCTCTTTCGGATTATGTAGCATTATGGCATTTCCGTGTTTTTGCTGAATTACTTCATTATTGAATATCTCTCATTATATTACTAGTTTTTAGTTTAGAAATAGACAACAAAAATTCGAGTGGATTGCTTGGAAAATTATAAGCTTCGTACCTGCCATTTTTATAAACACGAGCTGAAAACGCTCATAAATAAACAGGCAATTTGAATCACCTGTTGACAGTCTTGATTCTGGTACACTGATGCAGCAGCAGATTGTTGTGCATGACAATACAGTTTACAGTAGTATGACAGTGCAGTTTTAATTAACTGGGGACTTAAGAGTATGAGTAACAAAGTGTTAGTGCATCAATACAATGAATCTGGCTCATTAATTCCCAGGACAGTGTCCCTTTCATAAGCCGGGCTGTGAATCGATAGGCGGTTGATCACTTTCCCCTGGTACACGAAAGCCCGGCTGAATACTCCTCAAACACTGGCCTGGAGAAAGTGGGGGGCAGACTTTAGCCTCCTGAATGTTTGCACTTATTTATTTGACATGGGGGGGGGGATTAGATGGCACTCCACCGCTGTCCCAAAGGTGTTTTCAATGGGGGTCAGGGGGGTCAGTGATATCCATTTTGCTGATTGAATCACCATCCTCACTGAACGTCCTTCACCATCTGCTGGGGGCTCACTGCTGGCCCTGTCTAATGCCAGTTATTGCTGATCCTGGGGCCTCCAAGGACCCATGAGAACCCCTCCAAGTTCTGAGGTGTTCTGGCATGATCGTCACTGCTTCCAGTTCAAGCTGCCTTGATTAATTGCTAAATCTGTGGAGCAACAGTGTCTTGCCATTGTCAGCAGGGCATATAGCAGCCAGCAGCTCCCGGCTGCTTCCTTGTCAGTCTGGGCATGGTGCTAAACCCATCGTCATTGACCCCGCTATGTCTTATTTATTTTGTCTCCAGTTCGGTTTCGTTAGTGATTCCTTCACTATCTCCTCCGACTCTCCGAGTCCTGCTCTGTTTCCCCAGTCTCCCTTGGCACTTGGAATGCCCCGGTAATTACATTTAAAGTCACCCAACAATCCTGTAAGCATAAATTTTAAGGCATGTTTATGTGTCATTAACTAAAAGCTTCTGCTCTCTGCCCTATTTCATGGGGGGGGGGGGTCTAAAACCCACCTGACGTTCAGATTTCAGGCTTTTGGGTCAAACTCTTCTTGTGCATTTTCCACTGTTACATGCTATTAGTTTTGCTAGGACCCAGAAGAGAACCCAGCCTTTAATGTTTAAAAAGATTGTCTCCTTTCCTCCTGTCTGGATGTTTAAATGCAATTAAAACATCTGCCATTGCCAGCATACCGCAGCACAACGTGATCGTAACTATTACATTTATTTATCACATTAAACCTTTTAAGAGCAAGGCTCATGGTCGCACTTCATAGAGAATGCCCAATCTCTTTAATTTCATCTGCTTCCTGTTCCCGTAGCTAAATTATTCTATATCCTGAATGAACATGTCTCTGCTTTATGTGAATTTCCGGCAAATAAATCAGTTATGTAAAAGCTAAAGGTTACCTTATAGAAGTCAGCCGTGCTGCAGAGGATGATTTCAGCATTTTAATGTGCCGTGCACATTTTGTGGAGGTGCTATGTCTTAAAAAAGGAGGTTAAAACCCAGATATTGTGTTGATAATGTGGCAGAGATAATGTAAAGTGCATTGAGACAATGTAATGTTGTGATAATGCACTATATAAATAAAATTACATTGCAATTGCATTGTGTATGTGTGGGGGGTGGGGGTTTATGGGTGGCTAATAGGGTTAATTCTCATGTAAAGTGCCCACTGTCGAATGCAGCCTGCCTACCGTCGCTGCTTTTATTGTTTCACTAGGGAGAAGCAAGCCCAGATGGCATTTTCCGGGAGGCTCTGACCTCGTGAGGAGCTGTGAGCGTCAGGGAACAAGGTGCATCTCCTCAGACTAATTAATTTGCTATTATAGCACCTGAATCGGAATAGATAGGGCTGGGAAGGGAAGCAGTCCCCAGGCGCTGCACCGGGCTCGCCGGTAAATGGCTCTGAGCTGATTATATTAAGTGGATGCTTTGATCATCTAAAGGTGTTAAAATGGAAATATGTTTTCCCTGGCTGTAGCCCTCAGAAAGGAACAGGCCCGGGATCTGCCTGATTAGTTCTGACGGCAGGCTCGGTCCTCAGCTCCTACAACACAGCGCTGTCCCCTTCTGTATCTCCATTTTATAGATTTCTTTGGAGCTGCGTTGTTGCTATTATTTACTCCGGCGCTCGGTGTGCGCTATTGCAGTCCTGCCTCTCCTATTCCCCACTCTTACGACAGCACCGGGCACTGCTAGAAGGTGATTTTGCAGCTTTAATGGATGTTGATTAAAGGGGAAGCAGCGGCTCTGTAAATGCAGAGCCCTGTCCCGCTGTTCCTGCCTTTCTGGCAGCAGTGGCTTCCTGTGAGCTTCTGCGTGGCAGTACTGGGTCCCGTGGTTTAAGCAGAGGGTGGGGGGAGGTGCTCTGGGAGGGTCAGGCAGTCAGGGAGGTGTGGCCAGAAGGGATTGCGATGATAATAACGGGCCAACTGGTCATGCCGCTGCTGTGGGATCGGCTAATTATGGCCTCATCCTCACCTCAGTTGTTCCCACTCCGGTGCCCCAAAAAGGATTAAGAGGGATCATCTATCAGTCGTGAAATGACTGAGAGCAGTCTTACTTGTAAGACGCGTTAGGGCTCCAGTTCTGTTGACATTTACAGTGGAGGGAGGGGTTTCAGTTGGATCTGAAGGCAATGAGAGCCTTAAACGGGGTCAGCATTGTCCCGGACCACCACAATGTGATATATGAACATGAGTAAGCATGGATCCATGACACGTGCTTGGTAGCCTTTTGTTACCAGAAACACAGCCCCCCCAGCCGTAACAGGTCGTGGCCTGATGTTCCCGTCCTCATTCCCGCTATTCAGGACGTCGCTTCTCTGTGTCTGCTGCACATCCACGAATCGTTGGCCTTCTGGACCAACCACTTGAGGCCCATTCCCATCTCCATGGTTTACCTCCTGCCCGGTGAATTTAAACCTGCTGGTTCAATTACCCAAGTCAAAACATTTTTGTGTTTCTATTAAACCAGGGCAGACATGGCCCACTGATACTCCCACTTTTCCATTGTACCCAGGCAGACATGATCTGCGATCATTTCTGCTTTTACATTAAACCCAGGTGGACATAGCCAGCTAACGTTCGTGCTTTGCCAGTAAACCCGGGCAGAGATGGCCCGCTAATGCTTGTGCTTTGCCATTAAACCCGGGCAGGCGTGGCCCGCTAACGCTCGCGCTTTGCCATTAAACGCGGGCGGATGTGGCCCGCTAATGCTTGCACTTTGCCATTAAAACTGGGCAGACGTGGCCCGCTAACGCTTGTGCTTTGCCATTAAACCCGGGCAGATGTGACCTGCTAATGCTTGTGCTTTTACATTAAACCCGGGTGGATGTGGCCTGCTAACGCTTGTGCTTTTCCAGTAAACCCGGGTGTAAGTGGTCCACTAATGCTTGTGCTTTGCCATTAAACTGCCGTTGGATGTGGCCCGTTAATGCTTGTGCTTTTCCATAAACCCAAGCGGACGTGGCCCACTAATGCTCATGCTTTTCTATTAAACCCAGGTGGATGTGGCCCGTTAACCATTGTGCTTTGGCATTAAACCCGGGCAGACTTGGCCCGCTAACCATTGTGCTTTGCCATTAAACCCGGGCAGACGTGGCCTGCTAATGCTTGTGCTTTTCCATTAAACCCAGGAGGACGTGGCCCACTAATGTTTGTGCTTTGCCATTAAACGTGGGTGGATGTGGCCCCTTAACACTCACGCTTTGCCATTAAACCCCGGCAGACGTGGCCAGCTGGCGCCCGTGCTTTGCCAATAAACCCATGCGGACATGGCCCGCTGACATTCACGCTTTTCCATTAAACCCGGGCAGACGTGGCCCGCTAACGCTCTCGCTTTGCCGTTTAACCTGTGCAGACGTAGCCTGCTAATGCTTGTGCTTTTCCATTAAACCTGGGTGGACGTGGCCTGCTAACGCTTGTGCTTTTCCATTAAACCCGGGTGGACGTGGCCTGCTAACGCTTGTTCTTTGCCATTAAACCCGGGTGGACGTGGCCCACCAACGCTTGTGCTTTGCCATTAAACAGGCGGTGGATGTGGCCCGTTAACGCTTGTGCTCTTCCATAAACCCTAGCGGACGTGGCCCACTAATGCTCGCGCTTTTCCATTAAACCCAGGTGGATGTGGCCTGCTAACGCTTGTGCTTTTCCATTAAACCCAGGAGGACGTGGCCCACTAACACTTATTCTTTGCCATTAAACCTGGGTGGACGTGGCCCGTTAACGCTCGCACATTTTCATTAAACCCGGGCAGACGTGGCCTGCTAATGCTTGTGCTTTTACATTTAACCCGGGCGGATGTGGCCTGCTAACACTTGTGCTTCTCCATTAACCCGAGCAGACATGGCCCACTAAAGCTTGCGCTCGTGCTTTGCGATTAAACCCGGGCAGACGTGGCCTGCTAATGCTTGTCCTTTTACATTAAACTCAGGAGGACGTGGCCCACTAATCCTTGTTCTTTGCCATTAAACTCGGGTGGACGTGGCCCGCTAACGCTCATGCTTTGCCATTAAACCCAGGCAGACGTGGCCCGCTAACACTCATGCTTTGCCATTAAACCCGGGCAGATGTGGCCTGCTAACGCTTGTGCTTTTCTATTAAACCCAGGAGGACGTGGCCCGCTAATGCTTGTTCTTTCCCATTAAACCCGGGTGGACGTGGCCCACCAACGCTTGTGCTTTGCCATTAAACTGCCCGTTAACGCTTGTGCTCTTCCATAAACCCTAGTGGACGTGGCCCACTAATGCACGCACTTTTCCATTAAACCCAGGCGGATGTGGCCCGCTAACCATTGTGCTTTGCCATTAAACCCGAGCAGACATGGCCCGCTAAAGCTTGTGCTTTGCCATTAAACCTGGGTGGACATGGCCAGCTAACACTCATGCTTTGCCAGTAAACCCGAGTGGAAATGGTGCGCTGACATTCGCGCTTTTGCATTAAACCCGGGTGGACGTGGCCCGCTAATGCTCGCGTGTTGCCATTAAACCCAGGCAGACGTGGTCTGCTAACGCTTGTGCTTTTACACTAAACCCAGGCAGACGTGGTCTGCTAATGCTTGTGCTTTTATATTAAACCCAGGCAGACGTGGCCAGCTAAGGCTTGCGCTTTGCCATTAAACCCGGGCGGACGTGGCCCGCTAATATTCGCGCTTTTGCATTAAACCCGGGTGGACGTGGCCCGCTAATGCTCACGTGTTGCCATTAAACCCAGGCAGACGTGGTCTGCTAACGCTTGTGCTTTTACATTGAACCTGGGTGGATGTGGCCCCTTAACGCTTGTGTTTTTCCATAAACCCGAGCAGACGTGACCTGCTAACGCTCGCCCTTTGCCATTAAACCCATGCAGACGTGGCCTGCTAACGCTTATGCTTTTACATTGAACCCGGCCGAATGTGGCCTGCTAACGCTTGTGCTTTGCCATTAAACCCGGGCGGACGTGGCCCGCTAATATTTGCGCTTTTCCATTAAACCTAGGCGGAAGTGGCCCACTAACGCTCGCACTTTTCCATTTAACCCAGGCGGCCGTGGCCAGCTAATGCTTACACTTTGCCATTAAACCCGGGCGGACGTGACCCGCTAACACTCGCGCTTTTCCATTAATCCCAGGCGGACGTGGCCAGCTAATGCTCACACTTCAACCCAGGCAGACGTGACCTGCTAATGCTTGTGCTTTTACATTAAACTCGGGGATGTGGCCCGCTAATTCTCGCGCTTTGCCATTGAACCCGGGCGGATGTGGCCTGCTAATGCTTGTGCTTTTCTATTAAACCCGGGTGGACATGACAGGCTAACGCTCGCACTTTGCCATTAGACCCAGGCAGACGTGGCACAGTAACGTTCCCGCTTTGCCGGACAGACGTGCTCTGCCATTATACCCAGGCAGATAAGGCCCACTAATGCTCGTGCTTTGGCATTAGACCCCGGTGGACGTTGCCCGCTGACATTCGCGCTTTTCCATTAATCCCAGGCAGACATGGCCCGCTTACGCTCGTGCTTTGCTATTAAACCTGAGCGGACGTGGCCCGCTAACATTCGCACTTTTCCATTAAACCCGGGCGGACGTGGCCCCCTGATTTTCGTGTTTTTCCACTAAACCCGGGAGGACGTGACCCCCTAACACTCCCACTTTTCCATTAATCCCGGGCGGACGTGGCCAGCTAATGCTTGCGCTTTGCCATTATACCCAGGCAGACATGTCCTACTAACGCTTGTGTTTTTACATTAAACCTGGGCGGACGTGGCCCCCTGATTTTCGCGCTTTTCCACTAAACCCGGGCGGACGTGGCCCACTAACATTCGCACTTTTCCATTAAACCCGGGCCTACGTGGCCCGCTGTGACTTCCACTTTTCAAAACCACGATGACAACTTGATTCCCAGTGGTCCGGCCCATTGACCTCCACTGCTGGTTTATGTGACTCGTGAGGGCTCTGCATGACGCTTGCTTCCAGCTCCATCAGAAGCTCCATCAGTTCCTCACAGACTTTTCTTCACATGCCACCTGATTTGCTCCTGAAGCTTCTCCTCCAGTGGCCTGCCCCCCATGCTTCCTCTGCCCTCAAACTCTTTATCTTAATATTTACTTTCTCCTTCCACTTTGCTCACCGTACCCTAAATCAGTGTGGGCCGCTGTGGTGATTACAGTCTGAAGGCTTCCCACTTACCTGCCTGAACAATGAGCTCCCAGCCAGCAGATGCCTTTCACATGCTTTAATAGTCTGCCAGGGTAATATCTTGGGGAGGAGGTGAATCTCCTGCACGCAGCCGCCGCCAGAATCGCATAAAAAAATTAAATTATGCTTCCTCGGTTGTGGCTGGATAATGAAGGGTTCCTTAGCTTAATCTGCCGTTGCACGTGTTTAGTGTAACTTCCTCGCTGAGATAGTGTGGGGCTTAGCCTTAATAGTAGTGTATATACCCCACCAAATAAAGAATTAATTCGTCTTTATGCTCTGCTAGTGGTAATTGTGTTCCTGATATATGTGCTTATGAATGGTCAGCTGGCACAGACAAGAGAGTGGCCCGGTCATTCATTTGAGGTTTGTATCTGGTATCCGTCAGCCATCCGCAGACACTCTACGAAAGTGGCCACATAGATATGATAGAAATGCCTGCTCTCGTATTGTCAAGTTTTGTGGAAATTCAAAGCTGTGTCATGAGATGAGTGTGGCTGACGGTAAAGACGTATCAGGATGAGAATGGTACCAGTGGGCAAAGTATGCCGCTGTGTGCGCTGTGTGCAGTGTAAGCCATGTGACTTTGTTTTTTATTCTTGTGACCTTTGGCCTATTTTTATCATATCAATGTATCCACATCAATGTATCATGCTGTCCATGTGTGTGTGTGTGTGTGTTTGTGTGTATTTATAGTAAGACATACATACTGAACAGTTAAACTGTGTCATTTAAAGCAGCTTATTTAAACACTATGTTAACGGAAAGCTTCACAAAATGGTGCAGACTTTTCGCATTATGAAGATTAAAGAAGATTATAGTGGAAAAAAAAATCTCAACTGCTGTCTGCGAAGCTGTTAATGTGCTCTGGGTAATTGAACCAGTGTTGAAGTGTTTCATTGGGGGTATGTTTTACTACAGTATCATCAGCTTGGCAGTGTTTACACACAGCAAGAACAAGTGCCCTCATTGGGGGAGCCGCTGAATTCATGGGCTGTCAGGATTTGTCCTAATCCCCTCAGTCCACATTTGTATAGAAAACACAAGATTTCCTTTTTCTGTAATTACCTCTTTTAATACTGCATACCCCACTATGCCAAGACTGGAAATACCCAGATTTGGGGTCACACTGGGATCTGAATGGCAGAGACTGGGGGGAGGTTGAGAATTTTAGGCCTCAACTTGAGTGGCGAAGAAATAGTTTGAGTCTGAAATGGAGTAGCCTGCACGAGGACGATAAAAAAAGCGAGGAATTAAGCATGTCAGTTTTAGGCGGGGCTGTGAGGCTGGCGAGGGCCGGCCCGCTTCCCGCACGTGCTGCGCCGGCCACTCATTGTGCTTCCCGCTCTGCTCTGGCCCTGCCGCTGCCGCCAGGGGAAACACCATGCTGAATTAAAACGCTGTTCTCAAACTCGCCGGCAGTGCGGGCAATCTCTGCAATGTGCAAGTCCGAAGAAAAGGCCCCACGCTCAGAAAATTCTCTCAACCGTTACATTCCCGCTAGTGCATTCTTATTCAGACCCTCTGAGCACATCCAGCCAGCTGCATCCTGGTACCTGGCGATGGCCTGTGCTGTCTTTTGCTGACGACAACAACTCGGCTGGGTGAACTGAACCAAGTGTGTCTTGATTATAATGGGATTCTAAACCCACTGTGTTTGAGAGATGTTTCTCAGTGTAACCGTATGACTTGAGACTTTAAACAGCACAACATAGCAGCCTAGTAGCAACACTGCGATTAGCATAGATAACTAAACAAAGACAACAATGAAACCATGTTCTGGTATTCGTTTATGCAACAATAACAATTACGAATATCCGGTGCATAATTATGTAGCAGTGAAAGATCCACCTAGTGTACAAAATGTATCAGTCATGAGTATTCTTTGTAGTGCGCACTATATAGTGAGTGACTGAGTGGACAAGTGCACATTTCAAACATAGCCCTGCTTTGTTTTGTTTCAGATTGGTATTCAAGTTTGATTAATTAAACTGCATTTTGTTAATCAGTGGTTCATAGGTTGACCACTGGTTTCAGTTTTTCTGGTCACCTGAGTCTTTCGGAGGTAAGCTAACCTGATTTTTGGATGCTTGAAATCCAGTGTTAGTAATATATTGTGCTGAGACTCTAGTCTGGTACAGTTTTAATTGTTTTAAGTAAGTACAAGCATATAAAGACATAAATTTGAAGTTCGTTTTCAAGTGTGGCAAATTTTCAGCAATCCGTCTTATCTAGCTCAATATTGATGTGAGAAGAGATATTTGTGCACAATATTTAATGTACTTTCTTTACTGAGTATCACCAATGAGCTAGGAAACCTCTTTTTTTCAGTACAATATATGTAATTTTCAAAGAACATTATTTGTCTTTGATTGTCTTAAACAGATGCATCTGTTATTCTCTTGAATCCTTCAAATACTAGTCATCAAGGCTCTGTGTTCCTGCAAGGGAGTCTACATTGCAAAATACTTAACAAGTACTGTACTTAGACACACTTTCTATAATCTACATAAAAGCATAATCTCATCCTCAAGAGTAGGGAAAATGATCTAATTTTCTTTTTAATTCATCCGCTATGCCACTTCCCAGCCCAGGCTCTCATCGTGTCTCATTGTATGGCAGCACTGGCCTTTTCTCACCCACACCTGTTTGAACGACACAGATGTACATCCAGTGAGATAAGAAACCAAAATAATTTTAGAAAGGAAAGAAACAATTAAAGGTAATTTCACCAGTAGGGGAAAAGAGACTATCTGCAGTGTGTAATACATCAGTGAAAAAGCCTTTGCAGGATCTCGTATCTCTCCTGAAATGTGCAGCCTTTGATTGTGAGCAGATGCACCATGCAAAGCCTGCCTTTGGTCAGAGGTTATTCCTCCACAGCTGCTTAAAACTTGGGTGGCATTTGTTGCCCTTGAATTTATAGTTTCATTAGGATTTACTATAATTCTCAGATATTATTTTATTATTGCAAATACAAGGGGTTCCCATCCTGACAAAATAGAAATGCTTGAACTTATTAAATTTGGTGATTTTTTTTTCTGATCCATAGTCATCAAAACATTGGGGACCTCTAATGTATACTGTGTAAATGTATTATCCTGATGTTGTGTTGCTGTGTTGTATATGCTATTTTTAGCAGAGTTCTATGGTACAATAACAAACACTGTTGCAGGAGCACAGCACTAAGAAAGACATGGGTGCAAAACATATCAGTGGCCTGGAGTTTTAAAGTGCAGGGTAAATACACAGCTGTTTTAAGTGACATGTTAGTATGGCAGCCTGTGTTCTAATACAGCTATTCTAGTCAAAGTTGCACCCCTTTATCTATGATTCATGTCTGTTAATGTAGAATTAGAATGGCATAGTGGCTCAGGGGATGACATCAAAAAAGTTAAAATGCCAAAAATCTTATATTATGTTTGGTTACTTATGGTTAAGGTTAGGGCTGGGTAGGGGTTAAGGGTGTTGTGACTGGGATTATGGTGTTTCCCATAGAAATGAATGGATGATCACTGAGATAGGAATACAAATGTGCTTGTGTGTGTGTGTGCTGCAAACACAGAAAATGGCTGACAGTTGAGTTTTTAACTCTGATGTCCGGTAAGATAGTACCTATCTTCTGACACAAATTTGGTTCTTCCAAAAATTTGCAATAGTAATATGTTGTCCTCTATTATTAGCTAATTTTGTATGCTGTGTGTAAATGCATGTGACCTTAATATGCTGCTGTTGAGTAGTACAATCAGTTCATATTGCAGTTGAGCAGTACGATCAGTCCATATTGCTGTTGAATAGTACAGTCATCCATATTGCTGTTGAGTAGTACGGTCAGTCCATATTGCTGTTGAGTGGTATGATCAGTCCATACTGCGGTTGAGCAGTACGATCAGTCCATATTGCTGTTAAGTAGTACGGTCAGTCCATATTGCTGTTGAACGGTATGATAGTACGATCAGTCCATATTGCTGTTGAGCAGTACGATTAGTCCATATTGCAGTTGAGTGGTATGAGCAGTCCATATTGCTGCTGAGTAGTACAAGCAGTCCATATTGCTGTTGAGTGGTACGAGCAGTCCATATTGCTGCTGAGTAGTACGAGCAGTCCATATTGCTGCTGAGTAGTACGAGCAGTCCATATTGCTGTTGAGTGGTACGAGCAGCCCATGTTGCTGTTGGAGATTAAATGCCTTGTAGTCTTGCTTATTCATCAGTTAAAAAGGGCAAAAATCTATAATAAGGTCAGGGACCGGGAAGTGACTGGGCATTTTTCTGTAAACTGGATTTAGTGGGAAGGATTTCTTTTTGCGTTTAATGCTCTACTTATTTGAAATGCATAGTGAGATATTACATTATGCAAAAGCCTTAAACGTACAATTACCATTTGAATAACACACACTGAATATTCCCTCATAAAATATATTATTTCTCGTTCAATCTGTAACTCTAGAGATAGATTAGTAAATTTGGGGATTACAGACCATTTAAGACTAACTAGAAGCCCATTAAAATGCCTGTCTTGTAGCACTGCATTTACCTTGCACATTTTCATGCCATTTTTTTTTTAATCGAGCAGCTTGATTTTGATTTTCTTCTTAGATTCTAATCATTTCCATAAAATTCGGGGGATGTGATGTTCTGATACCTCTGGTTATCACCTGTCTAGTGCTCGTGGTGACTTTCTCCCAGATGGGTCATGATTGCAGAGTACTTTTCTGTGGCATATTTGCTGGGTTGAAAGGCAGGCTGAGTGTTAAATTTATTGTATTACACCTTCAGCCCTTCCCCAGAAATTTCTGCATGTTTTAGCGAGATAGTTATACATAAAGGCACACTGTTTAGACAGCTAGACTAACTCAGAATCCTTTTTGGACTCATGTTGTGTAGAATACATTTTTCTTATTGTATTACGCACTGTAGCTTTTGGCGCTTTCATTCTGTGTAATGCCCCTTACGAAAATGAACCATGGTTTTACTATGATTCTTTAAATAACCATGGTTTTTCGTTTTTATGGTTTACCATGGTTTTCTGGGTAACCATGAAAACCATGGTTTATGACTATGACTACAGTTGCCATGAAGTGCTATAAGTAAACCATAGTAGTACTACAGTAGTATGGGTAGGAGCATAGTAATTATAGGTGAGGTACCATAGTAAAACCATGGTTACTGTGTAAAAACCATAGGAAACCACAGATGCCTAATAGCTTGATAAGTTTTGACATTGTTGTCTGTTGCTTTGGCTTTTACTACTTAGTAGTACTAAGTACTGTTTCTCTCTGCCAATCTGCCAGTGCGTTTTCTTGTTTTGTTTTGTTTGCAATATGCTGTCATCATTTTCAAAGTTGTTTTTGATGTACAATTGTTTTACAGTTTATGAGATGGTGCACCTGCAGTTCAGAAACTGAGTGTCAGCTTCTTCATGTTTCTTGAAAAACTCACCTATCAGAGTGCCAGTTGTCAGCTGACACATAACGCACTGGCGCTGGGATTCAGACCAATACCGCTCGCCTTTGTAGCTGCATTTGTAATTGTGTTTTACTTCAGAGTTTAAGCTCTTCTTCATGTGGTATATCTGTTATTATGCTGACCCCTGATTGGAACCTTAAAGCCTGCAGTTTTTAAAAGTGTTTAATTCCACACAGTTCAGGAACACACATGATAAATGCAAAGCTGTGTAATTCAGGTCCAGAGAGTAAAAGTCCAGACCAAGATTTAGTTTCAACCAACCAGTGAAGGAAACTGAAAGTAATTCCTCAGTACATTACATTATAAAAACTGCATAGTGGTTTGTCATTCATGCAGAGATGGGCAGTTAGGGTCCATAGATTCAAAGTCCAGACCAAGATTTTGTGACTCTTTATATGAAACTCACTCATCTGTGACAGTATAGGTTTGGGTATGGGTGTTAGGAACATGTCCCTACCAATGCTGTGGGAGTGCCGTGTGTGTTTAAGGGGGCTCATTTGGTCCCTAATAATGTTGAAACCAAACCTACGTCTTTGGTCTGTGGAGGGCAGTTTCTCCACTCACTAGTTGGCTTGGGGCAGTTTGAACGACCCTGGGAGCTCTGATATCTTAACAGTCAGTGGTGTGCACATTCCCATTTCAGTCCGCCTACAAGGACTGCAGAGGGCCAGCATCACAGTTCTTGTCTTGTGCTCTGATTGCAGTGTTTTTTTTAATGAAGAGGAGCTAATCAATAGCTCAGTGACCCCGCAACGGCATCATGTACGGAAACTGTGTGGTCACACATCCAAGAGGCCTGCAGTGCTGTGATGTTTTCAACAGTGGGGCTCAACAGGCCCCTGACGTGACAGTGCTCAAGAAATCGTTCATCTGTAGCCAGAAGCAGAGGGACTGCACATTCGATATGCCTGGCCGAGGCGGATAGGGCAGCCGCTGGCTCCCATTTCAAGGGTGAAATCTATTGAAGTGAGGGTGTAAAATGGAGTTTGTTGAGGTAGTCACTTTGTTTTCATGCTGCCTTCACTAACTTAGGCCCCTACCTTATTCTCTCTTTCCTACCTTATCGCTATCCTATTATCCTCCCAGAATGGGAAACAAATTATTGGTTACCAAAATTTTTCCCACCTAGGATAAAATAGCTTGGAAAATAAGTTATATAACCAATGCAGACACTAACTATAAATTTTAAATAAAAGTTGTTGGCAATTTAAGATGCCAGTAAATTAGTGTTTTAACTGGTGTGCTGTCAGCATAATTATATGGATGAGTTCTAACAAATTTTTGTGACACTTCACTTAGGCTATGTGCTGTGCTGAGGTGTCAGAGGTATTTAAGTGCTCTGAATGTTATTCGCTGGAATGCCCAGAAAGCTGGTCATCATGTTAAAGACCTTTGGGTAAAAATCCAGTCGGTGCCTGTCACTTTACGCAAGTATCTGGTTCTTAACTAACAAACATGGTACACAACCAGCAGCCTTGCTGAATGTGAACCTGAAGACTGAATGAAAATTCACCTTATAAATCTTTTTGTGATTTCATTATAGAAATAATGTCACAGCTGGAATACCTCATAAATGAATGGCAATAAAATCAGCAGCTGTGTTGGTTAGCAACAGCTGTCGCTACTAAGGAATGTTACTTGTCATAAGGAGAAATAACTGAGTCACAGAATGTGTTCTTGCAAATAGAGTCTGTGTTTGTTTTTGTAACAGTTAGGTATTTGTGCAATAAAAACCATGTTTCCCAACCTGTAGAAATAAGAACTGTTTATAAATGTACAATGTAAAATAAAAAAATAGTAATAATTCAATCTTTAACTTTTTCTGAAGAATGTGTCCAGTCCCTTTTATGTTGCTCTGGCTACCATGCCTGATAATGTTTCCTTTTGTTATTTTCCTATAAATGAATGTGCATTTAACCTTGAGGAGGAAAAAATATCAGATTTGCAGAATCAAATAGGGGTATGATTGAAAGAAAAAAAAATCACAAGAATGTGTCAAATTTGAGGCCCTCTTAAGGATTTCATTAACCGAGGCTTTGGTCATGTCATTGTGTCGAGACACACCCATCTCTTCTAGAACATTACCAAATGCACTAATTTCTGTGGCAAGCTTGATGTTTATTGTGAGGCGAAATTGAAAATGGTTGGTAATGGAGTGTACCTCAATCCTGGAGCAATTCTGCCAGTGAATGAGTCGCCTCTTTTCAATGGCATCGACTCGGGGGGGCTTTGTATGCCTCGTACCTAATCAGCCCTTAGTGTGACCCCGCATCCAGCCACCCTCCTGGATTAATGAGAGAATCCTTGGTTCAAACAATTATTCGACCTGAAATGGCTGTCCATTTTACTTTGAAAATTAAAAAATGTCAAATTAATTTCTTTCCTTACTCCCAGCATGTTCCAGAACACCTCTTACTCCTGATCCCTGCCCTATAGACTCTCATTCTGTAAATGTTATTTTTTTTAAATCTGCTTTACAATGTCATGCACATTCCTGCTGTGTTTTTCACCCCACAGTCAGGTGCAGTAGATCCTGTGATTTGTTCTGTAATCTATAAAAAATATATTTGTAAGTCCACTTTATATTGCACTGGTACTTGTGGCTATTTTATGAGGACATTGTTTTAACAAAGGCACTGGATAACAGTCATACAAACAATTCATTGGATAAACTTATTCTTCACAAATTGTCTTCTGTATGTGTGTATGTATATATATATATGTCTGCATGTGCGTGTACCTTTTTCGTAATTCTTGCTTAAAAAAAGGAAAAATAGAAGAATCACTCAATAAAACAGTTGTAGGGAAATAAATAGTTCCATCGTGATCGTTATATGTGGTGGATCCTTTGATCCAGTCCATGATCTATATGTAGCAAATCCTGTTGTCCAGAAGGGGGCACTCCAGTGTGGAAGTGAAGATGTAGCGATGCACACAGTGCCCTGCAGTGATGGAGTGATTCTCTGTCAATCACAAATGCAAAGGTCTTGTGAATGCTGACATAAGATAATTGCCTTTATTGTTCAGATTTACCTTCTCCTTCTTGTGGGGCAAGACCATAGCAGTTTTGGAATCTATTTAATTTCTCCAGTTACTTTAAATGCAAGAGAATACAAAAAATATCCAAGAATTTATAATAACTGAACTTC
Organism: Petrocephalus sullivani; assembly: GCA_026780845.1. Lineage (NCBI taxonomy): Eukaryota > Metazoa > Chordata > Actinopteri > Osteoglossiformes > Mormyridae > Petrocephalus > Petrocephalus sullivani. Next base: position 9,976,516 of record JAODKM010000032.1, on the reverse strand, counting down.
GTTACTGCAGTACAATTTTAAGCTCTGTAACACATTTTTTCTTTTACTTTCATGCAGCTGCCTTTAAAATTTTTAGAGTCTTGGTACTGATTTTAAACATTAAAAGAGTGAATGTGGTTCCTGAAATAATGTTTGTTCGTACATTTTCAAAATAACTTGAGAGGATTGATTCAGTACTGCTTACAGAAATGTGTTTAGTGAAATGGTCAGGGTCCTTGTAAGGAAGAATACGAGATATAAAGACAGAGAGGGAAGAAAATGCATTACCATGGAAACAGTTTCAGTTTCATCTCGGCAAGGGCAAATAATTACCAATGTGCACATGTACACCTGAAGGCTATCTCACTGCTGCCTGCGGACTGTTTCACTAACAAAACCATGCCTCGTTGTCATCTGAAGGGTTTATATGCACATGATTTATTAAATAATGTTTTTGTAAGCTGTATGTGTAATTTATGACCTCCTTGAATTTGTTTCTTAATCATATCATTTCTGAATGTGATTTGCACTGTATTCAGTCACTCTTTATGTGTTTGAAAAGTGTCTTGAAATGTGTAGTAGGAAAATGAATACCATAAATATCAAGAGACCTGGCAACTTTGAGGTTGCCATGGGCTAGAACTGCCAATATTTAGCATGCGGTGATATAGAGTGCTCTGAACAAACTATAGTCAAATTACTAATGAAAAGAACCTCCCTGCAAATGGAATTGTCTATTTAAGGCCACCATATTGTTTTTAAAGGCCACACCCATTTACTGCTGCATATGTTCAGTGATGTTTGCAGGCATGTATTTACAATACAGCTTGTTTCAAAGGGATGTGTGTATAATTATTACCGTACCTTAAAACCATGTGCATAGCACTCTCTCTGTTTGGATGTAACATAAAGAAGTTAAACCTTTGTCCAGTGTAGAACAATTATGTTCCCAGGTTGGTTTATTATGCCAGGAATATTCCCACACCTATGCCTGTAAATAAAGTAATGCTAATACTACCCTTAGACTGTTCCCCTGTTATCAAATGAACTTTAAGCTGCTCTGTGGAAACTTTAAGCTTGCAATTTTGTAGCTGTGTGTGAGTGCAAAGCACTAAATTAACAGTAGCTGGCTCCTATTCTGTAAGGGTTGGAATTTTTTTCCTGAACTATTCGTCCTTTGGATGACAATCCTGAGACTCATATAATATAACCAGTATTGTGTTAATACAAATAAATAAAATGACTAAAAAGTAGTCAAATATAGCTATGAATTTCCCAAACATTAGATTGTTTATACTGAATTATGAGTTAAGTATACTGCAAGCATTACATGAAATTCTGCAATCCATTTTTAAAAAAAGATAATTTAATTTGGTAAATACTGTGTATTCAATCTCTTTGTCACTGCAGCTTAATCTAGAGGGCCACTCTAGAACTGCTCGCTATTCAAAAGTCATTCAAAAAAGTCATGGCATGCTCCATTTTAAATGCTACACAGAGGAAAAGCACCATTTTATGTTAATGTCCTGCCAAAGTCTTATTATCTAAATTTAATTTAAAATAAAGCTGGGCAGAAATGTAACTAATATGGTAACAAATTAAAATGCTAACGACAAAGGTATTTTAAGTGCCCATAATTTCAATTATCTCATCAGCTTTTGAAATTTCCAAGTAGAATTAACAGCATCCTGCTTTCGTATGTTGTGTACAGGGCATTTTGAACCGGAGGCCATATACGAGTCCAGCGATCACATTAGAAGCAGATCTGAGTGTGAAAATGGCAGCGGTAATGTGCCTTTTATCACATGGGCACAGGAATCGCCTTGATTCAATCTAAATATCCCCTAATTGGAAAGTTTAATTTTTAGTTCTGTCTGTGACTGGTGTAACCCTTTCCCTCTGCGACTTTGAACTGTTACTACCAGAACCCTATATATTTTGAAATACAAATTAGTGGGCTTTGGGTATTTGGCTGAAAACAGGGGTTTATCTCTGGGCAAACGTTTTTGTGTATTGTATTCACGGTATTACAAACATGCCTGTTGAGTAAAATAAAGAAATTCATGTTTCATTTATGATGCTTATGTAAGATTAGTTATATATTACTCCTGTATATCACTTTATGTATTTGTTTATATGTTCAAGGAAATATTTTGTAAACAGGTATGAATCATATTAAATCTCTCCTTCTTGCTTATGCTGCTCCTGTTCGGCGGCACCACAGCGGACCATCTGTTTCCATTTTGTGAAACATTAAATGTAAAAACCGGTGAATCTGGCTGCCAGTAAATAAACTGATAAAGAGGAAATGCTCAACAAGTAGTTGGCCCTACTGGCCATACCCAGCAAACAAATCATTCACACCGTATATAAAGTATATATAAGAACAAATAAGCGTGTGTTGTGCTCAGGCTCCCGCTTTTCTTGCCCTCTGATCCTCCTCATTTATAAACACAGTGCATCATGTCCAGTCGCCACGCCACTCTTCCCCTCAGCGCCAGAGACGGCCGCCTGGGTCACATGACCAGCGGGAAGTTCCTTCGTTATGTGGCTGAAACAATGGCATGTTCATGCCTTCGCTAATTATTATTCTGAGAATGTACCAATTTGTTATATCCAAAGTGACAGTCAGCCTGGGCCTCAAGCGGGGCAGCATGCCAGACAGCACCGAATAGAAGGGGCCCTTTCATTGGGGACAGTGGGACGGGAGTGACCCTGCCGCAGATGAAGGGAGTGTGGGGGTCCTACCGTGTTCCCAGCTTTACCGCTCAAAGTGAGTCACGCACTCACTCTCACACTCGCCCCTCCCCAAAGAACACCCGCAGCTGGTGAGCAAACACACAGCTAAAATGCTGTACTCTGTAAATAAACTACATTCATAACTTCACAGAAATTTCTGGATGCATGCAGTGCACATTATTTAATTCTATTTAATATTGTGAAAATTATTTTGTGAAGCTAGCAGTAAGTAAATATAGGGGAATTCTCTGCAGTCTGCAGCTATCTGTCTGTTGGCTGATGTGATGACAGGGAGCTGGATTTTATATTGGTTCTGTGTGGACTGTTGCTCGGACATTTATAATTGAGAGAAAGTAAGGCAGACATTTCCTTTCTTCGGGAGCTATTGAGTTCCAGGTTATTTGCCATCTTATGAATACACTCTCCTTGAATGAGGAGCTTCGCTCTGTATTGACTTTCTCATGTATGTCCGTATTGTCCCTTGAATGTGGGTGACATGGGGAGAGGTTACATCGATGGTGAGCATCCGAGGACATGTATTGTGAAGTTTGGCCAGTGCATTGGAGGTGATGGGCCAGGAAGGACACTGCTGGAACTGTCTGCCTATGAATTCCTATTATTTCATGCAGACCTGGATCTTTGGCTGGAACACGATTATTAGATCTTACGGCTATGCTCATATTTACCAAACTGACAGACAGAATAAGATTACAGAGTCATATTGGTTCCATAAATGTAAATTCTGTAAGTTAAACATGTCATTGTTAAAAACAAATTCCCTCTCTATCTTTCATTTTAATCACAGTAAAAGTGGTTTTCTTCTTAATTGTCTCATTGGAAAATCATGACCAAGATTCAGAGATTCAGCTTAACTGTTTTTATTTATTTTATTTGAATATTTAAAATCCTTTAAAATAAATAAAATATAATAAATCACACCCTCACATTCTGCATGTGTCCTTAATATTAGTTTGCTCCTGTTGTAAGAAAAGAGGAATTAAACTGAAATTTTTGTACATAAATGCTTCATTTGAAGCCTTGAGTTTCTGGAATGTTTGTGTTACAGATGTGCATTACATGGGTGAAAATATGTGGGAAGATGTGGGAATAATTATATGACAGTATAAGATTAATTAACAAAACTGAAGGACACTTATGCCAGAATAAGACCAAATCTCTTTTACCTATAAGTTGTAAATTACAAAAGCAGAGGAATGATTCTGCAGAAATTACTTCCTAAATCATTTCCGCTCGTTACTGCTTTACAGTGAAGACCTTTGGTTTCTGTCGCTATTTTGCAGCCTTTAAGGCTTCAATATATTACTCTGTTAAACACCTGGCCGCTTCTGACAATCAAAATCAAAATAATAAATATGATAAGTGATAAATACAAATTATTTTTTAAATAATAAATATGATGTGATAAGTACAAATTATTTTAAATAAAATGCTCATTTAAAAATGAATAATTATAATTCAAATAAGTGATGAATACAAACTTCAAAAATAAACTCTAATAAACCCAATCGTAAAATAGAGCAGTTGCCGTAAAGCGATAGTGAGCGAAAACTACATAATTTTTGCCCGTGCGTAGTCCAAATCGGGTTTCCAGTCCAAATCGGGTAGTTACATGACTGGAGTCTAACGTACATGTAACAGTTTTCGGTAACACTTTACTTAAGGCCAGTATCCATAAAGCATTATAAACTCATTCATAAGCACTTATAAGGTATTCATAA
>JAODKM010000032.1:9948966-9960040 GCA_026780845.1 Petrocephalus sullivani | reverse complement strand
TTTGCGTGAAAATGTTCTCACGCAAAAAATACGCACAAATCTGTGCGTGGGAACGGTTGATAAATGAGGGCCCTGGTGTTCCACATTTGGGTCTGCTGGTTTCTGTACCCACTGGTCATGACAGTATCATTACATCAGAAAAGAAGATTTTCTCTAAAGTTGGGGTATAGATTTTGAAATTATGGAGCATTACAAATTAAATGGCTTATTAAGGAATAGTAAAGATGTGTGGTTCTTATCTACCTTCACGTGTGTTTGATAAAATAGAAGGTATTGGGTTTCTGTTAAAATGTTATTTTTAAATATTTAGACTATTTAAAATATTTAGCTTTCCACAGACAAGTCCCAACTCACTGGAAAATGATTCATAAACATAACATCAGATTGTCCCACAATATTCCACGAATGTGATTCCACCATCTGGAGAGGAAAACAAATACACATTTGTCTAAAAATTCTGACTTAGAAAATTCGAAAGTCTGTTAATATTTCAGAATTCTGACTTCTTAAGTGGAAATTCTGACGTATTACCTGAAACAATGAAAGGACTCGAATCGCGAAAAATGATTGGTGTACATTGCCGCCTGTGCACCGGACATCAAGAATCTGTGATTAATAAAAATTGCCTGGCTTACCTTTGTTAATACATATTACAGCAGGAAAACTGAATATCAAACACAGAGAGTCCTCGGGTAAAAGGTTCTCGACATACAATGTTTCAAGTCTACGACGCTAACTCCCAAAAAAACTGTTTCAGCTTACGCCCATAGCTTCGTACTTACATACTATGTGGGCAAATTAGTTTGATTCCGCGGTGACTTTTTTACACTCAATCGTGGTGGAACGATTTCAGCATGTACTTTTCAAAAATGAGCTGATGCAGCAGAGCGAAGGTGGTGTAATAAATAGTTGTGATAAGAAATTCCACAATGCAATATTCCCTTAGAATATGCATACCCCCCCGCCCCCCCCAGGGGGAGATTGTATGCTACGTTACGTTAAGCTGGGGATAGGATTTGCGTGAGAGATGGAATGTTCTCCTGTGTAAAGATGTACGCTCATTAAAAGAAATATAAACCCCGCTCGCAGTCTTCCCTGGTCTTCAGTAAGTCCCTCTCATGACAGGTAGTCATTACATTTTAGTGTGATGTGGCACAATTTCTTCGTTTGTGTATAATGCAAACCCTTCTAATTGTTTTTTGGATGGTAGTTAAATAAGATGCAAAGCAATGGAATGATGGTTTTGATTTTCATTAAGTTCCGTTCTCTCACTGAAAAGCAATGCCTGTTATACATTGCATTTCCACATGGCACGGTTTCTGTGTACTGCGCACTGTAAAAGGACACGTTGCATCAATTGATTTTCCATATATGCCAGATGTTTTTGCATTTCAAGGTGACACGGATTCCACTCCATAGTTTTTATGTTCTAAATTATGATTTTACAACTGTGTTAGGATAGGTAAGTGACTTAGGGTGTGTTTCAACTTACACCAAAGTTCAGGTTACATTACTGTCGCAGGAACAGAACTGTGTCGTAAAATGAGGACTCCCTGTACAAGGCTAACTTAAAGCTGTGTAACAAGAATGTAAACTGTGTTTGCTATTTCATGTTAACAGAAGTGTGCTCAATAAATATCTTGTCCGTACCAAGGTGCCCCATTTATAAAGAATGTTCATGAATTCTTCTGGGAGAAAAAAAGTTAATACGTCCAGATTTATAAACCATTGCACAAACTGTGATATGCATCCCACAGGTTATAAATCCCACAAATTGTAGAAACATGTGCTCCATTGCCATCCCTACATGGGCAAAGCAAATTACCAACGTGTATATAAAAGGCACAAAGGCGACGTTTGCAATGGAACTACAGACAAGCGGGAAAAAAGGAATTTATCAGAATGTTAGGTGCAGACTTTATAGCGCCCAAAATAGAGGAACGCCAAACCATTTTATCATGTACTGTCTGCTAGTGTGACAAAATGGGACCATGTGAATGCTGCTGTTAATGTGGTCAGTTCAACAAGCCAAAGACAGAAATAATAATCGTAATAAAAATACGTTGGCTGATGTAAAATCTGTTTAACCAGCATCCCTCTTCTGTATGTGGCTGGTGAAATGGGGATAACCCCATCACATTTGCAGGGGTTAACAAGGCAGTATGTGCAGCATCGCCAAGGCAAAACTTTTAACATGAAAGATACTATGGCGTTTAATTAGTTTCAAAACTCCCGCGCGCCTATGCGCTTGCGGCTGCAGAACCTTCGTGCGCCTGCGTCTGCAAAGTGCTAGCTCGCTCGGCCCTCCCTTCGTGGTCGCGTCTGCACGACACACTTGTTCGAAAGCTCAAATTTTGAGACTTTGGAGGCGGGAACAGTGGCTAATTCCCCCGTTGATTGGACCTTTTAATTATTGGCTATGATTGGCTGTTTGATTTGGCAGAAGCTGTAGGTAACTGACCAGTCGATGTGGGAATAGCTAGATTCGCATTGGTATGATTTCGGAGCAATGTTCTGGTGAATATTTTGAAAAATGGCTGTCCCTTTGAGTCAATATATTTATGTTGTGAATAAGGATCCTGCAATTAATCGATCGATGATGTTGATACTGAAAATAGGTTGCCGTCATTATTTTAAATGGACGCATAATTTTTTCATTATTCTAATAAAATGACATTTATGATTTCTAAAATGCTTCAACTCATCATAACAAATGTTTTCCTTTAATATCACTGCCTAATTACGGGAGTAGTTCAAATGATCACAAACGAAAAAGGTGGTTTTTTTTTATGCTGTGCAAAGCGCTAGCATAGCATTGCGACACTAGCGCTATGAGGAGCACCTGAAGAGGAAACACGCCAGAGTAGGCATAACCGCCCTAGGTGCTGTCTATTCATGTTTATTAAATTAACATTAGTATGGGGTGCTTATTATCTTTTGTCCTTGCAGCTGCTAAATACACTTACTATGAAAGCCATAAAGTTATCTGCATGCTACATTAGAATATCCATTGAATAAGTGTTTGTGAAAATATTTAGGCAAACATGTAGGCTTATTCTACGTTGACTGATGGTGCCAGTGTGTGTGTGTTTGTGAGCAGTGGGCTTGTTGGGACCAGTGTCATCATTATAAACTAAGGCTGAAATGAAAATGGACACTAAATAAAAGACAATTTATGAACTGAAATAAAAATGAAAACCATATTTTCAAAAAACTGCAAAATGTACCATCACATAACATTGTTTAACCACAAATTTATTGAGCATGAGGATACGTCTAAATAAAATTAACTTAAATTAAACGGTCAAGTTGATTTTCTGGAGGAAAATCAATTGTTAAGATTAATTGATCAATTGAAGAAATAGTCCATAGAATCTAATATATAGAAAAATAGTTGTTAGTTGCAGCCCTAGTAGTGAACATTAGTAATATCTTCCAGCATCTTTTTTTCACTGTAGAAATTCAGAATGTAATACCTAATGAAATGTTGATACCAGCCCTTACACACCAACAAGTGAATAAGGGGTGTTCCAGCACTACTTTTTCCCCAATTAAAGCACTGCACACACGAAATGATTCCGATGTCCGTCTCGAACATGGAATATTAAAAAATGTCAGAAAGATGTTAACTTAGTGTAAGACTTCCTTGCTCCGACACCATATCAGTGTGAATCTAGCTATTCATGCATCCACTGGTCAGTTACCTACATCTTCTGCCAAAGCAAACAGCCAATCAGAGTCAATATTCAAAAGGACCAATCACAGGAGTGGGGGCACTAACCACTGTTCCCGCCTCCAAAGTTAAAAAAATTCAAGCTTTCGACTGAGCGTGTTTTAAAGACGTGAGCGCATAGGGAGGGCCGAGCGAGCGTTTTTCAGATGCGAGCGCGCGGAGAGAATGGGGTTTCTGCTTGCGAGCGCATACACGCGCACAGTTCGAGTTTTGAAACTAATGTAACGTGGAGTGTTGTGCAGCCACAAACGGTTTTTATGCACATGAGTCTTGACACTAATTAAACGCCTTAAGATACATACTGTTTGTCGCTGTAATTGTATCACTACTATTTAAATATCACAGGATTTTATGTAAACCAAATCAATTCCATTTTGTTTTCAGCTTATATGTGGTCTGAGAGTTTCTGCAATGTTTTGGCAAACTGCAAAAGCAGTCAGTATGCAGTATATTCAAAACTACCTCTTTATTTCTGGTTCCATGTCTCCAAAACTTACTGTGCAGTGTGTGTGCACCGACATACGTGCTCCACAACACATTCAAAACCACCAATGAGACTTGCTACTCATTGTCATTTCACCAATGGAGTCACATAGCTGGGTGCAGAAGGAAGCTTTGGGCGGCCTTGGTCACATGTTTTCAGTGGAACGAAGGTCTCGAAGCTGTACTTCAGAATGCGTTTTTTTGGTGCTAGACACGGAGCTTCACAACACTACTGGATGCGTCTCCTGCGTTTCTTATGAATGTCTAGCTAGGTACTGTACTGGTAATAGCATCTAGATATTAAATTATAACCAAAAATGCTTAAAACAGTTTCATGTTCTAAATTTTTGAGATAAAACGTCATAACCGAGTGAAATTTAAATTACACACTTGATTGGGTCCAAGATGGCAGAGCTTGATGCTATCATCAGAATGGTTAAAAATGCAAAGTTACTGTGTAAATAAGCACTTACCAGATTGAAAATGTAGGGAATGCACTCATATTGTCAGAACATAATAGGGATGCACCGATTGCAATTTTCTCTGCCGTTCCCGATTGCCGCCTTCTTTTTTTTTTTTTGCGTTCAGTCAATACCAATTTTTCTGATACCTGAGAACATCAAATTTTGTTTAACGCAAAGCTTTATTTTCATGACAAAATCTTATTTAACTTTACACATTCAAATAGAACTAAGTAAATAAAGAAATACAACCCTACATAGAATTGAAGTTTAATATATTCTTTCAAATATTAATTGGTGCAATAAGTAAAAAAATATATATAACAATGCACGTTTTTTGTCTTGGCAACATAAATGCCACTACTTAAGCCTTATAGCAAGTTTCTCTTTATAAACAGAATTGGAATCGGTTGTAAAACTGAATACTGCTTTGCGATCCGCTTATAGTGGACTATGTGTGTGATATGAAACTAGATTAAACGACTCGAGTCCAAAAAGTAACGAAAAGTAACGCCTACTCGGTATTCTGTATTTTCGGCAGAGGTAATTTATCATATTTCTGAAGCCTTTATCCTTTGGAACTTTGGAAAACGGCTGGTCATCCAGTGCCATGAATTCCATAATTTTCCTTGTAATTCGTTTGCTCTTTTCATTGCTTATACCAGCGAAATCCAGGAGAGAATACTGGCTTGTCGATCGCTCCGAACATGCTCTGCTGGCTTCAGTTCTAGCAGCTTTCGCTTTGCTAGCTTCTTCAAACTGTCCCTGTGTAACCGGACCGAGCAGGGTGCTACGTTGTACTGATGTTGGTTGGCCCGCCGGTTAAATAAAGGAGTGACCCGATCGTCAACTCGAACCGTCCAGTTTTATTCCTGGAAATTAGAGAAAAACACATTCACCGCTGATATACGTTGTGGGTAAACAGACAACTGTCCTCCTTCCATGCCTCCGGACAACTGGAAGGTGTCACTAGCGGGAGGAGGAAATATAATGGGAAAAAAATCCGGGTTACAGCCAGATATCAAAATAAAAGTTTCTAATAGATCTTTGGGTAATTATATAGGATAAAATCAGATGTACATTCACTCTGTTACACATGTTCACTGCGGTGATGAGTTTTTAAACGTCTAGTTAAATTTTTTGTGTTAAATGTCTTTGCATTGGTTCCCCTACGGTGTACCTGAGACTTAAACTTATCGCAAATAGCGAATTTTGCGTCCGATTCGCTCACACTGAAGAATTTCCGAATTACGGACATTTTAGTGCGTCTGTCAGTGCGCTCGCGACTGGGATATGGCCGTGCACGCGGCTGTGAGTATGATGTATTGGCTATGCGTAAGCTTGGTTTGAAATTGGAAATACGTGTGACTGATCACCGATCAGGCCAATCAAATTAACAAATGCTATGGATCTGTACCTGATGCATATAAAGCCTTTGCTCTTCCCACACTGCTGATCACCACACTGTCCTGCTAGCTCCAGCCTACACCCCCGTCATAAGGAGAGCAGAGAAAGTTGTAAAAAACAAACAGTGGACCCATGACAGCATTGCAACCCCGCAAGGTTGTTTTTAATCCACAGACTGGGACAGCCTCCTCTCCTCCTCCAATAACATCAGTGAACAAGTGGACACGGTGTCTTCATACATATCCTTCTGTGTAGACAGAATCATCCCCACCAAAGAGCTAATAATCTATCCCAACAATAAACCTTGGATAACTAAAGAAATTCTCAATAAAAAGGCACATATCTTGAGAAGAAGGAGCTTAACAAAGAGGTTAAAAGGGCCATTTAAAAATGCCAGGCTGATGTACAAGAACAAAGCAAAGGAGAATTTTGATCAAGGATGCCTCTGCTCAACCTGGCAAGGAATCAAGAATATGGCTGCTGTGAATACTGCCCCCACCACCCACAGGACCATCCAGGTGGCAGGCAGCAGCCCAGCATCCCTCCCCAATGACCTCAACTCCTTCTTCTCCAGGTTTGAGACAGACAACACATTCTGCCTCAGTGCAGTCACCTCCTCCCTTCTGCCCATTGGAACAGACCTCACCTTCACCATTGAGGAGGTTGTGAGAGCTCTCAAGAAGACCAAGGAGAACACAGCACCTGGCCCAGACATTCGTGAGTAGCTAAGGGGCGTGTTTCAGCTCCTGTTTCAAAGATCAGACAGCAGCACAGTTACCCAGTTATGGAAGCAGTCCACAGTGGTCCCCATCCCCAAGAAGAACTCAGTCAGGGCTCTGAACGACCTTAGACCTTAAGCCAGACTTCTGTTTGCTCAGTCAGCATTTAATACTATGCAGCCACACATCCTTGCAGAGATCTACCCACTTCCACCTGGATGACCAGCTAGTTCTGTGGATCCTAGATTTTCTAACCAATAGAACACAGAGAGTGCTGGTCAACAGCACCTTCTCCAACCTCTCCTTTTCCTCCACTGGCTCTCCTCAGGGCTGTGTCCTCTTACCTCTACTCTTCATCCTTTACACAGATGACTGCAGGTCTTCCCACCTTGACTGTTATCTGATTAAGTATGCGGATGACACTGTTCTTTTGTCACTGCTCTCTGGTCCTTCTCACCACCACAATGCAATGCTCAACAAGTTTGTGGAGTGGTGTGACCACGCCTCACTAGAGCTAAACGTGGAGAAAAGAGATGCTGGTGACCTTTTCCGACAAGCAGAGGGAACTGGCAGCAGAAGTCACCAGCACAATCCATGGGAAGACTGTGGAGCTTGTAGAGGAGTACAGATATCTGGGTACTATCTTTGATAGTATGCTCAGGTTTGCCTCCAACACTGAGGAGATTCTGAAGAGATGCCAGCAGTGGCAGTATCTCCTGAGGAAACTCAGCAGCTTTGGAATCAATGAGAACATCCTGAGGATGTTCCATTACTCTTTCATTGAGAGTGTCATAACATTCTCAATAACCTGCTGGTTCCACGCCACCCCTCTGCATGGCAGAGCCTGCCTGCAGAGGACAGTCAAGGTATGCGCTAAAATAATCAGATCCCCAGTCAGAACTCTGTCCTCCCTGTGTGAGCTGCATACAATGAGAACAGGACACAGAATCCTACAGGACCCTTCAAATGCGCTGTTCCCAGCCTTTGAGTGGCTTCCCACTGGGTGCCGAATCCACTGCCCGGATTGCAGGACACAGAGGAGAAGAGCCACTTTTGTTCCAAGGGCTGTTCAACTTTTGAACTCGCAACCACTGTTACCCCCTGCCTTTATGCACCAAACCCTATAAAGGTATAACCCACTACCGATTGACCTCCTCATTTTTGTGTACAGTTTAATTTACTTACTCTCAACTGCAGTCTTGCACCTTATGTATATATTGAGAACCATTTTATTACTTTATTTATTATTATTATTACTATGACTTTTTATTTTATTTATTCTATTTCGTTAATGTCTGGTTCTGTGTCTGTGTAACACTGCTCTACATGCCTCAAATTGCCCCTCGAGGACAAATAAAGTTTTTTGATTTTTTTATTTTAAAGTGACTGAGAAAAACTGTAATGTAGGAAGCAAGCAGCTTTTGATGGTTGGAAACTGATGGTGCTGTGCACAAACTTAACATGCAACAATGCCACTTTGTACCTTCATCACTACTGGGATCTCAGGTACTGTATTTTGCTCAGGTACTGTATTTTGCTAATGAAAGGAAGCCATTCACAGGGGGCCGGAGCCCAATGAGCATTAAACTCCATAGTTCAACATAGAACAGTTTTAGAAGTTCACCAATGATCTACCAGCCATTTTTATTACAGGTCTTAAAGTGTATTAAGAAGCAGAAGTGGACATTAAATATCTCCAGGTGGATTTTATTGGAATATGTCTGCATTTAGCTCTCCATCAAACTGGAATAAATTAAAGGAATTCATTGAGAACAATCTGTTACATTTCCCAAAGCAGACTGTGGACAGGCATAATTAGCACATAATTATAGTATCAAAGCAAAAAATTTAGAAACTTTAAAAATATCTATGATTTTTTTAAACAGATTTATCACATGACTCTGGTGTATGAAGATATGTTGTGGAGGGTTTATTTGATATCAAAAGGCCAAATATACTTTTTAAGTGTTTGCAAGATGAATGGATGATGCAAGGAGAACATTCTATAAAATATTAAGCAGATACTGATAAGAATGGCTCCATATTTAAAATATTGTCCATTTCTATAGATGCAGCAACGCAGAACAAATACTGCAGACAGTGGGGATAGTCTGTACAGGGTACTGGTCCATTTCAGGCCACTCTTTCACACACACATACACACACACACATGTGCACACGCACACACATGCACGTTCTTGTATAGATCACTTTTGAGTACCAAAATGTCCCCAAAGTGCGGTAAAACCTGAAATTTCCCTACTTTTGAGGACATCTTTTCACGTCCCCATTTGGAAGACCTCAGTTTTATAAAAATCTGAATGGAATCAAAAAAGTAAAAATGCCAAAAGTCTTGTATTTGGGTTAGTTACTTATGGTTAAGGTTAGGGCTAGGTTGGGGTTAAGGGTGCCGTGATTGGGATTAGGGTTTTTCCCATAGAAATGAATGGAAGGTCCCCATTTAGATAGGTACGCTGAGGCTGGGCACACACACACACACATTCATTAAAGGCAACTTATTTAATATTTCATTCTTGGCAGAAGCCTTCTATCAAAACATTCACACATTGATCAAAATAAGGCATTTTGGAAAAATAAAATGGTCAGAAAAAATGACTTTCCTAATCTCACTGAGTATTTCTCCACAGACTGTCTTGCTTCTGGAAATCCTCACAACCCTATTTTTACCTTTTATTCACGTTTTTTAATTGAAAGTTTCCCCCAGTTCCCTTCACACCTGTCACAGGTGTTGATCATTAATGAGTTATTACCGCAGTTTATTTGGCGGCTGACAAGTTGCAATTTGCCCCTGATTCGGCCTGCTTGTCAGGTGGGAATTATGGCTGAGCACATGTGCCATAACACATCAGCTTCTGCCGGCTCCTGGCTTCTCTAGCTTTCCTGCTCCCTCTCCAGTTTTTCCACAAACAATATCCGGGACTCCGAAGTAATAAGGCGGAATGTATAATTAATTACCCAGCTTGCTCTAATTAGGGATGAATAAGTTGTGTCCCTCTCATCATCACAAATGTGGTGATGGGTAATACCAGTTTATGCTATATTAACTGCAAATATGCAATCCTTCTGAGAGCACTTTCCTTGATGAATTTGATGAATGTGACAATAATTAGCAGAGACAGATGAGAGCTAAATTACTACTGACAATGTAATGCTATCCTGCTTGAGAGCCTGGGAACATGGCAGCCTAACATGGCAGAGACCAGACCCCATTTCTAATTAATAGTCTTTTTGCCAGTGGGGGAAAAAAGGGATGGTAATTGTTTTCGTCAAAGGCTGTGGGGAGCTATCAGGGTAATAAAGTTAATTAGCAGAACAAACAACCTTTCAGTACTGTACCCGAATGGGGGAAAAGTGTAATTCAAACTGCAAAAAGACATGACCAGATAAAATGATAACAGGAGGAATTGTACACAGGAGAAAAGTAGGGGGAAAAGCAATCTTTTTTTCTGTCCTCTGGGTGAGCATAGATAGATAAATAGATAGATGGATGGATGATCATTTTTTTTGCCATTCCTTAACACTGAAACTGATCATCATATCTTCTGTGGCTTAGCTTGCTGGATTTGTGGGGGCAAACCTGAATGACACGGGTGAACAGGAACGCCCCCCTAAAGGCACAGTCCTGGAGGAGTGAGCCGCCCCCCTGCCCTATGGCAAGCCGTTTTAGCTTTAATTCATTTTTAGAGGGTATCACATATTCAGTTCTAACTAGTTGAAATGCCAATTCCTGATATCAGAAATTACATTTTAGCTAGTAAGATTCAAAACGATCTTCTCATTTATTTCAGTGGGAGTTGGAATTTTAACTAGTTGAAATGTCAATTTCTGATATCAGGAATTCAAATTCAACTAGTTATAATTAAATTTTAACTAGTTATAATTCCAACTTCTGATCTCAGGAATTCAGTTTGAACTAGTCGCAATGCCAATTGTTGATATCATGAATAAAATTTTAACTAGTTGAATATGCAATTTCTGATATCAGGAATTGAATTATAACTAGATATAATTAAATTTTAATCATGACTTGTTACAATTGAATTCCTGGTATCAGAAATTGCATATTCAACTAGTTGAAATTTTATTCCTGATACCAACAATTGGCATTTCGACTAGTTAAAACTGAATTCCTGATATCAAAAATGGGAATCCTAGCTAGTTATATTTTAATTATAACTAGTTAAAATTGAATTCCTGATATCAGAAACTGGAATTTTAACTAGTTAAAATTCCAACTCCCACTGAAATAA
>JAODKM010000032.1:9940952-9948085 GCA_026780845.1 Petrocephalus sullivani | reverse complement strand
GTGACAATTGAATTTCTGATATCAAGAATATGCATTCTAACTAGTTAGAATTGAATTTGTGATATCCTCTAAAAAAGAATTAAAGCTAAAACGGCTTGCCATACTGCCCAGACTTCTCAGATTTTATATTGAGAGTACCAGTCATCGGCCTCTCAATCTTCCACCCCCTTATTCTGGTCAGGCAGTTCTGGGGGATGTAGTCCTACTGAAAATATCTTCCAAAGCATTACACAGTATGGCATTACACTCATTACACAATATGGTGTTACATGACTGTAACATACAATTAACTGCTAACATTTACGTATATACGTAATGGAATTGCTTATTCAGACAGAGCCCGTTGCCTGTGTGCTTGTGTCATACATCTGTGTCAGACGCCTAGTGCCCACCCAGTCTTCTATGTGCATGGCACTAGAAGCTAAGGAGGAAGCAGGCAGACACCGTTGACGACACACGATAAACACTGGCTGCCGTGTATTCTGCTGCCAAGCACTGTTTTGTCCTGATGTGCTGTTAGCCTGGGCTCACCTGGGACCAGTGATAGCTTATCAAAGCCCAAACAGTTCCTCTTCATCACAAGCAGATAATAGAGGCTTTCAATTCATCAGAGTGGAACCATGGGAACCATTGGTCAGCTGACAGCTGGATGGACACTTTGACGGCTTCTGGAGCACCATGGGAAATAGCTGTCAGCCGATGCTCACTGACCATTTAGATGACCTTCAGAATATCAACAAAAAGATTGTACTGGGCAGAAACCTGTGGTTTTCTAGGGGGCTCTATCATTCCTTGGATGCTGAACCTTGTGATTAAAACACTGATGTGGTCTCCATAGTGTATGCCTTTTTCTGTTGACTCACGTAAGTTTTAATCTTTGGGGTTAATAATAATGATCACACTAATAACAGCTTAATCTGACAACATCTTTGATTGAGGTAGTCAGGACAACCTCCTGACTGTGACAGCATAACTCCACACAAAAATTTAAATTGTATGTTTCCTTGCATAAAAGCAACAAAAAATAATATTTAACAGAACTCCTAGGTAATTCAGTAATCTAGTTTATAGTTGGACTTGATGTGTTTATTGATATTAATAGATTCCTTACAGTCTTCAGGTGGCGTTCCAGTTTGGTGTTTGGATGCCCTTGGTCATTTTTGGGTCCTTTAACACGTAGCATTTTCTGGGGGATTGCAGACAGGTCCCTTCAGCCTTGGCCATGGCGCCCGGCACGGCCTCTGCTTGTTCTCATTTGATTGCATCCTGATGATGGCATGCCTTTGATCAGCACTTATGTTTTGAGTAATTGGATTCGTTGTACAAAGTCAGAGCTGTCAGGCCACATCAGGGCCAAGTGTGGCTCGCGGTGAGAACACCTGCATGTCACAGAACCTCCCCCTCGACACGTGGGCCTGCCTTATGGTCTTTTGCTGCATATAGTTTTTGCATGCATTTCGCCCATCCCTCTATCTCTATATCTCTATATCTCTCTATCTATATCTCTTAGCTAGTACAGGATTGTGTTGATATATTCATTTTAATCCAGCTCCTAACCTTAGTAAAGATGTGCATGTTAACGTTACCTCAGCCTTATTCCAATCTGTTTTAGCTTAAGTGCAGTTTTTAGTCGTTAAAATTGGGGTGGGTGTTAACCATACATCTTTATTAGGAAGCATGCCTTTAAATGTGGTGAATTGGCCAGGCCACAAAGGGAGCTCGCAGCCTTTCCATTGTGATGCGTGAAAGACGTCACCTTGGCCAAGGTGCCAACGACTCGAGAGCGTCCTTCTGGGGCTTGACACAAAGGGCCATTCTCTGAGCTCCCACAATGGCTTTCACAGGGCTTTCTGCCATGGTAATGTGCACTAAACTGTCATGTAGATCCATGGGAACAGATTGCTCCTCCCCTTACCATCACCTCTTTGTTTTTAATTCTTAGCTCGGGGGCAGATTCAGCTAATTGCTTGACAGGTTCCCATTCGGGAAGAGATTAGGAAGTATTTAGCAGTTTCTGCATTGACTAAGTAGGATCACAATTTGTAGTAATTTGTGGAATGCAAAGACCAAGCTTGGACATTGGATTGGCTGAGAATAATGTTAAATTTAAAGCCAATGCATAAGAAAACTAGAAAGTTTTTTTTGTTAGGAAGAGGGAAAGCTCTGACCTGAGGTCATGTGCAAAAATCAGATGTTGATTTCTTTTCAGTGCATTATTGTGCCAAGTTGGATATATTACATTAGATTATTTATCTGGAATCCTTTGAAATGCAGATTGCAGAGAAGAATAAAAAACAGGTATCTACCGGAAATTGATAAAAACTATTAAGCAGGTTAAAATATTTGTTTTAACAAGCTCATGCATTCCACTGGGATATCTTAGAAACACATGTTTCTGCAGTTCAAATTAAGCAATAATGATTTAAGCAATAATTTATGTTAATTTAGATAAATATTTAGAGATACATTATACCTATAACATTGTTATTTTTTTATTACTGAATACCCAAATGGTATTATCGGTCCTTCTTATTTCTGTTAAGGTGTTGTGGGTGCAGTTGATGTTATTGGTCCTCCTTCTTTGTGTTAAGGTGTTGGGGGTAAATTGGATACTATTGATCCTCCTATCTGTGTTAAGATGTTGGGGGTACAGTAGATATTATTGGTCCTCCTTATTTATGTTAAGATGTTGGGGTACAGTGGATATTATTGGTCCTCTTTATTTGTGTCAAGATGTTGGGGGTACAGTGAATATTATTGATCCTCCTTATTTGTGTTAAGGTGTTGGGGGTACATTCGATATTATTGATCCTACTTATTTGTATTAAGGTGTTGGAGGTACAGTGGATATTATTGGTCCTCCTTATCTATGTTAATGTGTTGGGGGTACAGTGGATATTATTGGTCCTCCTTATTTGTGTTAAGGTGTTTGGGGTACATTGGATATTATTAGTCCTCCTTATCTATGTTAAGGTGTTGGGGGTACAGTGGATATTATTGGTCCTCCTTATTTGTATTAAGGTGTTGGAGGTACATTAGATATTATTGGTCCTCCTTATTTGTGTTAAGGTGTTGGGGGTACAGTGGATATTATTGATCCTACTTATGTGTGTTAAGGTGTTGGGGGTACATTGGATATTATTTGTCCTCCTTATCTGTGTTAAGATGTTGGGGGTACATTTGATATCATTGATCCTCCTTGTTTATGTTAAGGTTTTGGGGGTACCATGGATGTTTTTGGTCCTTATTTGTGTTGAGGTGTATAATTGATGTTATATTAGAGGGACACTTCAGCAGGGGCTCAGCAGGACACTTCTCGCGAGAGAGTTAGAGAGTTCATGTGACTCACTAATTTGCTTTGAAAAAAAAACATCTTAACACTTTGAGGTGCGTTGTAGTTGTACTCGTAACTTGTAAGAAACTTAAGTTACGAGTTCACTACCGGAAGTTGCAACTGGAACGCCCCCCGAAGTGGGAATTTCAACTGGGAGGAATCGACACAACCCCAACTTCAGAATTCAAGATGGCTGCGCCCTTTAATCAATAGAAGTTGTTGTAGTTTTATTAGCGCTCGCGTCTTTGTGGCTCATTAAACTGGTTGACACACCATATTATGTTGCTAGGGTGGTTTTTCGCACAAAATACTGTGATTTTGTGATTTCCCGCTTAGCCAGATAACCTGTCAGATTTAAGGTACTTGTAGTCCCCGGCATCGCTAAATGGTATTCCGACTTCCGGAACGCAGTGAACTCGTGTGTGACGTCATTCCCAGTTACGAGTTACGACCTCCGAGGTAACCAGAATGCACCATTGCACCCTTTACCCATCATCTCCAGCCGCCCAGCTGTGAATGAAATTCCTAAACATCACTGTGATTATTCATCTTGGCCGTATGCATGTCTGCAGTAGAACCATCATGTAGAATCAACAGAAGTCCCCACTTTCTATGGAGATGGTTCTTTGCAGGGTGACTGTCTCTCAGGGCCATTGCCATCTGCAGGCTTAAAACGTATTAGCACATCTAAGAGGGAGCTCCTGGATCACGATTCCGGAAGATCTGCATCATACTTCTTTTTCGTCACAATTTGCAATATATTAAAAGTCATGGTGTCTCTTACTGAGGATATTTCAGTTTTTATTGTAACTTTTGATCAGTGTCCTTAGTTCTAATTTTTATATGCTTGTCGTGGTAGAAATATTAATGTATATTCCATGATTTTTTTTTTGGATGGATGACAGAAGGATAACTCATGCTTATCATGAGACGCATATGCCAATGAGAACGAGCTTGGGGTCACAGTGAATGGCACCCAAGAATTAAGGGCCTTGGTTAAAGGGCTCACAGACATGTAACTATTTTACTGAGGCCAGGTTCAAACCAGGGACCATCTAATCACAGAGACTGAAGCTTAGCCCACTAAGCCACATACCATCCACTAAAGAAATGCTAAAACTGTAGTATAAATTAGGGGGAGCACCTGGAAAAATGTTTTATCAAGGATTCCAGGTACACTGAGACCAATTCAGAGAAGTATTCCACTAAAACTTTAGCTAAATTAGACAAATCAGGTTAAGCAGCTCACGGTGGGTGCTGTTCATCACTACTTTAATACTTTTCTTGCTGTAACTTCAATATAAGTTGATGAATATCTGGAGGTGGTGCAGAGTGGAACTGGCAGTGCTTGGTGATGCGCTTGGAAATGGACTTACCAGTGAGATGGCATGGGCTGTTTAGAGTAAGTAGAGTAGAGTAAGCAGCTTGTGAATGAGCACCTATCCTTCAAACATGTGTAATCACGTTCCCCAAAGAGCCATGGCGAAGTCCTGAGACTGGCAGGTCCTCGGGCCGCATCCGCCCCCTCTGCCTGGCTAAAGGCTCTGTATTCAGACAAGGAGGTTGTTTTTCATGAAATTTTGATCCATATTTTAAGTGACTAATGGTGCCCTTTTGATTAGAAGCAGTCAACCAGGTGAGGGACCCATAGCCTGCATCAGGGCTTTTCAAATCCGGCCCTCCATTCCAAATCCAGGCCTTGTTTTCAGTTGCCCTTCAATAATTACTGATTCTGTCTGGCCCTTGAGGACTGTGATTTGAATAGCCCTGGGCTACAGTAATCTAGGGCATAGCTAGAAATTCTGGGCCCCCTGCCAAATGTTACATATTATTTTAAGTAGCGAAGGGCCTCAATCAGAGCACTATATCTGTGTTAAGATGTTAGGGTTACAGTGGATATTATTACTCCTTCTTGTTTGTGTTAAAGTGTTGGGGGTATAGTGCATATTATTGGTCCTCCTTATTTGTGTTAAGGTGTTGGGGGTACAGTGGATATTACTGATCCTCTTATTTGTGTTAAGGTGTTGGGGGTACATTGGATATTATTGGTCCTTTTTATCTGTGTTAAGGTGTTGGGGGTACACTGGATATTATTGGTCCTCCTTGTTTGTGTTAAGGTGTTGGGGGTACATTGGATATTATTGGCCCTCTTCATCTGTGTTAAGGTGTTGGGGGTACAGTGGATATTATTGGTCCTCCTTATTTGTGTTAAGGTGTTGGGGGTACATTGGATATTATTGGTCCTCTACATCTGTGTTAAGGTGTTGGGGGTACAGTGGATAGTCAGTCCTGCCAGTCCTGAGACTGGCAGGTCCTTGGGCCGCCCCCTCTGCCCGGCTAAAGGCTCTGTATTCAGACAAGGAGGTTGTTTTTCATGAAATTTTGATCCATATTTTAAGTGACTAATGGTGCCCTTTTGATTAAAAGCAGTCAACCAGGTGAGGGACCCATAGCCTGCATCAGGGCTTTTCAAATCCGGCCCTCCAATTACTGATTCTGACTGGCCCTTGAGGACTGTGATTTGAATAGCCCCGGCCTACAGTAATCTAGAAAGCTGCAAAGTCTGGGTCCCCTGCCAAATGTTACATATTATTTTAAGTAGTGAAGGGCCCCTATCAGAACACCCATGACCCCCCACCCCTAACATCAGTGCACCTGATTAACAGTTATTAACAGTTATTAACAGTTGATTTAGGATTGAAACAAAACTTTTCACAGTTGTGCTGTCTTTCCATTAAAATGCAATATAACTGGTGCATTCTCAATTTACCTGAAGCTCTTCAGTTGAAATTTACATGATTGCCAGAAACCTGTTTCTGTATCTGCAGTTAGGTGCAACTGTTTTAGGCTGGAGTATTTTAATTAAGAAAATTATTAAAGCCTAATTTTTCTTTTTTTATTGAAGAATAGAAGTTCATTCAACGCAAGCTCTGCAGGTATAGAAGGAGCGTATTCTGTGCTTTGTAGCACACTCCGCTGTGTTAATTTCCTTGGATCTATATAATATCCCAGCTCTCCAGCACATTCAGCTTTCTCTTCAGATCAGCTTCATAAAAACAGTGAAATGGTGTCCTCCAGCCATCTCTCTGAAGGCCTCTTTTGTCAAATAAATATTGCATCATATAAAGAGCTGTTGTGGTAAACCTCAACCCCTGGAAGAATTGACTTTGATCAGAAGTCAAAAAATTAATGTGCTAACGTTATTATGGGCTTAGATTGCAAGTTTTTAAAAAGCCATTTAATATTTGTTTTAATCATCAAAAAGGAAATATCAATTAATTATACGTGATATAGTTTTATTCAGTCCTACATTAAAATTCTCTGCTCAAAGACAAAATTGAATCCAGGGATCCTGTGACATTGTTTCCTGGTGTTATTTTGCTCTGAAACAAACTAGCTGATATATGTGAATGGAGTTTAGAAGTATAAACCCAAATATGTGGAGCAATTTGCATACTGTAAGTGATTCTCGGTAATGTGGCCATCAGAACTGGCTGTATAGACTCCCAGGTTCACATTCATGGGAAAGAGATGTCATTTCTAATATCAGCTGTTATTCAATTCATATTTAATATGACTTTTGGGGTTAATATAATTTTTTTATCTCCCTCTCTCTTTAGCTGTGTTTACTAGGCTGAATTTTAAAATATCATATTTGATGCACCATAGAAGTTTAATAGTATACAAACAATATTTACAAAATAACGTAATATTGTGATAAATGTCTGCATTATGTACAAAAAAGAGCAACTGGTGAGGTGACCTCGTGTTGAGGACAGGGTGATATCCATCTGTTTTC
>JAODKM010000032.1:9933452-9935952 GCA_026780845.1 Petrocephalus sullivani | reverse complement strand
ACTTTTGGCTGTATCAAAATCAATTATTAAATATATTTAATTATTAAAATAAACACTTGTAATACATTTGTAATCACACATTAAATATATTGATATTTTCAAAATTGTAATTACATTTATAATCAAATTATTTGTTAAGCTGTAGACTTTTTCTTGCTTTATTGCTATTTGCTTTTTATGATTATTAATCTAAGCATTTCCTCTAATCAGCTTTAGAAGCCCACTTTGATCACAGGAATTGAGTTAAATTCAACACAGCTTCAAAACAACATTAATATCCTTGTAAAGATGCCAAACCTTTGAAAACCATGCAGAATATATTTATTTATTTATTTTAATAGCACATTTGATTCTTATTCTTGGGAGCCCTCAGCTGTCTGTTGGAAGTTCTGTACATGTGATATAAATGTGATATAAATATTTCTGTGCTAAGCTAAGATCTAGCTAAATTGAGGATGGTTTGCTATCATTCAGGGTGGCTAGAGCCGCGAGTGTGAGGCTGGCATGCACTGTCACAGCCTGAAACATCCCCCTCCTATGGCCCATTCCCTTGTTAATTAAGGTGCTAGAGAAGAGAGAATGGGAAGGTGAGTGAACTTGCTAATGCGCTGTGTGCATATGCGGGCTGCCCTGCCCCCGTCGCTGCGTGCTGCCCTGGCCTACTCTCTGTGGCTCTGGCTTTGTATCACCACCTATGCATTCATCTTCTTTACGCTCTCCATCCATTCTGGCCCCTCTCCGCTAAGACTGCCAAATTAGCTATTCACTAAGTCCAATTTGCAGAGCTGGTTTTGTGATGTTGAACATCTATCCTCAGAACTGAGAGAGAAAATCCCCTTATTTTAACCCTGAACCCTCGACGGGCATTTAAAAAAAACCCTAATCTCCAGCAGCTCCAAAGAGCTTCACCACCTCCGGAGAGATAGCACACTGCAGAAGGTACTGTCGTGTATATGGACCAGACATTAGGAGAATCGTGCTTCCCCTCAGTAGAAAGAAGGGAGCATCTACATAAATCAGAAGAAGGGAGCATCTCCATAATGGTTTGGTCATTTTGGTATTACCGTACCCGTGAGCCTTGCAGATTCACATTCTCTAATGAATTGTCTCATTTCATTTTCTTTCCATAACCATTTACCAAAAACTACGCACTTTCTACACAGTGCATAATATCTTAAGTATTACGACAGGTCTTGTAATTCATGGCAAAAGCTTTTATTATCCTTCTGTTCCATTTTTGCAACCTAGTTATAATCCTGCAGCTGAAGTGGGCAAAATTAGTATCTGTGAGTTTGAAATAAAAGAGAAAATCTGCCCCTGATTTGTAGACAATGGGCTGGCCTGTTTATCCTGCCATACAGGGATCTGTAGCTGATTTACAGACAGGGCCAGTCTCTGCAAATCTGCAAATATCACAGCAACTCATTGTTCACACTCTGTCCAGTGCTTCAGTGTGGTCCCTGCAGAATGACAAGAGGATAGAGAGAAATAGGATTACAGGGAAATCATAGGCACGGTAAAAGAAATAATACCTTTTTCAAAGGTTTGTTTAGACTGTAGCATCTGGCAGATTTTTTTGGACATTCAAGAACAATTGAACATGGTAACCTGAAAATGTACTCCTAAAGATCACATTATTATATAAATATTATATTATTTTAGTATTAATATAAATTATAATATATATGTTCACACTCAAAATATTATCTTCTTCATTTTTTAACAGTGCACAACTACATTTCAGTAGTCATTTGTGGACTTACGCCCTATCGACTAATTTCTTATTGTGTTCACGACCCGTAAGAGCCTTAATAAAAGTTATCAAGAGACCTCTGAAGCATGGACATATTTTAACACATGTGCGGCATGCAGAAAAAACCAACACAAGCCATTACAAAGGTTTAGTTAGATGTGTGTGATATTGTATCTTTTGTTACACAGTATATAAGACCTCTCCCCTATAATGATCAAGATACGTGCAGATTGACTTACGTTGTAACTTCTGGGACAAAGCCCTGTTGTCAGTTCATGCATAACTGTATTTAATTCATGTATACATACATTTCCTTTAAAAAATCCACTCAAAGTTTCATAGCCCAATGGTGTTTGATATAGTCACAGAATAGTCATGGAAAATCATTAGTCAATGAATTGTTCCTGTACAAGACATCAGTGGAGCAGGTTTATGTATCCATGCATATATATGCAGGCCTGCGGTGATAATGGCGATGAAGCAGAGTGCAGGATTGTGGCTCTGTGTGTGGTGATTGTGCATATAATTACGGAGGGGTTCCCAGGAGCTGGAACAGGGTGGCTGGATGTCCCCAGGGCGTAACTCCCAGCCGCTCACTCCGGAGCTTTCCAAAAGGGGTCAACAACAGTTGGCAACCTCTCAATTCCCATCTAAAAAGGAATTCTTAACGCCCCCCCGCCCCCCCCCCCCCCCCCCCCCCCCCCCCCCGGGCCCCCCCCCCCGAAATAGCCCCCCCCCCCCCACCCC
>JAODKM010000032.1:9909487-9933352 GCA_026780845.1 Petrocephalus sullivani | reverse complement strand
GCTGTCAACAAATCACAAAGGGGCTGACGTTCGCCAAATGTGTCCACGTTTACATTTTTTTTTGAGTTTTCTGGAATTTCGCAGGAGTCAGGTCGTTCTCATGAGTGCCATGGCCTGACCCGACATTTTTGCAGTATGTGCTGTTATAAAGTCTATCACCCACATTCTGAAGCTGAAAATATTTCCATCTCACTCTTACGAAGCTGAGGGATATGGACAGTAATGTAGTAATACTGGCATGATTATAGAATAGCTATGCTTATAGACTTCACGTCCTGATAAAGAGCCCTTGAACGAAGCACAGCATTTCATTCTGGCCTGGCTGGTGCTAGCGGCCGGTGCGCTAGTCGGTGCTGGTGGGAATCTGCTGAGGCGTGGAGTTTTCATGCTGCTGACGGTATCCCTGCCCGTGTTTAGCTGTTAGCTCAGTGCTAATATTTTCGAGACCGGAAACAGAAAGTGCCCAAACAATGGTGCGGCATGGCGAGCCGGGCGTCCCGCCAGCGGGCCCCAGTGTGTGCCCCAGCACCCAGCTGCCGCTCAGGTTCCACGTTAAACGCCGCTGAGTACCGAGAAAATGAGGCCCATTATCATGACAAACAGCAGCATTTGGATGAGAATGGAGTGGGCGACACGGAGCCCCCCATTACAAAAGGAGATGCGGGGGGCTGCAATTTACCTGCAGAGGCACCTGACCGGCGCGAGGTGTGCAATCACGCTGGAGAGGAGACCCCAGGGGCCCGGCGATTAAGCCTGCCCCCTGTATCAGGGAATGCCGGGCGATTCCAGCAAACTGCTCTCCATCACGAAGGCCCCCCACTCCCAGTGCTAGGGAAGGGGAGGAGTCCTCCTGCGGGACCGCGAGATGCTTTCATGCTGTAGTTTTGCTCATATAGTTATCTTGTGGAAAAGTTGACTTAAGTGATGACAATGAACCAATGCTCTTGGATTTTTGGTTTAGGCACAGTGGCATTATTTAACATTATTATTTAGAAATACAAGTTAAACTGATTGAGATTAAATATTTCTGTTAGATCAAAAATAGCTTGTACGCTCATGGTTTTTGTAACAGTATTACTGACTATTATGTATATTGTGTAATATTATAACTAATAATATGAAAATGTAGCTTGGATATATTTGTGAAATATATCGAGAGCTATGTCCGTCTTCAAACTGCCAATAATGTGTGGCTGAGTTCCTGTGTTTGTGTGGGTGGTCCGGCCATGGTGCAGCCCAGCCCTCTGCTACCTGGATTAGGCTCCACCCCCCTCAATGTGTGGCTGAATTTCTGTGCTTGTGTGAGTGACCACTGGTGTTTGCCTGTCATCCGGGTTGTGCAATTTGACAATATTAGACCGTGAATGACTAAAATGCCTCCACGATCTGCTATGGAGAGTTCATTAGTATTGTGCTACAGCCAAATCCAGTAGAGCTTTGGATTTCGTCCTCTTTCCCTCTCTCTTGTCCCAACATGGGATGCACAACATGCATCACATTCCCTATTTGGCAACGGAGTGATGTGTACGACATGGAGTTGGTCCCTAAAATGAACTTGACATCCATGAAACTTGTTTGGATTTTTCAAAATCAACAGAGCAAACAACAGTTATTTGCAAAATTTGTGCAGGACAAATGTTTTTCACCATATCAGAAAAAAACACAGAGATGTATTTTTTAAATCAGAGGAATTAGTTTGGTTATACTGTAAAATAACCTGCAAATAGTCTTAAAAACAAACATGAAAAAGAATCATGATAAGAGTTGTAAAAGTTGTAAATGGTTGTAAATGTTTGGGAGATGCCGGGAGGAACCCTGTCCCTGGCAGCTTGTGGCCCACTCGGGTGAGGAGGTGCAGCTGGCCACTTTTAACGCCGTGCAGTCCTATTCCTGCCAGGTGTTCTGCAAAAAAGCAAACATTTAAAACGATAAATATCTGAGGAGAAAAAAATGAGGAGAAACTTAAACGGAACAGTGAGTGAATCTCAGATTCTGAGTTCAGTGAGTTACAACGGAAATAGCTCTAGTGATGACATGCATGAATATTGCTCCAATCAGATTTAAGGAATGCAAATTCAGTTGAAAGTGTACAATATTTTTTAAAAAGTGGCCTTTTGCTTTAGCATCCTCGGGCTTGACTCTCATAGTCAGCACTAAGCTAACCCAGCCCAGTGGTAATTGCAGTTTGAGTGGCGAGGGCTGTATCCTGACCGCACCCTCTCCACTCCACTCGCTGCACTCTGCAGTAAATGATATACCTCGTGCTGTAAATATAGGCCTGGTTTCCCTTTGAAAATCGAAAGCATTAGTGTTATCCATCCTCTCAGGCAATTGCTCTTTCATGCCTTCAGATCCTCAGCATTGATAATATTAAGTGGAATTTGCCTCTCATATCTGTCGAAAAGTGGCTTTAACCGCTAACACATATGAATATGTAAATTTTGTGTATGAAATCTTTCTTTTTGCAAAAAGAATGGATAATCCCTGGAATGATCTTGAACTTCAAATTCAGTTTTTCATTATTAGGACTCCCTTTCATTTTCTCCAAATTTATAAATTTAAATGTGATTAAAAGTACAATAAAGGGAATGATTAAACTACTATTTGCTAAGGGAATGGAGGAAACAAAACAGTCGGGATTTTCACTTTTAATGCACAGGGCTGTTCTCCATGTCATATCGGCTCCCTGCGCAGGAATTTGTCATTATAAATGATGGAGAATTTCAATTCCCCATATAATCTCCAGAAATACTCCTAAACAGTTTAGTCTGAAACACTTAAATGTTAAGTTGTAGAACTGCTGTCACTTTGTAGGCTGAAGCAGGAGCTTGATAAACCAAATTAATAAACCAGCAACTTTAATGAATTTCAGAACATTACATGGTTTTAAATCAAAAACAGTATTCATGACATCTCATTGCTTTGGTTATTTCTGAAGTACAGATAAAAATATAATAATATTTTAAAAAACCGTTTAATTAGTTTACAGATACACTGTAATGAAGCAAAATGTATTAGCAGAAATGATTTTCCTCATGGGATGTAAATCGCCCTGACTGATATTTGTTTGACTCTTATCGTGTATCGTAATTACAGCTATTGTTTTAAGGAGGGGAGGAGCAACAGAAGAGGGAGGTCTCTAATGAAATCCGAGTTGCCTGTTAAAGTTTGCTTTGAATGCTTCTTGGAAAGGAACCCACGTGATCTGCAGCCGGCCACCCTGACGTTCGTTGTTTAGTAAATGCTGTCTTTGCTGCTTAATAGATAATTCAAAACGCTCTGGCAAATTATCAAATTTAATTAGCAATATAAATGCTAGAAGGAGCACGTAATGTGCAATTGTCTTGATATCTTTCCAGAAATTAGTCTTTTTAAATGAATTTGCTGTATTAATCATCTTAAAAAATATTTTTGATCACTGAATTAATAGTTTTCCATCCTGTTTTTAGGTATTCATTGACATAGGTGATTGCCTCTTAATTACTACAGCAGACTCCTTCTATTCACCCTTATTAATTCATGTTTTCTGGCACAGTCCCAAAAGGCAGCCTTGCCCTGTATCTTCTAATTACTTCTGTAATTGAATTTGCCCACTGTTTCTCGGCTAGTTTTTTAAGTGACTGTGTTTGTTCCTGGGTTTATTGTGTCTTTGTATGTCAGCCCTCTGCAGACAGAACATACATCAGTCCTTTTCTCATTTCTCATTAATTTTCCAGAGCCTGCACTTTCTTATTTGTTTATCATTACCTGTACCCCATAGCCCTGCCTCACAGCATGCGTATTACCGGGGGGGGCGACAGGAGGGAAATTAATTAATTAGGAGGGCTGAGACAATTGTCTAGAGTACCTCTCATTCAAGCGTCTGTTTAACTCTCTGCTGAGTTCTGTTGCATTTTTAACTTGCGACTTTTCAATTATAAAGAATCCTAAGGTAATCTAAAGTTTCTCACACGTCGCTCTTTATGAAAGTAGTTAGAGTCTTTTGAAATAGCTGCCACGGACTCGATATAAACTGCGTGTGGAAAAGTTTAGTGATATATAAATAAATATAGGAGGCTGCCACAGGCGGGCTGTGCGCCGGTGATACTGAGCGGACGAGAGAATGCAGGTGGAAGCCGGCAGTGTGTGGGCCAGCATGGGGCCCGGGAGCCTGTCCTGGCTGCCCACTCCCCATCTCTGCCCGTATCTCTCCGCCGAGGCGATGCGGCCGGCCCCACTGACCCGCTAGCCCCATTGTCCGCTCGACAGGGCCCTTTATTTCGCCCGTCGGCCTGAAATTCCTTTCCCGTCTGACAGTGTGTCTTTCAAACTTTGCCTGCTTGCCATTGATTTGTTTTGCTCCTACTCCATTCTCTGTATTGTTTCCTTATCATAGCTTCAGGTTATTATGTGCAAAGTATTGACGGCGCTCGCAGGCCGTGGTCGATGGAGAGCTAATGCATCCCTAATCCCGCCTTTGTTAGCACCAAGTGTTTGACTCTGGTCTCCGGTGGGGAAAGAGGTGCAAAGCTGTTGATCCTAGTTTTATTTGTTGGGAACCCATCCATCAATCAAATTTGGTGGGGGGGGGGGGCAGTGCTGAATGACACAGGGACTCGGCTGAAGGAATTTGATAACAGCGCATTGTCAGACGGCCTCCCCGACTCTCTCGATAAGAAATACATTTGACTGAAGCAGATAAGAGCGAGAGGGGTAGCAGCTTCAAAGGCGGCAGGCGACACACGCACCGCCAGAGGTTATGCGACTTTGCCATGAGCGATACCCGCGGCAAACAACGGGGACGCCTCCGTGACGCGTGTTTGGTGCCCAAGTTTTGGATATGCTTGGATTATTTAATAAGGCGCCTGATAGCAGAGGCGTCACTGCCATGTACTCAGCGGAGCGCTGCCTGGCGACGTGGCCCCGCGTGCTAACGCTACGCGTCTACAGCAGCTTCAGCCTTGTCATGCGGAAATGCTCGCTCTGGGTCATGCCACGCTGTTCTAACGCGGCGGATTCCGCTGAGACGCCGACGGTTTTAATCTCAGCGACATCACTAACAAAGAAAACGACAAACACTTTTTGTGTAAACCATTATCTTAATAAAGCAATTTTTTTTCTTTTAATGTATTGGATTTACAGTACCTGAATAAACAGCTAGCTGTAAAATGTATTGCTAATATATCACTACAGAACATATTGGTGCGTTTGTTTTGTGTTATGGGGTTCTTCACCGTGTGTGGCCCCTGGGAGAGAGAGACACGCACATTTCACTTGAATACAGATCAGGAGACGTAAGCTAAGTCAATGAGGCTCCTTCCACAGGTTTATGACCTGCAAACAATCCACTGAAACCAAAGCGCGATAAAGTAAAAAGGGCTTTCACCCCGCTTGACAGGACACCACCATAAAACGAAAGGGGCTGCCTTCAGAACCCCTTGTGCTTAGTTTATGACCCGTCTCTGCGTATGTGTGTCTGGTCAGATCCAAGCTGTCTGCCCTTTTCATTCCTTAACACTGTGTAGCATGCATAGTGTGATAGCCTAGATGTTTTATTGGTCTGGAAAAGTGGTTAATGCAATTGTTTCATACACATAATTTTCATGTAAGAAAAGAAGAACTTTTTCCGGCATGATGGGACATATAGATTTAGAAGAAGGACTCTGACCTATTTAGAAGGTTAGGAAAAATGGACAGAGATTACCTTGAGGCCAGGATGATGGATGCAGTTGTGAGCCGTACATTAACACGCTGTATGATGAAGTTCATTTTGTGTTCCTAATGACTAGAGGCCATGAAAGTAAAATCAATGTGAGAGCACTTCAGATGAGAAGAATTATACACGCCTGGCTTCTCCTTTGTACAGTCTGTCCTCTATACACTCAAGACATGCCTACATATTCGGCTGCCAAATGCCATATGGGGGCTGTGGTCATCTTTATTGATTCGGGACAAATGTCAGTGGATGGACTGGGGGTCGTTCATAAAGCCTGAGCTGGAGTGCCACAGAGAACCCCTGTGAGGACATGGTGCTGTCTTATCAGGGAGGTACAGCTTTTCTTTACTGGCCCCTGTTTGTAATAATGCTCGCTCGACACTCTCACCACACACACCGTTTTTGTGAAATGTTTCATATTTGTGTTTGTTTAAAAAAAAATTATGTCAGTGGAGCTGCTGAACTCATGATAAATAACACATGTTAACATCAGTCTTAAATATTGCTGCCTTGTGCATGTATTATATTACATCGTCATATCTATCTTCTGAATTATAAGCCCTTGCTGTGTAATGAGAGAAAAGCATGTATAAGGATACAGGATCACTCCTGACTGGATCGTAATTGTGAAAGTGCTGACTAATATTTTTCAGTGGCAAAATCAAGGTTTTATTGCCAGAAGGTTAACAGGAGCATTCCTCATTCAGACGCATATTTAAAAACACAGAATCTCTCTGTTATTCTTCGCTTTTTGTTGCTGATGATAATATCGATGCAGTGAGTCTGCTTGGCAGGCCCAGATACCGACAGGGGCAGCGGCTCGCCACACACTTATCCGCGCGGACGCCCCTGAGGAGGCCGCGTGTGGCGGCGTTTAGCAGAGCAGATGCTAACGGCAGGAGGTGAGTGAGATGTCAGCTGCGCGTGCTGGCACCAGCCGTCACGGCGCACGCGCCTGACAGATGTTACAAACTGTTGCACGCACGTGCTACAAGTCCTTTTTCTTCCTGTGAGCTTTAGTCATTCTGTTTGGGGGGAAATGAAAGCCACCAATGCCTCCCTTTGCCCACCGGACAGACCCCGTGTGATTTATGGTAGTGCGGGGCGCGATTTTTCGGGCAACTAACTCCGCAAGCAGAGTTCAGACAAAAGGGAGAAAGGGGGTCGTCGTGGAAACAGCCTGGGAGTCACGGCCCATCCACTGATGCACATTTTGCCATCCTGGCCCGTTGTACCGTGGCCACTCCAGCAGCAGTGTGCTCACTGTTTGTCTGTCTTAGCTGAAATACTGACTGCACACAGTCGCCTGGGTCCCGCCCCACCGTCTGACCACGCTGCACCTTCAAAAATCTGTTTTTTTTGGCTCCAAGGATAACTCACTGCTCTGAACTCACAACATTTTGATAATGTCAAATTAAGTGCACGTGTGTGTGTGTGTCGGTGTTTGTACCTGAGGGAGAGTGTCTAAAGGGAAGGACAGGCTGCCTCTGTGTCCAAATGGCTTTGAGTTTCCCAATCTTATTGAGGCTGAAATGTTTAAATCTGTGTGTGGTCCGAAATCGCACCTCCCATAATAACTGCCCACAGAAATGTGCAAAGTGACAAAGGAAGGCTTGCAAAAAAGGCTCTGTTTTATGAGGCAGAGTCTTTATTAAATAAAGCCCACGGAATGTTTGTAACCGAAGCACTTTTCTCCTC
The DNA here is from genome assembly GCA_026780845.1 of Petrocephalus sullivani. Classification (NCBI taxonomy): domain Eukaryota; kingdom Metazoa; phylum Chordata; class Actinopteri; order Osteoglossiformes; family Mormyridae; genus Petrocephalus; species Petrocephalus sullivani. The sequence continues at coordinate 9,925,959 of JAODKM010000032.1, read as the reverse complement.
AATGAAACTTTGTCAGGATCCTTGCTTAGCCTCTCATAAGTAGCTACCCTGCGTTTAAACACACAGCGTTTCCCCCAGTGACCAGGGCTTTATGTACCAATGCGTCTGGACCGGCATCAAAACGAGGCTTACTGCCCTGCAAGGCGGAGTCCCTCAGAAGGGGATCCAGGGCTGCTGTCTGCAGTGTACTGCTGTCACGCCCTGGCCAGCTTCCACAGTGTACCCTGCCTTAGCTAGAGCTAAGCTCCGCTCGGCTCTGGACAGCGGGTGGCCCCGCTCCAGGGCGCCAGCCTCCCTACATGCATCCGTACTGCTTCAGGATGCCTGGGCTGCTTACTGAGCTGTCAGCCTGTACAGCACTGTAACCCCAATATTCATATGTCACTTCACTGCAAAGTACAATTACAGGGGAGTGTGCAGGGTGATCAGAAAAATTTTGTATATGTTAAGTAATGTGGGCATTATATATATCATTTGATATAAATTACATATACACACACACATATTTATCTTTATTAATAATGGAATTTATATATATATATATATATATATATATACACCACACTATACACACACAGGAGGAGGACTCTGGCCTATATAGAAGCCTCTAGGCAATTTCTGTCCATCTTTGACCTTTTAAATAAATCAGAGTCCTTTTCCTGTTCAATGTATATCCGAGGTGTGATGTACATACATTAATAATGGAATTTAATTATGATGTTTTTTTTTTTCACTAGTAATGCACAGCTTCTCCTGGGATAGTTGGCATCTGGTTCTGAAAAGGCCCGAAGGTCAGGGATCCGTGTGAGCGGGGAGCCATGATGGCCACCTCTCCGGACCGCCACGGGAATCGGCCGCATGCCTTGCCATGCTGAGCTCCCGGCTTGCTCACTTTCTAAATTACCTCCACACTTAATTACAGAGGATGAGGGGGACGGCTCATTTCCCTTTGTCACGGGCTAAGCTGTCAGTAATCCCAAACAAAGACCCTGCATCGCGAAGCCATAGGATTTGCTGCTGGGATTATAGACTCATGGATGACAGTGTGCAGTCAGCAGAAGCAAAGCTTTATTTTAATTCAAATTTTCTAGTAAACAAAACCACTGGCATGTTTGCTGGTCGGAATAACTGTCTAGTAAGCGCAGTGTTCTCATTATTTAGCTGCGTTCAGCCTGCCGTGTTAAAATGACTGGGCTGCACGTGTATGTGCATGCTGTGCGTGTTTGTGTGCTGTGCATACAGTCATTTTTCAGCTAAGCTTATGCATTAAAATTGTTGTATTGTGGTTATTTATAGAAAAAAAATCAATAAACCCATATCTGTTTTCATATGTATTCAATGTGAAATATTATTGCTAATGTTTCCAGTTAGATGATTCATTTGGTCTTGCTGAAAAAATTACAAAACTGAAAAATATATATATTTTTTTCAAAACATGAATTTGGTTGTGAGATCAGCATATTCAAATATAATACAGCAAATTTTTTGTGTGTTATAATTTGCAAATATCATGTATCATCGATGTTACTGTTTTTCATATTTCCAACAAGATACCTTTAATTGAATTTAACTGAAGCAAGGCCAAAGTGTGAGAATAAAAGGCATGTGTTCTTTGTTCCGCATTTACTCAGGCTGATTATTTACAATAAAATCTTTTGTGTGCAAGTGGAAGTTGGATAAAAAAAATTTCCCCTTCCTTTCGTATGCTTTGTGATAGAGAAAATGCATGGCAATTAAACATTTTCAGGGTGAAAAACATTTTGAAAGAGCCATATTATATATACGTAATTAGAAGAATGATAATTCACTTTTTCTTTATTTAATAATGGAAATTATTGGTGTGCTGCAGAACTCGCTGATGGAATGGAAGAAATTGAGCACATGAGGAGAGTTCTGAACTGGGTGAAGCGGCATTGCTAAGGGCCAAACCCAGCTGTCTGCATCCTGTCAGGGAGAGCTTGCATTTAGCATTGAAAAAGAATCAGCTGGTCAACATCACAGCTAAATACTCCAGAACACATTCTCCAGCACATTCTCCAGCCTGTAATGCTCTTTTTACATGTATGTGTCGTCCGTAGCAGTCATAACTGATGTGCCGCTCTAGGCGAGTACCACTTCCAGTGCCCCCCATCTGAGTCTAAGTGAATTTGGCAGGCAGGTCCGCTGCCCTTTAGAAGCTGGCGCCCTAGACGGCCGCCTGTGTCGCCTATAGCAATGACTGGTACTGTGTGTCCTACGCATCAATCAGCCACATCACAGCGGCGCAGCGTAAATGGTTGAGTAGAGGCATAGTTGAATATCTGATACCTTATCGGATGTTTGGGTCGTTTTGTTCTTCCCACTTTCTATGATTCCTTCGGTAGTTGCAGGATGTTTAGTCTGACCCACTGATAGATAAGGCAGAAGCTGGAACATCCTGCAGCACATTCTACCTGTGCTTGTATGTACCTTACTCTTTTATCACAATGATTAGCAACCCCCCCCCCCACACACACACACACAAAAGCATTGTGAGCGGTATGTTGTCCCATTTTAGGCAACATTATTGAATTTGGGCTGAATGTGTGGAATGAATGTAACAATGTGGAAAACCCAAATAAAGGTTTGGTATGAGGTACCATGACCAGAATGCATACCAGTGAAATTCACACTAGAACATGCAACTGTGACAGACAGCCTGAAATTATGACGAGTTTGCTAGTGAGTCAGGTCAATCAGTGGAGAACTCAAAATCCTAGTAAATGTAAGATCATTATGAATAGCAAGATGTTTATCTGAAAAATGTGAAAACTCACCGAGAATGAGATATCCTCTGTGAGAATGTATGGAAAAAAGACTCCAAAATCGTACGCCATACATTTATTTTTACCGGTCATTTTTGTTTTCATTTTTTCAGTGCTGGGAGGGCAAATTAATTGCTTTAGCAAAAACACATGACAGCCCTTTTAAGTCTTAAATGTTCATCTGTAGTGTGACTGGGATGTATTGTAAGAATACAAAATTATAAGAAACAGTTGGCTCTTGTTTCAGATTCCTTCGAAAACTTGCCAGAAGAAACATACACCTCGAAGATGTGTTCTTACCTTTTATCATTTGATATTAAGTTTTCTTGGGAATACAGCAGTGATTAGTGATTAGTTTCATATACATCCTTCCTGCCTTGTTATATTTTACAAGAAATGCATAGAAAAACTGCATATGTGTAGGGTGATCATTTCTGACTCTGATATGGATGCTTTGTTTGTTCAGAAATCATTTAGTCTATTTAGCAGAAAATGCTTAAGACATGCCTTCTAATCCTTGTGCCATTATTTTGTTCCTAGGTATAAATATATTTTTTCAGTTGCCACACACTTTAGAGACAGGCATTGCGTGCTGTGCTGTGTTTTGATTTTTAACTTGCAGGTCAAATGAATACAGTCTGTGCCGAAGCATATTGCTAACAGTAAATCTGTTAATCCTCTTGACAATAATGCTTAATACCAAGACTTTTTTTCACAAAAGAGAAAGTACTTTGAAAAATGCCTATTAACTTAAGGCATTTCACTGCACATATTCAATGAAATTTATAATGCAGCTTGGTCCTAGTTTGGGCATAATAATCCTATCACCTGATTGCTGTTTTTCCTGTTGTTATTAGTCTTTCTTTATAATCTGTTTGACTCTTTTCCTGTGCTGGCTTCACCTTGCAGGCTAATTAAAGGGGGTGGTGTTTTGATTGAAGTCATTATTACCTTCCATTGTAGCAGCACCTTGGAGATTAACACTGAACCATGTTCCATGAAAAGACAAAGTCTTGGAGCCATTGGGGTGGATTACTGTCAGTATGGAGCTGTAGAAAGATAGAGGGAGGCAGTAATTCCTATAGAACGGTAGACAAACACATAGTCTGTGACTCACAACTTTCCCTGCTGAGATCCATTGTCTCAGAGTTTCTCTGCCTTTTCAGGGTCCCTGTCAGCACTGATAAAGACCTCAGCTCTGGCTAAAGCCAAAGTCTAGGTGATGCAGAAACTAAGAGTGTTCTTAATGATTGCTCACATGCTATATATTATGCTCCAACACACTTGTATAGTGCTATTGTAACTCCATAACTACTTTATTGATTACCAACTCCCTGATTTAAAATAGTGTCTGCAACAGACTGAATGCTGTACACACAAACAGCTGCAAAACTTTCTGTCTCCTTTTAGTAAAAGGCGTGTGTATGTATCGGTGTATAATATACAGCTAAAATTATTAGAAACACTATTATTTAAAAATTATAGTAACTTTAAATGTAATGTTTCAATCTGTATTGTTCATAAGTTTTATCTCCTAATTTACCAGTAAATGCATATAAGAAATATTCTTTAAAAATATTTAGCTGCTTGATTAAAGCTTTCTTTTCTATTGTTAGGCATAACTTTGGGTATATATTAAAAGTGCCTTCGTTTAATTAATTTCTTTATTTGCTCCTGGTATTTTGCCTATTATCTATTAATTATCTGGTTATTGTTATCGGTAATAATAATAACTTTGCGTTGAAAGGACAAGGGAGTTTCATCTGACCTTGTGATGTATTTCTGCAAAGGAAAAAATCTTTATCACATCCCTATTCTGCGGCTTCAATAAACAGAACCCATTACCTCACGGCAGCTTTTGTTGGCCTTATACAAGAGAGAACAAAATGGTTATTCAAGGGAACGTTTTAGATTTTTATTGTGGGTAGTATTCACAAAGAGCAGTGTTATTGTATTAAAAAGACCCATCTGTACCAGAAACAATGGCTTCAAATTATCTTTGAATACTCAGTGAAAAAATATAAAGCTTGTTCTTCCCATTCCGCTTGGCGGGGGGATAATACGGACTCGCCATGACTGACTTTTTGTTGTTCTGGGTGCATTCTTCGTCTTTTTAAACCGGGCCCTTTTCAGATATCTGTAGGCATAAAAGGCTTTTCTTGTTCCAGGGGTAGCGAGCTAAGGCTACAGCGCTTGGCGATGGGACTTAGATGGCTGCTTGCTGGCGTCTCGGGCGAGCCGTCGGAGGATCGCGGAGCCGGGGCTGCGGGATGGCCGGCCGAGAAAAGGCTGTTGGAAGAAGGGCTCCTTCGGATGGGCGGACGCGACACCTATTTCCTGCCAATCAATCTATCGGGCAAGTGAGTATCTCTGACAGAGGGAGCCCGAAACGAGCTTTTCCGCAGGCTGGACGGCATGGAAAGCGACTTTACATGTTTTGCATTAAGTTCAGGGGTGACGATCCCGCGATCGCATAGTAAATGCTGCTTTGGGCGAAGAACGGGCATTCGTGGGGCTTCTGCCGTGTATTTATTCCTACTTTGGGGAGATATCCCTGCGCCTTTCCTATACGAAGTGTGGCACTGCGTTATGCATTGGTGACAAATAGAGAAAGTGCAAGAGAACATAGTTAACAATGGGTTTCCAAAGTTCTGCATTTCGGAAACATTTTTGTGTGAAAGCTGAGACTGACTCGAGTGTGGCTGTAGACCGATGAGGATGCAACTTTTTGAACATGTCACGGCATTCCACCAGATGAGCTGCCGTGGTTGTTATTAGAAAGGCAGCTTGGAGCGACGCCCCGGCACTTTGCAGCGCCTCTCCCGGAAAGGTGCTGCCTGCTGGTCGCTCTGACTCTGGCGTCCTGGAAAATGCTCTTACGCTTATAAAGCTCATTAACAGCCGGATCAAACTGCAGTAACTGCCTTGGCTGTCCGTTGCGCGTCCCTCTTCTTCAGTTATAAACGTTTGATTTTTGAGTATAATTTTGTCATTAGAACTTATGTATATTAAGCTTTGCCTCGGTGACGAAACTGAAATTAATTTAAAACGTTGCAGTTTATAACACGCAGTTTGTAAGACATGTAAGTCATAGTTTTCACAATATATTTATATTTTTGGGATATACTAAATATTAGAAGTTCTTCGTACCATATTAGTCTAAAGCGTGTTATCTTACCAATATTTATTATTATTGAAGCAATTATCACAAATATGTTTAAAATTGCATTACAGTCTTTAGTGTCTAGTACGGCCTCTAGTGGACGAAATGAATCCAAGAATCAATTCATTCAAATGTGATTATATCTGTAATTATTTAAGGCGCTGTTTGTATAATGATTACTGCAGTAATGCAAAATGTATGAATGTGTCCATGTGTATAACGCAGTCTGAGCAACCTAGCTACACGATTTTTGTTTACTTTTGCTCTTGAAAACAAATAAAAGCCTATCAGTTTCGAAATGTAATTGTCAGTTGACGTCACGTTCCATATATGCATAAAATCAATGACTTGTCACTGATTTATACCTTTTCCCTGTGTGTAGCTAGATTATACAGCTATTAACAAATGTTATGTAAGTAATAGCGAAGAATCCGGGGCAGAGCGAGTGAGCGGTATACATCGAAACGAAGTGGTTATGTTTTTTACTTGTATGTTTTGCCAAATGTTATTTAGTGTTGAATAATGTGGAATTTGTCATGGTTAAAGGAATGTCTAGGTTGTAGTCTGTTTTGAAAAAGCTGTTTTAGATATTCTTCCAAGTTTATAATAATAATAATAATAATAATAAAGCTACAGTCGCGTAAGTAGTTAAATACCGTTTCCTCAAACAACGGCAGTCGTCAAACTGCACTAATTAGCAGTGCTGAGAAATTCCAGTTAACGAGGAGGTTCTCCATGAGTATGCAGGGCTCCCCGCTGCTCTCTTGCATTTCCATAAGCAGATTAGGAGTGGAGAGCAACTCGGTGAAATGCAGATGCAGGGACGCTCTTGCGCGGCAGTGTGCTGGGCCGGTAGTACTGGCTCTTAGGAAGGAACGGCCTTCAGTGCACATCTAGGCATGTATTTAAATATTATTTACGTAAAAAACTTTTAATCCTGACTTCAGTCTAACATCAATTTTAAAGAAGTGTTACAGTATCATGGCGAAAAAATGAATTTTGTCATTTTAAAATTATAATATGATATTAAATAGATCAGTCCTTTCCATACAGTGTACTCATTTATCGCTTATTCACGCGCCACGGATTAAGTTAAGGATCACAAACGCAACTGTGCGTTCGGAATGTATTATTTAATAAATAACAATAGCGCATCAGAACGACTTTGACCACTAGACGGCGCTATTGGTACACAGCACAGTGGTTGGGTCCAGCGTTGGCCAATTTCGTCGCCTTTGAATGTATGTGCCCATTCGCTTATCTGCACTAATCTAGCACATGACGCATATGTGTTTACTTTGCATAACCGGGTAGCTGCATGCATTTGGTTTCCAAAAGACCTATTTATTTGAACAAAAATCAGTTTCACATCCACGTATACGTTACTATTAAAAATCAAACTTATCGCTTAACGGTTATCTGTTGTAGCTCTAAGGTTCATTTTATATCTTTTTATGTTTTGCGGATACACCTAATTTTTTAGTTTAATTGTCACAGCTCTAAACCCTCCAAAGAAGGCTGACAAAGTACACATTGTGCTTTTTGCGTCTAATAGTCTAGCAACAGCGATGAAGAAAGTGAAAGAGGGTAGCTTACTTTTACTTTAATGTGATCAGGTGCCCTAACAACCAACAACTTTGTGATCTGAAAGGTTATATTTCTGAGTTATTTCATTGAACTCTGCTAATGTCTTATATAAATTTCCCCTGATTTAATAATGAAAAAGTCATTTATGCCTAAACCTAGAGAATGATCATATACTGAATTATTACTAGGCTACCAAATGTACATTTAGTTGAAAACGTGCGCATCCATTTAATGTATTTATTGGATGAACTGGAATCTTTTTTAGATTTTAGATTTTACATTACATAATCTGCAGTCATAATATATATATATAACGCTGTCTAATTATAAAACAAGTTTGTTTAAGGCAGTTTAATTCATTTAAAACTGAGAGAGACATAGAATGAGGTAAAGTTTTTACGGCCATTAAATTTAAATATCGAACACTGCCCATAAATAAAAAATAACATTTAATTAATATTACACATCCGATACGGATATCCACCAAACTATAAAAAAAGAAATACTTGGTTCGTAGCTATAGTATAGTAAAACTTTTCTCGGAATGTTACACTGTAAAACTGTCCATTGTACACTTACCAAGATTTATGTACGCAAAGTAAAAGTTTTGGGAACGCATATTCCTATTATTATGAGTGGGAAGCACTTTCAGTGTGACACTGTAGTCAAATTTTCTCGCTCTAGCACCTGCTTTAATACTAAATATGAAGTTTCTATTGGGTGATTGGAGAGTAGCTTCTGGCCCGCCGTAGCACTACCGAGCGGCGGTAACCCCGCCCCTTTATGCTAATAAAACACACAATCCTGGGCGAGGGAACAGTCGCTCTGTGATTGGTCAGGTAAAACCCATTTATTCCCTGACAGCCCTCATCACATGAATGGTTGTCTATTAACTTGTTCAAAAAGTATCAGGAGTTGTCAAGGCTCTGTCGAAGTGGGGAAAAAGTAGTTTGTTGATTCTTAAAAGACCAAGAGAGAAGTTTCTGGACACATCAGGATTCAAAACAGGATTCGCTTTGGGTGGACGCAGTAAAGTCGTTTACTATCTGAGTAAAGTTACAGAAAACCCGCAGGGTATCAATTACCTTTGGCTTGGACTTCTTCTTTGGTGTAGCAGGTTAAAACAAGACCATTTCAATGTACAACATGATGGAAACCGAACTCAAACCCCCCGCACCCCAGCCAAATTCTGGGGGAACGGGGAACTCTAATTCATCTGGAAACAACCAGAAAAACAGTCCGGACAGAGTAAAGAGACCAATGAACGCCTTCATGGTTTGGTCTAGGGGGCAAAGGAGAAAAATGGCGCAGGAGAACCCTAAAATGCACAATTCGGAAATTAGCAAGAGACTCGGGGCCGAGTGGAAACTTCTTTCGGAGAGCGAGAAGCGACCTTTTATCGACGAAGCGAAGCGCCTCCGAGCGCTGCACATGAAGGAACACCCGGATTACAAATACAGACCTAGGCGGAAAACCAAGACGCTAATGAAGAAGGACAAATACACCCTGCCAGGTGGGCTCCTCGCGCCGGGCGGTAATGCGATGAGTGCCGGGGTGGGTGTCGGGGCTGGCTTGGGCACGGGGGTCAGTCAGAGGATGGACAGCTATGCGCATATGAATGGCTGGACCAACGGCGGCTATGGCATGATGCAGGAGCAGCTTGGCTACCCGCAACATCCTGGCTTAAACGCGCACAACACGGCGCAGATGCAGCCCATGCACCGGTACGATATGAGCGCCCTTCAGTATAACTCGATGAGCAGCTCGCAGAGCTATATGAACGGATCGCCCACGTATAGCATGTCCTACTCGCAGCAGAGCGCTCCCGGCATGGCTCTGGGCTCTATGGCTTCGGTAGTCAAGTCAGAATCCAGTTCCAGTCCACCCGTAGTCACATCGCCGTCTCACTCAAGGGCTGCTCCATGTCAGACCGGAGACCTTCGGGACATGATCAGTATGTACCTCCCAGGTGCTGAAGTACCAGAACAAACGGCCCAAAGCAGACTCCATATGTCCCAACATTATCAGAGCGCACCTGTACCTGGCACAACAATTAATGGCACGCTCCCGTTATCACATATGTAAATGTGCCGAATGGACTTCTGTGGACTATTTTTGTACAGCTCGTTTGGGGGAGAAATTGTATAGGACTCAAGGAACGAACTTTTTCGTTTCTTTTTCTGTTCTTTTTTAAAGGGAAAGTTCTAGAGGAACGGTAGGAACTTTGTAAGACGTTTTTTTTCTTTTCTTTTTTCTTTCCAAAACTGGATTTTAAAGAGCGAGAATCTCATTCAATCAAATGTTTTATTATTGCAATCAAGTTTTGTACAGTATTTATCAAAGAACTCGATCAAAATGTAATGTTTGTACACTCTAGGCAGTTAGTCTTTTTAACAATTCTGCAAAAAAGTGAAATAAATATGAGCTCGATTTGGTTATAGTGTTGCGAAACGTTAATAGAGCTGATATGAATCAGGTAAAATGTTCCTTTTTGAGAGTAATTAGAGTGTTAAATCGTTTTAATTTTGTTCACAGTAAGAATACGAAAAGACCTATTTTCTTGAAGGTTAAACATAATTGTTAATTTATAATTTTGTGTCCCACTTTTCATCTGTTAAAGATATGAAGTTTGTGTTATTTTCTCATGGTTTGTAATATTTCTGTATATTTACTGTGATATTTTAAGTTTTTCTTTTCCATTTTCATAGTTGTATTTTAAAATTTGGCCTGTATTTAGAGCAGTTGCCGTCGCTTCTTGTATATATTTGAACTAATAATATCATAATAACAGTTACATTTTCAGCTTACGTTTTTTTTTTCAATATGCAGTTTGAAATTAATAAATTTTTGAAATTTTGATATTGAAATTTGTTCGCGTTTTGATTTTGGTTGATCATTGTAGACTTCCTGCGACCGTCACTCTCCCTTCATGGTTGAAACCGCATATAGGAAAATTCATTATCCATGTTTGTATAATTTGTCTTTTTAAATGTTTTGTCTTCTCGTATAGAATTTGTATTACTTTTTCTTATTACATATTGTGTAGTGTCTATTTTTGTTCTTACTCTGAAGTGCATTCTGCCGAAAGCTTCCTGATTTAATAACTGCATGTAAAAGTAAAATATAATAATCTCTTTTAATGTCGCATTAGGAAAATCAGAAATAGGGACATGGAAAACATGCACTTTGCATTGCTTTCAAGTAAGTATGGGATATGTTGACTGTATCCCACAAGAAATGAACCGTATATTTCAGAATAAACGTGACCCAAGCTCTGACTGTACTAAATGTAACGACATTTCTGTCTTTTTAGTGAACGCAAGCATCGCGTTAAAGGACGTACGGGGAGCCGTCTACGACTCCAAACTTTGGTGCCAGTGTTCGTTTCCCAGAAGGGCAGAGATAGGACGCCAAATGTAGCGACGATTTTCATCAAGGTAGTTTTCATTTGCTATTTTAAAAAGTGCTGTTTCTCTTTTTGTCTCTCAGTAGTTAATGGATTTGTCAACTTTGGAAACTGAGTGATGCTGTTTATAATATAATACATATTATGTAATTGTATTAAAACAACAGTCTATTTAGACCTAATAAATAATTATGGTTTCACGTGGAGTGATAAAATGTAAAAATAAACGCAAACCGTTAACAAATAGAATACTGTATCACATGCATTTATATTCGGACCTCTGGGAATACAGCAGAAACACCATAACAGCCATATTAATTAAAGCGCTGTATTAGGCCATCAGCCATTTAAAATTAATTTTCCATTTAATTCAAATTGTTCAGTTTTAGAAAGGTGTGTAATTATGTCGCATATATATCCAATATACTTAGCTTTATGGAATGTCATCTTTTCCAATAACTTTTCCAATAGTTGTCAAGTCGCTAACCGCTATATCTATTAAAAACAAGTTGAAGACAGTAGAAAGACTCTTTCATATTAGCTTGTATTTATTCATAACGGACGTCTTGAATAATAGTATTCTATTAGAGCATCTTTCCACTAACGTATCTATATATAGGCCCCTGCATTATCTTAACATTTAATAATTATAAGGTCACTATACGTTTTGTTGCCCGTTTAAAAAGATAGTTCTATTTATAACAACAACAGCAATAATAAATAGCATTTAAAATGTGAAGGGTATTACAATGTTTAGCTGAACTGCCGACGTAGATTAGCAGAGGTCCTTGCCAAGCCTGGGAGGCTTATATTACACTGCATCTCAGGGGAGAAGAGCTCGCATTAACCGCTAAATGAATATTTGACGAGGGCTCATTCCCAAGTATTATTTCTACAAACGTGTCCCTGCTGGACTTTCAAAGGGTCAGGGAGCAGTGGTTCAATTAATTATTTATACAACTAGTGGACCGGCTTGTAATAGCGGAACATGTTTCTTGAACTAGAAACTTTAATGATCGAATGGTTTGTGTATTTTATTGGCTTTGATGCGCTTCAGCGTATTAGTACTGTTTATAAAAAATGCTTACTTGCATACGTTTACAGTAACATTATAGTTATTTTGATTCTTTTAGAAGAAAAATAGGTGGAATACGCCTGGTACATGTTTAAATTAATTATAGTAAATCTCACCGCTGTTAAATTAAAGCTACCGTTCAGCCTCAGATTTTTTATTTTTTATGCTGCTTGTTTCGTAAATGATTATATTATTATATATCGACTGTCCTTTTCCTGATATACACCGGGAAAACATTATGTTTTCTTTAATTTTTATACACAATGTTGAGTAGTAGTATATATCATGGAGGTATTGCTACTTTCTTTAAAATATATAAAGCGGTCTAAAATTATAACTACACTTCTGCAGTCCTGAAATATGAAGTGCACTGGACCTCCATCTGAGGTTTTGCGACTTGCAAAGTCGTCCGAGGAAACACGGCGTTGCCTCCGGCGTATATGTGCGAATCCTGTCCTCCAGTAGCAGCGCGATCCTCATTCATAAACCTTAGCAGAAGAAAGTGAAAAGCCATAGTCAGGTTTGCGTTCAGCCCCTTAGACGTGTGCTTGTACGGTACACCGCTCAGTCGTTACGGTATAAATAATGTAAATGTGTACGTCAGTGACATTTGTTTGAATAATCGTAGTTTTGTACTGTGTAGTGTACTGTTAAGTCATAGACCTGCGTATTTGTGCTGTCTGTGTTGTGCCAGAAATATTGAATTTTGTAATTCGATATATCATTCTCTATGCAACAGGATCAGGATAAAACTGAGAAGACCAAGAGACTACAGGAAAGGCAAAAGTTTATCGCCGCACCACACATTGGAAGGGTGGTGACATTTTTAAGACATATATGAGCAGCAACAGGTGGTAAGCGTATATTAGTTCTCTCATTGATAAATGACAATTCGCAATTTTGTCGTGTATTTTTCCATCTATGCGAAAAAATCCCTTATAATATCGCACTTCGAGTGCTTTTGATACCGTAGTTGTCACTGATAATAAGTTAGTGGTCATCATTGCGTGTACTGTGCCTTTTGAAGCGCAGTTTCCCATCAATAGGTGAAACAAATTCTGTCTGCCAGTCATTTATTTTAGTCTGCCAAATTGCTGTTTTTATTTTAATTTAATGTAACCTCTGTTGTCGGTTAATTCTGTCTTGCATGATCCTCGTTTTACTAGTGTAGATGTAATATTTTGAAAGAGGTTACATTATTAGTAAATGAAAGCACGTGGTGCGATGAGTGAAGCAGCATTTAATATTGCTTGGTTTTTGATTTGGTTGAATTTTGTCCTATAGGACTTGGGAGAATTTGGCGTAATTAGTGTGCTGAACATACGCAAACTCCCCCTGAAAGGCTTATCATCCGCAGCCAGATTTACTGTATGCTAATGATGAGTATGACGTAATATGCCTGTAAATTATGAATGCATTTTATTTTCGCTTTATTTCCCTTTTTGGCAAACATTTCGGAGACAGCCTATTGCACGTTACAATAAAGAGACAGGGCCATCGCTTAAAATTAAGGTTAGGGGTGCGTTTCCCAAAACCATAGTTGCTAACTATGTGAGCAACATACATAGTTGGACCCATGCAACTGAATGTAAGTTGCTAACGGGAGCTTTTGGGAAATGCGCCCCTGGCCAGTAATCGCCCGGCTGTTGCCTCGTTTACGGACACACTAGCACGTCTCTCGAAAGTTTTAATTTTTGTATATCATTGGTTAAAAATTTTAATTATTTGAATTAATTCCAAATGTGAGTTGTTCGTTCGTATGACAAGACAATTTGATAACAGCTATTATGTGTTCATGTTTTTGTGTTTTTGTAACATGAGTTTTTGTGTCATTAATTTCACTTTTACTTACAGCAACAGAACTAGGTTGCTTATTCTTTACGCTTTTTTTAAATTAATCATTTTTATAAGTACCGCTAAACAATTGGATATTCGGGTTAATGTCATGCAAAGCAGGGAAAACGTCGCTATAAATAATGACTTGTTCTTCACAGTTTATTTTTTTTTCTTTTTCGGAGGGGGGAGTTTCGGAGGGCAGGCGTGCAACATTGTGAGATGTGTTGAATTGAAAACTGTCAGAGATGTCGTCTTTTTTAACAGTCTCTCATGGGGTGAATGCCAGTCGCTGCCTGATCCAGTGCAGGTGCAGGAAAGCGGGGGGATGGGGGTCTCTCCGCTCGGCCAAAATGCGCATTCTCTTCAATAGACCACACACTGTCAGCCAGCATGGCATAAACTCTGCGCTTCTCGGACTTTTTTCCCCCTCGCCCAGGCCTCACTGAGTGCATTTTAGTGCTTCACAAATCACACAAGTACTAGTCTGAATTTCTCCGGAGCTCCGCTAATGTGCCCTCTTCGCCTGCCTTCTCATCGCCACCATCATTAGGTTTGTCATTGTTATCACTGCTGCAGAGTGGCTGGATGGCAGGAAATACCTCACAGCGGCTCCACATATAGTGCTCCAAATATTTTAAAAGTATTATGGGGGTTAAAACGTAAAAAAATAAAAATAATCGTTGTTATTTTTCAGTTATTGCAGAATGGGAGCTCTCCTTTTGCTGACTGCAGAATTCTCGCGTAACTCATTTGGAGGGGTAACCATACAGCCTATACATTTGCCCAAAAAACCTAACAGACTCCTGTTTTTAAAAGATAAGATTTTCTACACTATTACTTTTAATGTAGGATTTAAATAATGGTCATCAAATATTGCGATTTTACACCTAGGTCAGTAGTCGAACACACATAAAGGCGCAGACAGGTGTACAGACAGTTACGTGCATGGTATAAAATAAAAGCATTAAAATATATAAGCTGTGACCAAATTCTATGTCTAGAAATTATATTTTGATATTTTCCTCGCCTCCCAGACTGACAGCATTTAACTTTTGCCTCTTTAGCGAATTCACCGAAAACCTAGTCATATATAATAAAACAAATAGGTGCGCTGTATAGTTAAAAATAAAACATTAAATATTGGCATATCGCAACAAAACACTTTAATTGTTTCCCATTAAATTTAGATTAAATGCTGGTGTGACGCTGGAAAATGTTAAACATTCGCCATTAAACACAGTACATGGCTTACGGAATGTTTATTTAATGGCAAAGTATGCGATCATTGGACCTGATATCACCAACTTAAACTCAAATATAAACACATTGTTTTATAACAAATTCGAGTTAATACGTTCTTAATAGCAATATAACGGCGGATAATTGGCCCTTTTTTTCCGGACAACAATGTAAATCGCCATCTCTTTATTATTTAATAACGTCAAACGCTTCGTTGGATTGGCTCCGACAGTGAAGGTCTTTTCTTTGCATGCAGTGTTTTTTAAGGGGGGAACAATACGGACCTAATTGTGGAGATTTCAGAAGTTGGCTGCAGTGAGTGAACAGCAAAGATAGGCAGATGCGCACACTAGCACCCTCAGTCATAGCGGGTCCGCAGCCTGACACCCAGGATCCCAGCAACACCCTAAAACCAACTTATTTTGCTTGACCCTGTAGGTTTTATCGCACATGGTTTATAAGTGATTAGGAATAAATCTCTTATAAACAAATACATAAATAAATAAAATCTCTATATTTACAAAAGGACATGGATTCGCACTTGTAAGATCTTTGTAAAAACGAATTAATAAAACTCAAGCTTATATATCTAATGGTTCCAGCAAACTTTCGGAGAGCGAACTATTTATCCTATGATATTGTTGCCCTCCCAACAAAACAACGAAAATGACAACTAGTAACAAGTGACCACTAATAAAGGCCTTACCGCTTACTTAATACTTTGCATTTAATGTTAATGTGACAGTTGGTCAGGAATACTTATTGTATTAGTTTGGTTGTTTATTGTAGGCCCATGGCTACAGAGTTTGACCGTGAAAGAGGCTGGGCTACTTTTCCTGTTTCCCCGGTTAATAGCCCACCCTATGGTTAGAACAATATATGCTTTGATGGCAAGCTGCAGTCAGCAGGGGTGTTCGCAACGGTGCAGGACAAACTCGACCTTTAATAGCCCGTGGACGCAGCCAGAGAGGTGAAAGAGGCAGGGAAGCCGGGCTATAGCTGTGTGCTGCTGTCTCTCACCTTATTTAATACTGAGAAATATCTATGGATCCAGTGCCGGTGTAGCTCCGGTGGAAATATCAATGTAAATAAAGATGAATATACACATTTACAGAATGGGGGTGCGCTCTGCGCCATCCTACACAATATTAAAGGAGCGATGCAATCCATTTGGAAAGTTATCGCATATACTATAATGTACACGATTATTATCCAGATACAATTGTGTCACATCAATGATGTTTAATGCCACATTATTTCAACAGTATTAATTACATTAACCAGTCTACGTGCGTTAATACCTTTCCGTTTTTTTGTTTTGAATCGTACAGTGTTTCTGAAGTCGTATTCCCTAGAGTTATCCCACTGACAACACAAACCCGC
>JAODKM010000032.1:9889602-9909387 GCA_026780845.1 Petrocephalus sullivani | reverse complement strand
AACACAAACCCGCATCAAAATAAACAATCGCTTAAGATGGGTTTAAATTATACTTTTAAATATATATATATATATATATATATATATATATATATATTGAATAAAATATTTTTTATCTAAATAAGTACCCGTTATCCCCGCTTGTGAATTGTTGTAACTCTGCCGTCCCAGCGTAGAAGACAAAAAGGTGCGTTTGATCAGTGCGCTTTAAATGGCTGGAAGACGGGCCGTGACGAACTGCCGCGGCTGTATTTTTTGGCAGTCGCTCCCCGAGGGAATGCTTCTTAAGCTCCGGCGTGTAAAAATGGCACGATGTGTCCCGTTTGATTTTTTTTATAACTTTAACAATATGGTCACACATTTGACTGTAAGCGGGACAAATTAGGAAATGTAAGTGCATTTTTTAAATAATTAAATAAATTAACACGAAATTATCATTTAAAGATGCTTTTTGCATTATGTAAACACTTCGTGAATGTTCATACTTTTCATACAATGACAACGAGGTAGGTTAATGAAAATGTTTTTCACGACAGTATATATTAAAGTTATTTGCATGCCATCTGGATATTTATATATTGAAAATATCCCCGGCAGACGCATTACGAACTGCTCTCTCTTCCTCTCTCTCTCTCTCTGCGCTAGCTGCCCTCAAACTTCTCCAACAGGACTCTATTGTTCTCCCAAATTTCCTCCCAATTTCAGGCTTCAGTTGCATATCTGAACTTCTTTCTTAATGACACTATTACCATCTGATTTGCCTTAGTTCTTAAAAGATACACATCTTCAATATGAAGATGGAACACGATAATAGAGTCTGTGGCATGTCAAATTTATTCATTTTATTATATTTTATAATGACTATAAAACGAACAAGACAGACATTTGTAAAAACTACCACAGAGATGTCGCACTGCCGTTCACAAAACTGAACTTCGGCGGCATTTTGAGGTAGATTAATTGCAAAACAATTAAACCAACTGAAAACTGATTACGGAAACTAAGTTCATTCGTCTAGTTGATCAGTTACATTCAATTAAAACGGGTGCCGATGTTTTAAAATTAATAGATTAGCTTTTTCATTTTATTCCTTCTGGGTAAAAGAGTCCAAGCTAATCCATGTGAAACAAACAAACGCCTAAAACAATCCAATTAAACAATTTATTTCCACAAATAGGCCTATAGTAAATGCATTTGGATCTGTATTTTTTTCTAAACAAACATTGCATTGCGCTTGAGCTTCAAACGAGGGATAGCATTTGTCCGTGTGCTGCATGATCTTCACGGAATTAAATTTGTAAGGTGAGACTTCACAAGGGCCACTTCATTAGGACAGATTTATCGGGTGACGTCGCGACAGAGCCGTCTAGCGACTCTAATACCGTTTCTTTTGGGGACCCGAACGAGTTAGACCTAATCGGGACGCCGGCGATTCCCTGCTCACAACAATTTGCTATGGAATCGTTCGAAAACAAGTATCTCACCCACAGTTCTCGAAAGAATTTCCATGATTAAACACATTTAAATGACAAAAGTAGAAAGTATTAGAAATTAAATGAGCACATTCTTAAATCATAGATCATTTAAAATAGTTGTGTTAATATACTCAATTACGCGCATGACTGAGCTCCAACAGTAAATTCTGTCCCCCACTTGGTAGCCTATTCTTTCGCTACAGCCAAAACTGGAAACTCGATTATGTTGAATCCATACATTTCTATGGATTTCATCAGCCTAATTAATTCTCAAGTGTGGTCCATAGGTCTAAAACTGAATGGGTTTCTTTTGCTCCCCAGATAAAGACCTTGCTGGAATGTGAATGTAGATTTCCCCCTTTTCCTTAAAAATATTGCCAAAGGCCATCTGTAGCATTTTCATGAGAAGAGTGGATTAGACGGTAATCAATATGTTATATACAATATAACACGATATAAACAGGTAAAAGAACAACTAAGCGACGAAATAGTGACATATATATCTCTCCCAGTAGCTTGACAAGGTCTCATTTTCACAAATGGCCATAACAGATAGGGATGCTATAATGCACCGCATAGCAAGGAACCGTTTAATGTAACGTTTTGAAACGTTGAATCATAAAATGTGTATCCTAAAATCACTCGGCTAGCGATATGCAGAATGTAATCTTAATGATGCAGTTTAAAGAGTGAATAAAAGTTGCTTTGTTAATTCGTTTTATTGTTTTGATACGCACAGTGTTTTTCCTCGATTATTTATACCATGTTTTAAATTCCGGTTTGCCTAGAATTCAGTCTTAATCGCAGATACTGAAACATAACGCCATGATGTAGTTGCTCGCAATAATAATAATAATGATGATGATGATGATGATGATGATGATGATGATTGATGATGATGATGTTGGAAAATTTTCCTATGTTTAAAAAGTAAAATGGGTTAAAGTCCGTGATCGGCGACTTGCACCTGTGACTGGTTTATTGTAATTTAGAGCTTGGAGATTCAGAGCGGCTGAAGGTATGGCAATCAGTGCGGACCCGGTCACCGCTTTCGATTGTAAATAAGAGGAGTTCACACGCCGATCAAGTGACCGGAGGGAACAAGCGAGCCATTTTAATCAGGTGGCTATCTCCCCATCGTGGAGATCAGAGCTCTGTCACTCCTGAGCGCGTCATTGTGTCCCCTCTGTGAAATGACAGCTACTTCAGAAAAGAGAAGCAAATAGCAGGATGGGATTTCACTGTCAGAATGAAAAAAACCCTGCATTATTCTAAGCAGACCGGTGCACAAAATGTTCACATTCACTGACAATTCACGCACAACATTTTTAAAATCCTTTTTTAAGCAAATAAGATTTAAATGCAATTCTAGTTTCAAACGAGTCTCTGCAAACTTAAATTTCAAATGCATTGGAATGGGCGAGCAATCTAAATAAATGATTTGGCCTGTGTCTTCTGAAGGTTCAGTAAACTCCTTTTGACTCGTTCTTCAGCGACATTCAAATGAATCACTTGACGAGGCAGTCAGTATAGCTGCTTTTTTTATATCACATTCTCATAAGTTCCTTTACTTTCATTTATACATCGAAGTGAAAGCGTTTTCAAACAAGCTTTTCGTTTAGGAAAGCTCTAAGAAAGAAAGTTATATCTAGTAAAATCAATCATAACTATACTAACACCATCCTCTCTGCAGTTTTAGATTCTAGAGAGACATGCAGGTCATAACAGGCAGCAGCCATTTCTGTTATATCATATTATGTAATTAATCATAAAAATTATGGTGACATGCATAATTATTTATATCACATTATATTATAATTACATACATATATATATATATATATATATATGTATGTATGTATGTATGTATAGTTCGTTCCAATTCTACAGTGAATCAAGACAGAGTGGTTTGAAACTCTTGTAGGGCTTAAGGCCGATAGAAGAGGTTAAGACCAGAAATTATTCCATATTAGTATAACACTGTATTTAAACTTTAATTACCTTTGTTAGGAGGCATTTTACCTCATTGAATTCTCATTGTTATACTGAAAAAAAAGTTTTGTTAAAGCTTTTTTGAATGTTATGATCATGACTTTGTGCAAAAACAGTATCTCGAGGCAAATAAAGCCATACTTATCTTTCGCAAAGTTTTTTATGTCTGAAATGTTGGAACAATTAAAGCAACTGTGACAATTTAGTTTGTAAGCAGGAATGTAGCAGAGAGAGAAAATGATTAAAACCTACATGTTTAGATTTCCTTCGAAACAGTTCATATTTAGCCTTCTCTAGTAAAAAAACAACAAATCTTTAATGTGAGGTAGTTTGATTTTATATATCAGGAGACAAATGTGAGTGTATTTCAGTAAGTTCCTTCAACAGTTTTTTAAGTAGATGCACAATATGATGTTTAGGAAAATAAGAGATACAGCATTTGCATTACTACTCAGTAGATCACCAGGACTATGCTACCCTTATTTTATCAGTAAGCAGGATAAGCTTGGGGTGCCTAGTCGCCGTGGAAACTGCCAGAACAATGCAGTTAGAACAACTGAAGTTTGAAGAGGTCAGCCTGTGGGGTCAACAGCTCTGGCCTCTGCCTGTGCCAACTTCTATTGGCCTTGGGTGTGTAGTAGGAGGGTTACCCCAGCCGAGCCCTGGGTGGTAGGCCATTCCATCTCTGATATAAATTTTTGGAGTCAGTTTGCAGCCCGGTCTTTCCAGGTGGCCTGTGAAATCGATTTTAACCTTGTGACCCTGTCTAGAAGAGGCACGGTTGACAACCTGGGTGAGGATTTAGTTGGCAATGACAGATTTCCACTCAGTGCCATGGAGGTGGGGGGGGGGGGGGGTGGGCTTATGCAGACAGTTGTGTGGGGTAGGGTATGTGTTAGAAGTGGTCATTAAAACCTTATTAAAACTTTTCAATGGCAAGGAAGATGGTTAGTGAATGCATTTGTGGCCATGGAATGGCAGTCTTGAGAGTATTCTCTGCTCGAGAAGCACGCACTTAGATGGGGAGGCATCTTCCAACAGCAAATCTTATCGTTCGATATTTAGAAACGCCTCATGTTTCTACGTTTTGCCAAGCAGCACTTGTGAACAGGCATTATTCAGCACAGGACAAGATTAGTGTGAAGTTTTCATGGGAGATGAAAGTATGTAATTTCAACTGAGCTGGAAAAAGGAGTCTCAGTCTTATCTGAGAGAGAGAGAGACAGAGAGCGAGAGAGAGAGAGAGTTGTCTGAGCATGGAGAGTGTGATCCAACACTGTTGACATGGTACTCCTGTCATCAGTCCTGATGCTGTAAGACAAGGTCAGGCTAAATACATAGAACATGACCAGTGTTCTCTCAGTTACATGTTTTACATAAAGCATTACAGATTAAATTAACCTCTGCATAAAGCATTACAGCTTTAATTAAACTGTGAAGTAAGCCACAAAATGCAATAAATGTGTTCTGGATCTTTTCCTATAAATATTTGTGTTTTAGAGGTCTAGAGTTACAGCAGGCTCATATGGTACCAAATACTGTGTATAGCAAATAGCTATTTATTATCTTAACCTGCAACGGTTCTGTATGTTTTAATTGACTAAAGTTCATAGCAGTTATGACTCAAATAATTTCTAATTTAAGAGTATATTCAATTCCACCTTAAAATCTCTAAGCTTTACCAGATAATTTTAATACTTGTATATTTGTATATTTGTTATTAATCCTGTCCTAATTTGCAGAATTGCAAAGGTTCCTTTAAATCAGAGCTAGATAAGATTTTAACAACTCTGAGCTATTAGTTAAGTTCTCCCCAAGCGAGCTTGATGGGCCGAATGGCCTCCTCTCGTTTGTATATTTCTTATGTTCTTATGTTCTTATAACTGGATGAATAATTAAATTGATTTACAGATAAAAATAGCTTTTTGATTATGCTTAATTACATTTTCAAAACTTGGAGCAAATAGGTTTGATTACATTTTCCTGCTAAACCATAACGTATCTGTCTGATCTTTAGAATTTATTTAATATTTATTTGAGATGTGGCAGTGCAATGAAAACTAATGTGATTCAATATTTTGTTTCTTAATCAAAATATTTATGATGACTCTAATTGACTTATAAGTGAGACTTGTGTTTATATTCAAAATGACATTGGAAAACCAAAGCGAGAGGAAGGAAGGACAGGTGATCGAGCGAAACACCTGGAGCATCTATGTGGAGCTGGGTCCATTGCTATGTGATAAATCATAATGCTTGCTCGTTTTCAGAATAACATGTATGTCCCAATTAAAAAGTTTCCAGTTCCCATTAAACATTGTTGCAGAAATGAATGCAAGTAATTTAATAAAGGTACATTTCTTCTGGAGTAATAGTGGCATTGTCCACTGCTGAAGAGTGAAAATTTTTTGGAAAGTCTGTTACTCATTCAGGGGTGCCCCTTCTTGTGAAACTGTGGCCAAAGGACAGACTCCTTAGTTCATATCCAAAGTAGGAATAACAGAGACAAACCCTATTTAGGTGATATTTGAATGGCTCTTTAAATTGCCAGGTGTCTATACTGAGCCATAATGTTGTTCAGAGAAATCACTTACAAATTTAAAGATATTTTCAATACCTCATGGTATCTTACAATGATTCTCAAATCAGTATAGATGTGAATAATTTAAAAACTGAAATCAATTCATAAATGCTCAGTTTATAGACAACTTTAGACCTTTCAAATGTATCTGGAAATTGCGTTCTCTGTTTCTGAAGATGACTTAAATGGGGCCCAAATATATCGAGACAGAGATGTTCAAATAGCTGAAATAAGCTGGCACGTCCTTGTCTATTTTTGAATACAGTCAGAGGTAGTTCTGTTTGCTTTATGCTGAAGATGTCAAATGAGCAGTAGTTTGTTTGGTACAAATGTGAAAGCTGTGTATTGGCATCACTGTGGCTGCTAGATGTTCACTGTAATGCCCTCTTGGCACAGGTGTAGCCAGGCTTGAATTTCAAATGAAAACTTGCATGTTGTTTGCAGGATGTCGTTGTCATGCCTGTTTCATCCATTTGTCATGTAGTTTAAGTGCCGGATGAATTCCGTATGGAATTAAGAACACAGCTCCATACGTCGAATTGATGGCAGACTGTTACTATATGTAGAGACCCGAACGTGCATGTGTGCTGCCATTGTTAAGAGGCCTGATTTTTTGCATAGTCGGTCACACTGACTAAGAATAGAAATTTCACTAGTCATCACAGTTTTGTGCAATCATTTCCATGTTCATTATTCATCAGTGACATTCAAATTTGATAGAGGATCGATTTCTTAAAAATTGATAAGGACAGAATTTGAGTGAGTGATGTTTGGCACTTGGTGCCTTTTGAGAACTTGCCCGCGTTTCCACTGGTTTCAAAATAGAATGGAATGGAAATGTTATGTTGGCAGAAGTTAGAGTAAAGTATGTATATAATTTTTTATTTATTGTGATATGTTTCGGATTTTAAGTGTTTATAAGCTGCCAAACTGAAAACAAAGTATTCAGAGTCTCTGGAAAGGCTCACCGGGCTGTGTGTGTGAGTGTGTTTATTCACACTCACCGTTTCACTGCTGTTCTTTTACAGATCATGCAATAAAAGAATCTGGTAAATATCTGAACTTTGCTGTCCACCTCATGGTCTTTTTGCCACTCGAGTGACACGATATTTTATATATTTGACCAGCAACATTTTGAATTTAATATATTAAATCTGGCTAGCAAACTGATCTTTTGTTTTCCACAGAATAAAAAAATAAACATTGCATGTTGTTTCACTGCCAGAACAGACAATATTAGACAGTCAGTTAAGGATTGAATTTTCTGGGTATGCAGAAGGTGTGGATGTGATAGCCCGTCCCGCTTTCACTGACGTTACTTCTTAGACCTGCTTTTCTGTGGTGATTGGGGAAAAGTCCAGCATAATCTTGATGGAAATGAGGCAGTAGTGAGAAACTGATGTTATACCAACAAATAAGCTATGTCACCTGAGAGGATTCGGTGTATGTGAAATTTATATAAAAAATGAAATAAAAACATTATAAAACCTGAGCTGTGGACATTTTCTCCTTTGCAAAAGGCAGATTATGTTAGCATTGGTTCTGTAAATAACTAATAGCTGATTGGTTAAGGGCTGCATTTTCCTAGGTGCTGGTATTGATGTCGTTCTGTTTCTTAGTAAGTGTCCCTGATGGAGGAATGTGAGTAGTCATGCTATCTGATGGTTCAGTTAGATTTTCTTCTTGCTGAAGCAGTGCTGTCAGAATCCTCTAGCAAGCAAAGTGCCAGATCCACTTAATACAGGCTTAACGTGCCCCTTCTGTGGCCGCTGAGCCGCACCGCCGATTACCTTTTGAATCGGGCAGTGGAACGCTGTGGTTCTCCCTTACTAACGTGGTATTTTTGGCAAGCTGGCACTCCTCGTGCATGTCACACCGGCATTGTTTTAAAACTGCTTTCTGGGGGACCTGAGTTTTAGCCCATCAGCACAGTGTGATGTCAGTGAACCAGCAACAAAGGCGGGTGCCGAATGCGTGGTGTTTGTGCATTAAGGGGGCCCCATCCGGGCTGAACACTGTCCTCTTTTCACAGGAGGGCAAACCCAAAGTGGCGGGGAATGCCGCTGTTTCATGCTAGTGCATTAGAGCTGGCCGCAGATGGGGCTCGGCTTCTCCACGGACTGGCATGCGTGTTGCTGTGGGGGCACTTTAACAGCTCACAGCTCACCCTGATAAGTCTATCGTATATAAAATGAGAGATTATTAAAAATGTGGTTGGAATTCTTTTTTGAGAGTTTTATTCTTTCTGTAATTTTTGAATTCCATGATGGAATGTCACGTGGAATGTCCAATTCATTTATATTCTTACGTGATATTTATGAGCAGAAAATGAAGATTTATTCCCATATATATGAGTTACATTTTATAGTAGACAATAAACATTTTACTTAATGTTTAAATATTTTGGTTTATGGCAATAATCAGGGGTCCTACGCAGTGTAGAAAAATATGGAATTAGATTTTGTGTTTTCTAGTCTAGTTATGTTTGTTTAAGTCTAGAAATATATGGAAAAAGGAAAGTAAATATGGAACCATTTTGGTCTTTCCAGAATATTGAAACAAACTGTCTTTGTTTGACATTCCCAGCATGGGTGAGTTGTCAGCCATATGGTGGGCAGCAGCCAGTGGTGCAGAGCCTATCCAGGAAGCTACGGACACAAGGCAGGAATAACTAGCCAAACCACTGTAGGGCTCACACACTATTCACACCTATTCACACAACAGTTTGGCACCTCCAGTTCTTAGCACATTTTTGGATTGTGGGGGAAAACTGAAGAACCTGGAGGAACAGAGAACCCCCAGTGACACAGGGAGAACATGAAGACTCCACACACTTAGATCCACAGTATCTAAGAGAGTATCTGGAGACTTGAACTCCAGAGGTGTTCCAGAGGTGTGAACCAAACGTGGCAACCACTGCATCAGTGTGCCGTCCACTTTGGTGTGCTAACTATGTAATTTTATCAGTCAGGTGTGAAGCCAGAGGGCTGTTCTGTGGAATCCTTAGTTCTGAGTACTTTTTTTTAACCTCAAGAAGATAGATCAAAATGTTTTAAAACTGGTGACGTAACAGGGACACAGGATGTTTTAGGAGCATACAATTACCTTCATCATCAAAAATCAGGATTTATTAGGTAATACCAAGACATTTGGTATTATTATCATGGGCTAGAGAACTAGAGTCAAAGTAAACATAACATTACTGTATATCCTCAGCAACAACACAAATGACAATATAAATAATACTATTATAATTGATGTAATAAGTATAGGCAGACCCCGGATAAAAAGGCAGGCTTACCAACACTTCATATTTATGAACAGACTGCTGTAAAGCATGTTATATTACAAATTCAGGCTAAGTATAATGACTCGTAATAACAAAAGCATGCACTACTTTGTGACGTTTGTGAAAACATTGTGCAGCCTCAGCAGTTCGTCGGCTTGAGGTGCAGTACAGAACCGTATATATTTACTTTTATTATTACCATATTATTATGATATACTTCATTATTATTGTTCCAAATTACCTACAAACCTGTATATATATATATATATATATATATATATATATACTGTATATACACACAATTTTGATAAGAGGTATAGGAACTAGGAACTGCAGAATTAATATAATAGTTTTATATTAACTAAACACAAAACCAGTCATTTCAAAACCAAAAACCAAATGAGGAATGTGTGTATTTTAATTGATTATATGCCTTACTCCTAACCTGACCGAGAACCTCACCTAGAGTTTATGTCACATAAACATATGCACACTGACAAGTATCATGGATACTATCAGAAGCAACTGTCCTAGATATAACATAAATACTTTAATTAATAGAATTGTATATAAATTTGTTATATATGATTTAAATAAAAAGGCAGAAGACTAAAAACAAAAACAGTACTTCTAATTTCAGATAGAGAAGCTCCCAGTAGACCTTTGACTTCATCCTCCGTCTAGTAGACTATTATTTCATTTCATAATGTTAACTTAATAGCTTTGGAGTATTTAAAAATGGTACAGTGCAAAGTATTCTTACACGAGACTCATTGGCCCTTTAATAATGAGTTAGTGCAGCTCTGAGAACAGTTGGGTCATTCTGGCTATGTCTCAGTGCAAAAACACCAGCAATGGGGGTTTTCAAGCATGTCTGGGCTTAGCTATGCATGCTACTCATGAATCTCACAAGAAGCAAATGAAACAGTTGCGTTAAACAAGGGTGACCCTTACATTTGCTGTCACTGTACTCCTTTTTGTTGGCCTTTGGTGATGGTGACATTTTCATTTTGGGTGGTAATTTTGGGCACTAAGTGTAAGTAAAACATTCACCACTCAATGTTTTATGATCCAGGCTGAATGGGCACACTATATACATGTATCAGGTTTTCCCAAACTGGGGACTGGTGGCTGTCTATAATAGACGATCTTGTATAGTAACCTTTTTGGCTTTTGTTACCTCACTAACTCAGACACTGGGAGTGCCACGTGCAGCTGGGATGGCACAGATCCTGATGGAGCATGGGGCTGTGGCAGAGCTGTTTGGGTACAGCACCGGGAGATGTCCTGATGGCATGCAAAGTGGCCCCTGACTCCCAGAAGGGCTGCTCCTCTCCTACTCCTTGGACTGAGGCACCACCCACCCAGGACTTCCATGATGCACCGGTGGCTGAGAACAGGCTTCCCTGCCTGAGAGAAACCCGTCTCCTGTGCTCTGTTGTGCCGGAAACAAGAGCTTTGCCGTGCCTGTGCTGGGTGATCATTGCATGGTATGTGCTTTTTCCTTTATGACATTTACTTTTTGTTGATGGAGGATGCCTACAGCCCACACTGTACACACCTCTTACTTCTCCTCATCCTTTTGTTTTGCCCTGCAGTCTGAACTTATTCATATGCCTCAAGGAGTTGCAAAGTATGCATCTGCCCATTGCACAGTGATAGCAATTTCCTTCTTAACCTGGGCTGACAGAGCTCTAGACAGGGTCTGTTTTCAGCAGGGTGCTTGGTGAGTACACAGGGTGTCAGACCTGTAGCCTGCTTATAAGGACAAGGTAGGAGGGCCTGCACATGTCACATGCAGGGACTGTATAACTCCTGAATCCTGCCCCTTCACTCTCCGCCTGTTCCAATATCGCTCACCGTCACAGATCAGGGACTCATTCAGAATGGGCCAGGCCAGCTCATTTGAATTGATGAATGATTTGTGCAGATCTGTACTGTCGAGGTTAGCAGAGCTGTATGCAGAGTCTGAATCTTTTTCACATTGAAAGACTTGAATCATTTGCTTTTGAGTACTGTTAAGATGAATAGCTATTTCTCTCATTGTCTCAGATGGGCTTTGTTCAAATACTTGTTATTGTCAATGAATAAAATGATTTATATGATCAGTTGAGATGTCCACTAATGCCTCAGTTTTAAGATGATTACAAATATAAGCACTTTAACTTGATCTGACTCAGAAATAAATTAAGGATGTGAATGAATGATTGTAAATTACCCAGTTAGCAAGATTATAAGTATGACTTATAACTGATTTTAAAAGTTATTATTTTGAATAAACAACCTTGAAAAGGCTTATTTCAGGTTTATCTTTTTATTTACTTGGGGGGATATTAAGTAGATATTTTATTTTATGTTGTATATTGGGTGGTGCTGCAGTGTTTACATACTGATACACTCTACCATTGTCTTTCCATTCCACATTTGGATCCATCCATTCTGTAGCTAGGTTTTTTAAAACACCAAGGTCTTATACCACATCCTTCCTAGTTGTGCTCCGTAATGGATTGTTGTTATTAGAGTTGCAGAATAAATACTGAGGGCTTGACCTCGGTGTCCTCATTGGTAGGTACATGCATGTTTACAAGCCTGAATCCATCCATCCATCCACCCACCCAGATGCTTGCCTTGTATATGGTAGCATATGGTACACAGTGGCAGTACACCCTGGAATGGATGCCAGCCATATTTTTGGATTCCGAGGAATATTTTAATTACTTAAAAATGAATGGTCCAAAAACAAGAAATAGAATACATGGGACTGAGTGATTAATTAGGTCATCTATCCATCTTCTAACTGCTTTGGGAGTTTAATTAGTCTACCTTGCTATAGAGTTCAGGCATGCCATGATCCTCAATGGCTCCAGCAAACATTCCCTTATTCATTCTCAAGGTGTAACCCAATTCGAGTATTTCATAATGTCTGTTATATCACTATTTTTATGTAATTCAAAGTTGGTGAGCAACCCATGTGTCAATACTGCATGCGATGGCATAGCAATGCAATGGCCAACCTCTGAAGGGGCGACTTTGTCAGCTCCGCCGGGCTCAACAAGATCCCTTTATGCTGCTCTTACTGTGAAGAATTAGGGCGGCTGGGGCTTATCAGTGACTCAGTCAGATCTGTGCTGAACTCAGAGAGAAGTTGTGTAATTGTGACATACTGTAAAACAGCAGCTCTCATTCAGGGCCGACCTGCCCTACCGAAAGCCAGGGCCAGCTGCAGTGTGAAGCCTCAGACAAGGCACTGCTTTCTTTGAGGCCCAGACCTTCTAACTTGCCAGTGAACAGCCTGCCTCTAAAACCCTTTGTGATTATACAGTCACCCTCCCGAATTCCAAAGGATCTGCAGACCACGTCTCTTTATTATGATATTGTATGTAATCATTTAAGCGATGGGACTGCTGTGTGTTTGTTCACCTGATCATTCCCGTAGATGTTTCTCAAAATATGCTGCTGGAAATTTTTTCCTTTGAATTGTCAAGAATGTAAACCGTCAGAGTAATAAAAAATCAATGCAAAAATAAGGTATCTGTTCACCTAGGTGACAGGGATGATAGGATAAAGATGAAGAGGAAGGAATGATTTAACAGCATCTGCATATTTTATGTCATTAAATACAGTTATCAAATCATTTTGCTTCTTCCAATTTATTACAAGCACCAATCACTATCATTATTATTACATAAGGAGTCATTTTCCTTCTGAGGGGTCATTGCCATTCTGTTCCACATGCTTAGTTACACTTTCATCACCAAATTCAGTCACTTGGTCACGCACAATTCTGCCAAATCATACCACAGGTTCAATACTTTCACTTATTAATTATATGTATATGTGGGCAATTTGCTATCTGATTTTACCATGACAGTGCTTTAGTCTTATATTTTAAATAACTGATTTTTGAATAGTACTGGGGTTCATTGTTAAAAGTAGTTCTGTGGAATGTTCTCTTTATCTTCGGATATGTCACTCTATTGAAATTTGTCTTCTCTTATTGGCACTGTTTATGAAAACTAACTTCATAGTTAAATGAAGAACAGTATGTTTTAAAATTATTATGATTAAATAGCTTAACAGGCGTTGTTTCTTTTCACATGATGTTTGTGACTTGTGCAAGTTTACAAAGCTCAGGTTGTGAACCTTACTGAAAGCTGATAGCCAAACTCCTCACTGGACCTGAGCTTGGACCCGCCACACAAATCACAGGTATTTTGCTGCATCTCCCACGCACTGTTTGGAACCGGACAGCAGAGCTGAAAGAAGCCTGAGGAGCTTCAGCCTCACACTCATGGGCCCCAGGCTGCACTTACGCATGGGCTGTAGCCAGGGCCCCGAGCAGTAGGGGGCCCATTTTTTTCTGGTCATTGCAGCACCATTGTATGCTGCAGGTAGGGCCCCAATAATGACCCCCACCCCTCTATTCAGCTCAGCGAGTAGCATCTATCTGCTCTTGTGTCTGCTGTGTAGGATCCACTTGCACACAGAGGGGAGCTCAGTCAATCCCCAGTGATACTGTACACTTTCTTCATGTGTAACTTTTGAACAATTAATTTTCAATTGTTCAGCATTGTTTATAAGAAGTTCTCTTAGTAGAACTCTTATGAACAGAGATTGTCCATGGTAGCATAAAATATGCTTTAACAGTCTTTTATATATATGGTAAATTGTATACTAATTATAAAGTCATTATACAGGCAATTTTTTTATATTAAATAGTGAGATTGCTTCTGTATTTCTGAGAGTTAAGCTGGCCTTTAGCACAAAATGGCAGAGGGGAATATCACATTATCTTCATTGGAAATAATGAATCTTTTATTACTATAGTGGTTTAAGGACAACTCACAATTTGAATATAAATTAATCTAATTTTAAAGACTCAATTAAGGCCCAGTGTAGAATTAACAGAAGTATCTACGGGGACAAAGTGGAAGAGTGAGGCTTCTGGTGATATACAGGTTTACATATTCAAGACTATGTCAAAGTGCCAGCTGTTATCTGTAATTTCATTTGGGAACACTGGGGCCCGTCCACTTATTTTTCCTTCAGTTTATATGATGAATATTTCACTGTTTCAGCCACTTATATTTTTCTGGCAGTTCAAAAGAATGTGACATTTGGATCAAGATGATTAATTTAATGTTGGGGTGCATCATGTTGTTTTAACCCATATTGCATTCAGGGGTGATGATGTCAGCATCTGCCTAGTTTAATGTTATGATGCATTAAGTTGGTTTAACCCATACTTAATTTGTGCCCCTTTACAAGTGAGGTTATCTGAAGGTTGATGGTTTTGGATTAACATGTTTTAATTGATATAACAATTAAATATTTAGATTGAACATTTCTGAATAAATGCAGCTAGAGCTGTTTCAACAGTACCAGTAGGTAGGAAATATTCCAGTTCTTAGTTTTCCTTAGAAATATTTAATTGGCTAGCTGTTGTCCTATTTTACACACTATGACATCTATAAACTATAATGTTGTGTTTACCTACATTTGCAAATGCCATTTTTAATGAATTGTCATTCATCATGTCTGAGGCGGCTACAGTGACACCATAGCCATTCCTTGATAATGTTAACAGAAACAACCAATGAATTGTATGCATTGAAATGCTTACTTTCAGGGCTTATTGTAAATCAATGGCAGGTTTCTTTTAAGGATTACATAATGACCTCACATTAAGACTCCTTAAACATGTTTTATTTTCTGCCACTCTGGGAGGTGTTCTTTAATTCGTTATTTTCCGGATGCTGTTAGTGTGACCTTGACTTACACACTGGCATACTGGATGGAGCTTGTACTCCTATTGGAAGGGTTTATAATTTTTTTTTTTCAGTTTTACAGGTCACTCAAGACAATTAAATATGACAGTATAGAATGTTTGCCATAAAGAATTGTTTGAAAAGCTTGGGAGCTGGATAATATTTTTTGTTAATCCTTGAGATTCTAAAGTAGTATTTTTTGTGGAATAATTAGTGGTTTAGCTTGCTGCTTATTTTATGTGGTTTGCCCAGCACTGTCTCCAGGTCTCCAGTTTTAACATGTAGCTTTATCGGGTGAGTCTGTTGCGAAATCGGCCAGAATGGGAACCACACACCTAACCCTATCCCCCCTCACCCTTGTTAGTAGAATCTAAGGAGGACTTATTTTATTCCCAGTAATGGTCCTTCTGATGACATTTTACTTTCCCAGGCTTGCAGGAATATGTAATTTTCTTATAAAGCACACATTTTTAACGTTTGCTGATCTTTCAGCCTCATTCCAAATGGTCACGTATGCTCTGCAGGCTGCCGTGAATATTTCATCTTCTGCTGAGTTCTGCTAAAGCTCCTCAGTGCCGTTCCTCCTACCTAAATACCTTTTTGTCTCTCCATAGAGGTCATTAATCTGCTTAATAATGCATGTGCTAAGCCTTTTTTGCAATAGACAAACAATATTTTAGTGGACGCTCAATGGAAGGAAGAGCTGATTTAATTTGGTAGGGACTAGAACCCACTAAGCAGAAAAAAGTCACCTTTGTTTAAGTCTGTTGACATATTCGGTGCTCTAATGAACGATATTTTTTCATAACAAAGGTGTTCTTTCAAAGTCAACATCCCAGTCATGCTAATTATGCAAAATATGCTAAATGTATGTGCGTGTATATTTAGATAACCCCACACACATTTACAGTTATGGGAAGTGATGTGTATGATAGTCAGTAAATGAAGGTTATACTAAAGCATCTTTAATAATGACAGAATTATGATACATTAACTGTTAATTAGATGTAAAAGGATGTACATGTGTTTGGCATTGACAATGATATATGGTGTATTGAAATTTGTCATTTGTTGCCATTTTTTTAATCGAGTATCCCTCGATTAAAGTTGCAGTAATTGGACTTTCTGGACTCCTGAACCAGTTTAGTACTTCCAGGGGATTATAACCTGAGATGGGTGAGTCAATTGTAATTACTGTAAATTTGACCCATCTAGCAGTTAAAGCCAACCCTCCAACGTGCAGATCAACACGGAAACTGTGCCGTCAGCTTGGGATCAGCTCACCTCGTTTCCCCCAGAGTCCCGAAGCCAGGCAACAGAAAAATCCTTTAAGAGTCGCAGGTTCCTGTGTCACCCATGGGCAGTTACTCAAGCTGCTCAAGTTTACTAAGGAACCTACTGTACAAAAAAGGGTAACTTTAATCATGAGTGCTTTACTTTCAAGCCAGTGTCTATATCCAAACTAAAAATCTGCATTTACATCTGCTGCCTCCGAGTTGTGACTTCCCAGTGCTAAAGAGAAATCTCACTTAAGCCAATGCCATGTTGTGCCTGACGCCAGCATGGAGACCTGAGGGCTGCTGTCCCTGTGCCTCTCACAGTTGTCGTCTCATGCTAGCACATTGTGAATTGTTTACTGACACCTAATGCGACGGGAGCCTCGGGGGAAACCCAAGCGGGTGATTTAGCGGGTACGCTGTGCGGCCCCCGGGGCCGGGAACCCAGGCCTAAGGCTGCTGCTGTAGTTAGAAAAAGCACACTCTGAGTGGTATTTAGGCCCTTTTAGGTGTTCAAGCAGGTGATTATCAGCTGGGGCTGGACAGCTGGGCTTTCCTGCGGTCAGCCCAGAGTAAGAAAGTGTGTATGTAATGAGTTGGAGGGCTCTATTTGCTATGGCTGATTAGCAGAGAACAATGAGCCCAAACAGACCTTAGCGTAGTGCTCACAATAGTCACTGGAATGCCCCAAGACACAGTCCACATAATTATAAATGAAAGAAAAGGGGGATATGTTGGGTAAACAGGAGGGGCAAGTGAGTGGTGGACTACAGGCCAGAGTTATACAGAAGTGCAGCAATTGTTTGGAGACTGCTTTTTGAGAGTATGTCACGTAATGCCATGCCTGGATTATTCACAGGCCGCTGTAGCCCAGCTGAGTAACTGACAGAATGTGCTTACAGCGCTGTTCAGTAGGTAGAACACAGCTATGGCATTTTTATGTACTGATTGGGTACTGACTGTACTCACGGGAAGGTTATGGTGGCACTACTCCGGGAATGCTGGGAAAAGGCTTTGGCAACTTGTCATGTGAAATATCTCCAGCCAGGGAACTAATCGCTGATTGCCATCCTTATTTTTATAGAATATAAGCATTAAAGAGCACTATTTAAATTAACAGTCCCTTTTTACTGAGTGAATACTGTGTAATCTCAACTCTGCAATTAGTTCAAATGGCTAAGAGATCAACTTCATTTGTGTTTTTTTTTCTTTTCTGACAGGAAGTACGGGTTTGCCAAATGTTAAGCCTCAGAGGAAGGCATATCTCTTTGGACAAGCTCCTCTAAATTAGTTTTGGTATCAGTTCCACACCATTTGCTCTCTTTTTGGAGCCCCTATGATACAGAAAGTTCTCGAATATTTATTGTGGAGAAATATATCAATAACGAGCCTGGCTCCTTTCATCTGCATGTTGACCTTATTGTTTTTAAATGAGGTCGAGCCTCATTTTAATAGGCCAGAGCTGGTCTAGTCCAGGGTGGCAGGTTCAGAAGAATTCACATATTATCAAATGCCTTAAATTAAGTCAGGAAAATGTGTCTTGATCCATATACCTGGGGTTACCGCTGTACCATTTATGTAGAGGGAATGGTAATCACACAATATTTCTCAGTGCTATCTTGAGAGTTGTGGTACTTGAGTCTTGACTTGAGTCGACATACTAATGGTCTTGTCACGCACTCGGGTGAATTTTTACTCCGTCTTCATTCTGTTGCAAACACTCGTGACTCGAAAAATCTTCCCAAGTTCGTCTGTGCAGCTGTAGCCCGCCCCCCCCAATTCTTGTATTGGCATCATTGTTTTTCTGACATTGTGCACACACCCACACACAATTATCACGTAAACTCACATCTTCGTCATGTTTGCCAAGTCAGAAATTATCCATTTCATGTACATAAACCATGCACAATATCCAGAAAAAACAGCACACTGTGTAATGCAAGTATTGCAAAGCATAAATGAGGTGGCTGGCACAACTTCCAAATTATATCGACATTTGGAAAGGAAATATAAAAAGTGGTACATATACTAATGCTAGTGAACTCACTCTCTTCAGAGGCAATGACTATCCGAGTGTCCAGAGAAAATTTTTTTACAAAGTACTCTAGTGATGGTTATCCAGTTAGCTATATTGATAATTAGTGTTGTACTGTGTTAATAAAATAAAATTTATTTTTTACATCACAGACCTTGGTCTTACGAAAGACAAAGTCAGTCGGTGCTGAGCATCCCTGGAGTAATTATGTTTAATGGTCTTACAGGGTACAGTTGATGAGACGCGTCACTTTCGGCTTATCTAATTTTTCATTCCGTTATACTGTTCAGACATTAAACCTATACTGTATACTGTATTTTGATGTTTTTTTTCAAAATCAGTGCTTTGACAATAAAATTTGCTGACCAGAGGGTCCCCACAATACATTTCTCCGATACATTCCCAAGAATTAATGCTTAAATGACATTATTGAGCTATATTGTTGGACTTGCTGTTTGTAACCATTAGCTAGTTGACTGATCTGTAAGGGCTTCAGTAAATACACATGCTTCGGCTGCCACAGAGAGGGTCGCTTCCTCTAGGACCCCAGATGCACCAGGCTTCATAATCTGTGGGAACCATGACTCCATCCATCCATCCTTCAGTTCTGGTCTGGTTACAGGGGTTCTGGAGCCTGAATCTGCAGCCCTGAAAAACACAGTAAAACACAATGCATGTATTGCCTAAATAAAAGTCAAGCCATCCTGACTTGTGTCAAGTAGGAGGCTGGATATTTATGGATTATTAGTTTCTGTTCTGAACATAGGCTATGTCTTACATGCCTGACTGTGCTACACTCCAGGCTTCACCCAAACATTGCAGTATATGGAGGATTATTGAAGCCTGACAGTGTTACTTAGGCTTTACTGCCCTATGTCTATGACACATTACTCCTGTGATCATCATAAAAATGATCTGCCATTTGTTACAGTAGCCCTTCCTTTGGTTTGTACCATAGCCTATGTTTACATTTCACATTTACAAGACTTAGCTGCCCAACACCCGGTCAACAGGTCATGTTTTTTGCCTCCTCAGATCACCCACAGCAGGGACTCGCCATGGCTGTTTCAGAGATGCTCTGACCCAGTTGTCTGGCCATAAGGGTTTGGCCCTTGTCGAAGTTGTTCAGATCTTTAACCCTG
This sequence comes from Petrocephalus sullivani, assembly GCA_026780845.1. Taxonomy (NCBI): domain Eukaryota; kingdom Metazoa; phylum Chordata; class Actinopteri; order Osteoglossiformes; family Mormyridae; genus Petrocephalus; species Petrocephalus sullivani. The sequence continues at coordinate 9,889,828 of JAODKM010000032.1, read as the reverse complement.
CCCATTTCTTTTGCATTCATCGTGTCGCCTACAAGTACTGAATATTAGCTTACTAATATTCAAGATTCAAGAACTTTGTTATACATGTACAACATGCAGTGAAATGTAACCCTGTAAATATTATAACAAATGAGCTACTAAAAAAACAACATGTACTGAAGTAATTAGGATTTAAAAGTGGCATTAATATAATATTATAATATAATATAATATTAATATGCCAGAC
>JAODKM010000032.1:9873716-9889502 GCA_026780845.1 Petrocephalus sullivani | reverse complement strand
AATATTATATATATATATATATATATATATATAATATAATATTAATATGCCAGACATTGACACACACCATTTTTATGAAATAGTCAGCATTATTCATTTTACATGGGGGTGGTAATGTTTTGGCTCATTGGTGTGTATCAGGGACCTACGGTTGGGGGAGGCAGGTGAGGCATCATTAAACGTAAAAAACAAATAATGATAAAATAACATTAATCTTTGTCTACTGTTCTGTGCTATAAATGTAATTTTTGTATCATTCCAATCATTTAAATAAATTTTCAAAATCAAAATTGCTGGATTTGCGTATTTCCCGCTCAGATAGAGAGGAGCCGCACGAGGTGCAGCAGTGACGGACGGAGCCTCATCTCCCGGCGTGCGCGCCCTCACTGCTCTCTCACTGTATGCCACCAGTGTCATGTTTGTCTGATATGTCCTTACTTCCCATAGAATAGGTAATCTATTTTGTGTATGTGTATAACAAATTTAGTCTTGCTGCTCTGATATAAAACTGCAGCGAAAAAGCACGAGGTGAGCCAGCCTCACTGAAGGGGGGACGTGTGAGTCCACGAGATTATTATTACCGGTACGCTGGCTAAAAAATCAGAAAATCTAGTTCACTATAGCACAATTTTTTTTTTGTTCTGAAAGAGCCAGTGCCTCACCTGCCACCTCACCGCACGTCATTGGTGTGTATATATATCTACTGTGTACAATGACTGGAACCTTTTTCTGTGGTACATTTAGTCAGTTGACGGTTTCATATAACCAGATGTGAATGTATCCTCTATATAATTCACTGGAACAGGTACCATGCCTTTACTCAATTGGATTAATTAAGATTCCCTCTGTCTTCAGCAGAGACAAGCTTCCAGGTTAACACAAATCGTCATTATTCGAGTTAACCAAAAGGTCATTAGACTTGTGGCCATGAAAACAGATGATTAATTTGGCATCAACGTATAATTAGATGAGATCTTAGCAAAGCCCTGTCCATTGTTCTGCGGAATTAACCGTGGCAGGTCGTGTGCCACTAGGCGCTGACCCAGACCCATTCAGGTGCTCACACTGCCATTAGTCGCGGCCCAAGGAGAGGTCAAATCCCATTTGGATCCCCCCTACAGAAAAGTGCCGTTATAACTGTTTGGACATGTGGAGCCGTTCCTGCCTGGCCATGAAAAGCTCCACATCATTGTACTGTTTTACTGTTCTAGCACAAGCGACAAACACTAGCGACAAACACCCTCCAGCTCTCAGTATTGTATAAGAAAATGCACACACATATAAAGATTGTATCAAGTGTACTGGAGTCACACGCTGGATCTTCTTTGTATCTTATGCATACTATTTTCTCCACAGCGGTTCAAAGTTGGCACTTAATTTAGTTTTAGTCGCCCAAGCAGCTAACCGATTTGCAGTGGTTTATTTTCAGCTTTCAGCAGCCATGTTGTTGCTCTTTGCCCAGTTGAGAGAATTGCACTACTTGTTGAGTAAGAAGCTACCACCATTTTGAGGTATTCAATAAGAGAAAGCAGCATGTAAGGTCTTCATTGAACTTTCTTGGCCAAGACACTGTCATGATAATTTTCTGTGTGACAAAAACACAGAATCATATCCAAAATCTTACTAATTTGGCTCGTGTGTAAAGCAAAACTAATTGGCTTACAGAAGCGAGTGTACAGTTCCTACAGAATGTTACTAACATTGTTGCAAAACACAGAAATGTGAAACGCAGTTACTAGGAGGTCCTATTTATTTCCACATTAAACATGTTCATAGGCCAGGCCAACCCAGAGAGAGCTGCCTCCTTTTCTCGGCAACGTTACACTCCCCTTAATTGATAGGATGTCAGGGGGCGGGCCAGGCAGAGTGGCTGCCTCCCAGCACAGAGACAAAATTAAAACTTCAATCCCACTGCCTAAGACTCAATTTCATCCATGAACCAGCATTATACAAATGAGGAGAGAACAGATAGGTGCGATCTTCACGAAGAAGAACCCAGGGCTGGCCTGGCCCCTCGGTGTCTCTCGATGGCTCTGAAGCTCCCGCCCTGATTGGATCAGCCCTGCCCCCATCTGCTCTTCTGGACTGACAGCTGGTGACAAACCTTCAGGAATCCATCTACGTACTTTCATTTTACAAAAAGTCAACAGGGTTCGGCTACAGTTCTGCGGTCGTGAACTGTGTGCATCAGAATAAGGAAGAAAATAGGACAAATATCAAAAATATTAATCTAGCCCTGGTACATATGTCACCAAATATCATGTAAGAGGACTGTGAGACAAATCCAAACTGTCAGGAGCAGCCAGACATACATATATACACATATATGCACATACACATATATACACATTTATATATAAACAGATACAGGTATAACCACCCCAATTAAATTTATAGATGTTCATGTTTAAGCTACAAGACAGCCATTATTTGTTACATCGGAAGTTCTGAATAACAGATATAATCAAATATATTTTTTAAATTCTATAAATACACAGTGTTTTTCATGCATTAATGCTGCAGTTGTGGAAGTGCATTCCTGTAATAATAAGCCCAGTTTTGGGCTGCAATAATCCAGTGCATTGGGGCTGTGGAACACAGAAGGACCTTTGGTGGTCTGTGACAAAGGCCACACTGGCACCCTCTCTCACAGCCTGACTGAGGGATTGTCTGAAGCTGGCTAACACCATGCTACTGTTTTCTCAGCTGCTACTGTCACCGCTGAAAATGCATCTTTCTCTTCTTTTACGATTGGTCAAGATAATGAAGAGCCTTTCCATGAATACTGAGGTCCATTCTGGATTTGTTTGTGTGCGATTTTTGAATACCACCTGAAGTCACATATTATATATCTTGCAATTAAACATCAATTGAGGTTAAAAAAAGTATTGCACTTTTTAAATAATAGCTTTACATTTCTATTTTAATCTCTATTTGTTGGGGTTTAATATTGATGTTGGGATTAATATAAGAATCTATGGCGTTTTCATCAGTGTCGTAGCCCCATGATGTTATGTATATTCAGCACTCTTCCGTCCTGCAGATTGCAATCATGCAGCTATGCATCACTGGCATCTTTGCAAACCATCATGCATTCATTCTGACTGCCTCTGTCTGCTCAATTTTACTGTATCCCCCCTTTCAGAAAAATTGACCGAATCAGTTGATAGATCTCATTTCATGTAATTTTTAATTTTAAATCTACATATAAAAATGATTGAGGAAGGGTTTGTGTGTATATTTTTTTAAGTTGGTTTATAAATCGCATATAAACCAACTTAAAAAAATATACAAACAAACCCTTCCTCAATAATTTTTTAAAAGATGATGTCAAGGACCTTACAGCTACACCATGTCATGAAAGAATATATTAGCTTAACCCTTCTATTATGCTGTCAATTTGACCCATTTCAGTTTTTAACCTGACAGCTGAACTTGGGCTTTTTCCCCCTAATTTGGGGTCTTGAACCCGTGACCTAGTGTTGAATGTTCAGGCTCCCTCGTGTGCTGGGAAGCTTGTGTAGACCTTACATTCGAAGATGATATTAGGGTTTGGGTTAGGGCTAGACCCACAGCCATTTATGTGTGTAGAAATGTTCCTGTAGCTCCTTTGTTGTTTACTGAACCACTTCTCTGGGTTTGCTCTCTCTCCCCAATGGCATCACAATATGGCTGCCAGAGTTGCATATGACTGACAGTTAGTGAAATGTTACCCAAGGTTCTGAATGCTGATAGTGACACAGAGGAAGAGGTTGTCAGGCATGGAGGACGTTTCAGAGACAGGAGATGCTGATGATCCTAATAACCCTGATGAATCAGAAGTGGAATCGGATATGAAAACAACAGGAGCAGAGAAGGGATATAGAAGGGATACATTTAATGGTAATGTTTGAGTAAAGCATAGTTTATAAAAGCAGGGTCTTCTTTTCAATGAGACTGTGATATTGAAATTTCACAATGAAGACCTACAAAGTGACCACCAATACTTCCATGTCATCTCATCTGAGGTTCATCTCCAGAAGAGGTAGTGAGGAAATAGTTCCCAATGAGCTCATAAGGATACAGGGCAGATGTGTGAGTTCTTTAAAATATCAATACCACTCATGCTATACTGTGCAAGGATGCAGAAGAATTTCATTTTATGATGAGAATTTTCAACAGATTCATCTGTAACCCTGAAGGTCACAGATCTCCCTTGCCTACAATTATACCAAAAGTGTGGATGTGGGAACTAGCAAAGACATCATATGTTCATTACAGAACAATCAGGCCCATTGTCCATCCTCAGATGACAGACCAATGAGGTCAGTCTGAGACACTTGGGTCAATGCCAGGCAAAGCCGGGGGGTCAAGTGCAGGACATCAGCTTCTCCCCGATGCAATGACACAGATATGAGTATGACGTGAACCGAAAGAAGGAACGGCAAAACACACACACACACACACGCGCGCGCGCGCACCTCGGCTTACCAATCTAAATGGGGACCTTCCATTCATTTCTATGGGGAAAACCCTAATCCCAATCACGACGCCCTTAACCCCAACCCAGCCATAACCTTAACCATAAGTAACCAACCCAAATACAAGACTTTTGGCATTTTTACTTTTTTTATTCCGTTCACAAATTTTTATAAAATTGAAGTTTCCCAAATGGGGACCTGAAAAGATGTCCTCAAAAGTAGGGAAATTTCAGGTTTTACCGCACTTTGGGCACATTTTGGTACTCAAAAGTGATCTATGCAAAAACACACACATACACACCCTGTCCACCATGAGTGAAAACCAGAAGAGATCATTTTATAAGAATCAGTATAAGCATAGTTTTTGAATCCAAAATATGACACTTGAATGACCAGGTGACTAGGAATGAAGTGTGATGCCCATTGAAGGTGTTTTATTATATATTATGCTATGATATTGTTTTTCTCTGTGTGCTTTGTAGTCAGTAAAAAGGGCCATGTAGAGTTTTGGGTACAAAGCTGATATAAATCAAAGGGGGCAGAGTTCTCTGAAGCGCTGGTCTAACTATGGCTGTTCCCGGGTGCTTGTCCCCAGGTGTATATACCTAGGCGCTTGTCCCCGGGCACTTGTCCCCGGATGTTCTTAGCTAGCCGCGGAGAGGACACTTCAGCCCATTGCCGCAGCTCCATCACAGCTAATTTCCCAGTAGGAATGGCCCAGCAGCAGAAAAAAGGGGCAGCCAGGTTGGATGCCGGGGGACTCCAAGGAGAGCCAAGACTATCGACTGCCCAGTGAGCCATCAAATGGCATATGGTGAGGCATCACAGGGGCACTTTGGCCCCAACCTTTCATTTGCCTTCAATTTGTGAGGCAAACCGTGCTTCATTTATTCATGTTTTTGAGTCATCAGTGAGCCTTAATTAACAGCAAAACAGCAGAAATGTGTCAATATAATGTTTCTTAAAGCTGCATCACCTGCCTTGGAAAATTTACACAAAAACCTGCAAAATATAACACCTATATGTCCTGGTTTTCAAATTTTATCTTCTGATTCCAAGCTAATTAATACCATTTAAAGCTGTTATTCGTTTAAATGAAAGAAAGAAAATGTTGGAAAACAAGTGTAAGGCAGGGGACTCTTGATTTTAATCAACAGGGAGGCATTAGGGAGATTTCCTGAGGCTAACCTGGACACTCACTGGGGGGGGGGTGCAGAGCCAAAGAGGCCTACGGTCCGCTGACACTCACTGAGGAGCCAGTGAACAGCACTGGCCTGGAACGTTGGGGTGGGGTATAATTATTGGGTAGCTCCAGCATCCTTTAAGGGATGCTGGGCTTCATCCATTCAGCGAGAAACTCCTCGAGGAGCCATCCATTGAGTCCTGCTAATGAGAGTGGAGATGTCAGCTATGATGCAGTCCGAGAGCAGGATGGGAGCGTCCCTCGGCACGCAAGCCTTCCGTCTGGCCCTGCCATGCATCTCGGCCGCACACCCTTTCCGAGCCTTCCTGGCTTGATTAGCAGGTCCTTTCATAGGCGAAAGGGAGCTATTTGCTTCTGGATTATTTTTAGTAAAGCAGAGACAGGCTGCTTTGTGCCAGGTGGGGTGGTGAAGGCTGGGGGGGGGAGTGCCGGGGTGTTCACAGTGCCCAAAAGCGACTGCCAGTGGAATGGTGTCCAGAAATGGGAAATGTGCCGGTCCTGGAGCCACGTGTAGCCAAGCTGAGGTCCTGCTGTGGGACATCCTCATGTTCTCATTGATGTTATTATTTTCATTAAGTGAATGGTTCTGGGTGACAGTTAGAAGTTGAAATACACTCTACAACATTCAACAAAATGAACATTTTTCTCTATGACGGTAACTAGAGAGAGAAAAACAGATGTAAGATGCTGTAACGTGTGAAACAAGCAAGAAGAAGCTAAACATTTTTGCTAATTCACTGAGCTTAAGAGGTTGATATTTTCAATTTCAGTTCAGTACTGAAGTATGTGTGATATATATCATAAAATATAATGATTAAATAAGTTGTAAATTAAATGTATGCTGTCATACATTTAGATTGCATCTGTGGCACGCAGAGTCAAAGCATGTATTGGTGGCAACAGGCAATGTATTTCTGCATAGTCACTTTTTTGTAATAAAAATATGAGTATTAAGGATTAAATGCTTTTAAGGTCCAATCTGTTGTTCAACACTATTGGAAGCGAGTGTGGTCTGGCAGGCCAGCTGACAGGCAGTATACTCCTATTAACACCATGCTCTCATTGCTCACCTTTGCTGAATGATAGCCATGGAAGTGAGCCAGACAGAGTCAGGGCCCAGGGTGGGTGGGGGGCTCTGTCTGTTTGCTCTCCCCCAGCCAGCATCTGCCACAAGCCCTTGTTCACTCCTTCACCCGGAGCTGGCGACCAATGCCTCCACACCCCCCTGCTTTGCCCGTGTTTGTAGACGGCGCTCAGATTAGACGCAGGAAACCCAGCGAAAATACCTGAGAGCCTGCATCAACTATTTTGGCAGGAGCCGGGCCTCATACCTGCTGTTACCTGCCCCGGGGCAAACAAGCGTCTGGAGGTGGGAGAGCTGTGTAGGCCGAACACACACTGAGCAAACGAGCTGCAGGTGTGCATGCCAGGCGCACTCTCCATCAGCGCCCCGTCAGCCACGAGATGTTTATCCAATTTGTCAAGATAATCTTTCCTCAAACAGGCAAGCGGCCCAAGCTGACAGGCTGACCCAGGAGCAGCCCGAGAGTGGCCCAGCCTGGCCCGGCACTGCTTTCCTATCTCACTCTACTCCAGCTCCCGGCAAACCAAAAGTGACTGTAACATTCTTATCGAGCCCAGCTCAATTCCCCAGAATTTCAGAAAATACTCCAAATCTGCTTTATCCCTTTCCAGACAGATACGGAACTGCATTTCACAAATTTGGGGTAATATATAAAGCGGTTATCTTTTTTATTTTTAGGATTACCAGGTCCCTAATAGTGTTGGTTTTGCTGAAATGTTGAATGACATGCACATTAGCATAAATAAAATGAACCCGCACATACACACATATATAAAACACTTCACTAACAGATAAAATAAAAATCCTTAAGAGCATGTGCTAAAGCTCTTCATCTTGTACTGTATCTTTTCATTTGACATGGTGAGGATTATATTAAAAGGATTTTTGGGGCATATTTACTTGCACTTAATGATCTGAATACTTTATATTTATGGAGATTTTCATTTATCGACCGTTATCACCTCATATAATTACATCTGTAACATGAATATCTAATATTTTGCACCATATAATTATATAGTGTTGGCAGTTTTCAAAATCTAAAACAGCATCAGTGAAGTATATTAGTTAAACTTTAAAGAATAAGTGAAAGGTTACAAAAATCATCCTTAAAGAGACAACTAATTTTGGACAACTTTGCGCTTATAAGTTCATGTTGCAAACTTTTGAGTCTTGTAAGATATAATGAAGTATTGCATATTAAATGTGTCTTTTGAAGTTTTGGCTAAAGAATTCTGGTGTGTTGGTGGGTTAGCGTTCAGGGGAACCGCTTAAACACACACAGTCCTGCTAGGTACCATTAGATGAAAAATCACACACAAACAGAGATGGGCACTGATAGGAATCCAGAGGGTAAACAATTCTGGCTAATGGGTAAATCTCAAGGGTGTGATTGGTGGTAATCCCACACCCCATGGCTGCTTTCACTTGACCAAACCTGCAATCTGCTATTGCTAAAATAACATGAAATATAATATTTCAAAGTGGTCAAACCTGCTTTTTCCTATTGAGTTGATATAAAATGCATAGACTGTGATTTTGAATGCCATACTATAATTGATGCCATAATATAATTGAAATTAATATACTGTTTCTGAGCTAATTTGAATGGTCACTTTGGAAAATTAAATGTATTTTAAATCCAGATCTTTTTTTTATTAAAAATATGGATTATTTAAAAATTGTAGTTAGCTATTTTCAGATTGGAAATATTACACTGTCCTGGACATTTTTAAGGACTCACCTTTGCCACCACTTCAAGAGCTTGGAGACTCTAAGTGTGAGATCACGAGACCTTGGACTTGGACATCCCCTGGAGGCAATGCCATGTTGGTGGTGTTTTACACCCACTCTGCCCACCAGTAGGCATGTGCTTCGTGAGGGTGAAGCTGGGCGATTGTCTAGAGGTTCAGTGCCCATCCTTAGCAGACATTTCAGGACAGACAACTGTGGACTGTGAGCACCCTATAACCCTATAAGTGTCCACTGTAGAAAACATAGATGTGAAACCATCTGTCATTTAACTGCAATGTAGGCTATCAACACCCTTTAATCATCTGTATCTTGCAATATATTATAGCTGTTGTGTGACTGTGCGATCCAGAAAATACAGACCGGGTAATGAAGACAAAAGCACTATCTGTTGCTTTATAATTATAATTATAATTATAGTTATCAGTGGAATTGCCAGTTTCCTACATAGTGGACTCTAATAAAGGGAAGTCATTTTTATAGTGTAAAAACATTTTTGGTAACGCAGGCTAACCCTACAGACCCTACAGAGGCAATCATAAATAGCACGTTTTGTACCACAAACCTGGTGACTAGGCTGGCATAAGCTGGCTGACCCAGCTCTACAGCAGGGTTTTATCTGGCCCTGTTTTGGGGCACAGGCTGGATGTGTACCCCCATTGCTGTGGAACAATGCAGGTGGTCTAGATGGCCCAGAGTAGTGGAACTTGTAGAGCTGGTTGTCTGCTGTAACTTTAGCAATAGACCAGGACCAAACAAGACAGTGGAACACACACAGTTTATCTGAAGGGTTAACTATCAGTCCTATATGCTTTCACATGCATAATCGCTTGATCTAGATGCCACCATGCTTGCTGCTGGCTCATGAAACAACTTTATTGACAAAATGCAACATGACATAGAAAAAAATTGTAGTGCCCTTGAAAAATGAAACTCTTTTTATTATATTTATTTATGCTTTTTCAGCCTTTTGCTTTGAAATTTACACCACACATGAATTCACAAATAAAACCTAAAATAAATGAATCACTTTGATTTTCCGTATTTCAAAACTATTTAAAATAATGATGTAATATCTTAAATCGTGAGTTTGCAGCAGATCTTTTGTGAGTATTTCATGAGTACACTGTTACTTAGTACACAAAAACAAGCCACAGATTGTCCAGCTTCTGAAATCATCTCTCCTCTTATACTTTTACATCTTCTGTCACAAAATCTCCCACTTTTCATATTTGCTTTGCATGTCATACAGCTAACACTGAGAAAGGTTCCACTGGTGGGTCAATGGGGTTGTGGGTCGGCAAAATCCACCTCAATCAGCAAAATTTACTGTGTAATGGGCCTGTATGGGCCCATTTTTGATGCCAGTCTACCCCTGGTACAATGTGCATCTCTTACCTGCATCTGAATGAAATGCAATAGTTCTGAACATGTTGCACGCTTTGCAGTTGTGAACTCTATGCTTCTTGTATGTAAAACTTGGTAAAGAAACTCCACATCCAGAAGATTGTGAAGGCTAACTTTGAATCAGCTGAAATATCAACAAACATCTACCATGTTTACTTAGCAGCATTACCTGCAGCCTGATCCATCACATCCTAACTCGTTCAGTATAAACAGCAGGAACCAGGTCCTTCACACAGAGGAGAGAGGCCATGTGGGAATAGACTAGTGGCTGCTGGAGAGCACCTCTCATCTCCTCCTACCTATTTCACTCTGAAGAGTTAAAGTTTCAGAGATTTTTGAGCAACAAAGATGCTATGGCAGGGGAATGACTAAAAATCTTTTTTCTTAATGCCTGTTTGATACAAACCTTTTTGTCATAATGGAAAATAGTAATTCATAACTGTAAGATTATTTTTTTTGTCTATCATCTTTCTGACATGTAAGATTGTGTCAGAAATACCAACCAATTACTCACTGAGTGGTGGCCAAAGAAATGCTTTCAGAAGGGTTCAGGTGTCTCTAAGAGCTAGACGCACAGGCCCTACACTTGCTGTCCTTGTACTATCTTTTGTTTTTGCCTTAGACATGCTCCTTGTCTTTAATTTTATAAGCTTTTGTTAAATGCAGGAAAAGGTTAAAGGTGTTTCCTAAATCCAAAAAGCTTCCTGCCTTTGCACTGAATCCTTGTGGGCTGGTTGATCCCGTAGGAAGAGCCAGTTTTCCCACGGCAGCACTCCTTGCAATTACCCTGATGTTAATCACTGCGGTCTGGCTGGAAGGCAATGGCCTTCAACCTTTGCTTAATTCCAGGAGGGATCTTATTGCTTTGACAGCTCCTGTCAGCCCGAGTCTGGGTTTTGTTTCTTCCATTACTAATTTGCTGAAACAGGAATGGAGGTGCTCCCGATTTGGCACGCTGTTCTTAGACATACTGCTTTGCATGAATGGTGAAGTTAAATGCAGCAAGCAAGGAGGACCATCTCTGACTGCAAAATATTCCTATTTTTCCTAATATAACTGCATGTTAAAAAAAAAATCTAAATCACAATCTACCACATTGTACCAAAAAATATCAATTTACAAGAGTCCTGAAATGCAAATATACAGTCAACTTAAGGATGCATAGTTATATAAAGAGGGTTGGGTAAGTTACTTTAAAAATGTAATCTGGTAAAGTTACTAGCTACCAGCTGAAAAATGTAATGAGTAACCTAATCAGTAATCTAAGCAGATCAAAATAAAAGTAATAACAAATTACTTTTAGTGCCTTCTAGATTGCATTAATGCCAACTAAAGACAAGAGTAAAAAAATTTTGAAATGTCAATGATGTCAGTAGGTCCGTTTCCATGGCTAGGCATTGCACTTTGATATTTCCCCTCTGCTCCCTAAAAACAAAATAACTACAAAATTTCCATAAACTAAATGGACTTTTTATGGGCATCAATGACCATGTCATGATGTCAGGTCTCTAGTGAAATGGAGCGTGGAAATAATAATAATCAGAAAAAGGAGCAAGGCAATTGAGAAGGGCCAGACGCAAGTAGAAGGGACTTATGCCAGGAGTAGGAGGGACTAACACCCACGTACGATGGATTGGTTACCATATGTTTTTATATACCATACTATATATACTATATTGGTAACTATATGTGAGCACATCTCGTTAGATGTGTTGTTTTCACAGAAAACAGTGTGATATCAGCTTATTCAGTTTTTGATTTATTATAATGTAATCTAGAAAAAATCCTGATTTACTACAAATGTTTATTTTTCTCAGTAACAATAACAGAATATGATTATTGTTCTATTTGCAGATTACATGCAGTTACTTGTATTCCATTGCTCCCCAAGCCTGTATGTAAATGAAATAAGTTAATTAGCATCAATTGTATGAAAATGAATAATCTGCAGTACCTAAACATTTTAGGTTACCAAAGAAAATTGTTAAAATGATCTTGGTATTATCCAGACATATTGTTTGAAGCATTTTTGAAGACTTTTGCACAGGATTGTATATAAATGTAAGGCCATGTAAGCAGGCATCTTAATGAGCTCACCAAAAGTCGTGTAATTTGTTTAGTTACTTATGGTTAAGGTTAGGCCTTAAGGTTAAGGTTAAGGTTAGGGCTGGGTAGGGGTTAAAGTTGTTATTGTTGGGATTAGGGTATGCCCATAGAAATTACAAAACAACAAAGTGGTTATGTACAGTATAGGCAACTGAGGAAAACTTGAGTACATGCATACACACAATACTCATAGAAAGACTTCCTTAATTTGGTAAAATTATTACACATCTATTGGTCATCATTATTCAGTTGTTATCAAAAAATATGTATCTCATTAGAAAAAGGTAGTAGTTTTAAGTAAAACATTCATTTCAAGTAGTAACTAATTCAAAGGCAAATGATAGTTCTAAAAGAACTGTTCTGAGTAAAAAAATCATTGACAAGTTATCTTATGTGGTGCTTTTTAATTAGTAACACGTGTACAATAACATAAAACTCCAAACATTTGTGTTTAGTATACCTTTTGGAACAAATTACCACAATTGCAATCAACAGCAAAATGACACATTTGTTCTACCATTATATATGGTGATTTAAATAATACAGAATTACGTTTGCTGGGTCTTAATTTTTCTATATGTTTTTTTGAAATCCAAAACAAACAATATCCAAAATGACAAAAACGTCTGCTAAAAAATGAAATGTAATACAGCATGCTATATGTACCCTATCCTGTGTTAGTCAGAAAGTTGTCCATTCTCGCTGCTCTGAGCTCCTTTGAGTGTGAGAAGGAACACCTCAGTATACAGTAACTACTCCAGCAGTAGGTGGCTGGGAGGCGCAGCGGTTAGTGACATTGCCTCACACCTATGGGACAGGGGTCTAAGTCTCTGCCATGGCTCCATGTGTGTAGAATTTGCATGACACCAATATAAGCCCTTCATAACTTGTCAAAAACATTTATACAGATTTGTTCCAATTTAAATGCTGACATTGGGAACTCCTGTGTCAAGCTGACATATCACCTACAGTATGTCGACTGTCATAGGTTTATGCTGACATAAAGTTATGTTATGATGCTTTTTCCATTCAAGTGACATAACAGGTTATAAGACTGACTCTACATTTCAGTGTATCAGAGTGACATAAAGTGACATAATTTGTCATGTAAAGCCAGCTGTAAAACAGAAGGTGAATACTTTTAAAAAGTGGGTTACACATGGCCACAATTAACAGCAGCTTAATCTCAATGTCATAAAAGCATAAGACATTTGTCTATCTATCTAGCGATCTAATTTTGTAGATGGAATTATTTTTGTACTTCAATTACATTTAATTCATTAATGAATACATTTTTGCTTGTGTATCCATATTTCTGCATCAGATCCATATATTGTGTATTTCAATTCAATTCAATTCAATTTTATTTGCATAGCGCATTTTCTCAACATTACATTGTTCTAAAGCACTTTACATTATCTCTGCCCAAAGCCCCCAGTGAGCAAGCCAGAGGTGACAGTGGCAAGGAAAAACTCCCTAGAAAAAAGAATCTTTGGGAGGAACCAGACTCAGAGGGGGGGTGGCAAGGGGTGGACAACATGACAAAATCAAAATGTACATTGTACAAATGTTGAGATTTCCATGGGCAGGCAGGTGCTGGCACATAGGTGCTTGATTCTGCTTCTAATGGCAAGATGAACAGTGGTATAGCAGCAGGGAAGGATGGAGAGACATCATAGTAGCAAAGGGCAGGCAGGCAGGAAGGATATCATGGGTAGTAGAGGCATGGCAGGCAGGAGAGCAGGCAGAAAATCTTCATATTCTTGGTCCTCCAGGGAGCACACCCCAGAAGGGGTGGGGGGAAATAACAAATAGTGCATTAGCCAGAGTAAGGGAGACTAGAGGCAGTGCAAACAATTGACTTAGTGCAAGATGTAGGCTATGGCAGCATGAATAACAGGGAGAGGCGAGTGGGAACACAGGCATGGGGAGTCCCTGAATGTCAGCACTCCATTGTGAAGCTAGAGTGACTGCACTGATGCATCAGTTCATCCAAAGCCAAAGGCATCGATCCCCACCCAGTGTAGGCCTAACTTGGAGTGAGCAAATAGCTAGAACTAGATTCCCTATACAGCATACTAAACAAGTGCATTTTTAATCTAGACTATTGAGAATTTGAGAGTGTGCCTGAATCTCGCACATCCACTGGAAGACCATTCCACAGCTGTGGAGCTCTGTAAGAGAATGCTCTGCAGCCTGCCATAGTTATTTCTACTCTAGGTACTAATAGATATTCTGCTCCTTGAGATCGAAGCAGCCAAGAACAGTTGTAAGAGACCTCTAAAGAATTCTAGGGTTTGTAGTTTAATAGCAGTATTTTCTAGTCAATCCAAGACTTAACTGGTAGCCAGTGAAGGGAGCATAGGACAAGGCTAATATGATCACATTTTTATTTTTTGTTAGAACTCTGGCTGCTGCATTTTGTACCAGCTGAAGTTTATGTAAGGATCCAGATGGAGAACCAGAAAGGAGGACATTACAGTAGTCCAGCTCGATAGTTATAAAGGTATGTATTAGTTTTTCTCAGAGGTGTCAATTTCAGGTCCAGAAAGTACAAATCCAGACCAAGATTTTGTTTCAACCAACTAGTTGAGCACTCTGTGACTGTGACTCTTTATGCTCAACTGATTAGTTTAAACGAAATCCTAGTCTAGATTTTTACTTTCTGGACTTGAAATTGACACCTCTGGTTTTTCTGCATCATGAAGGGAAAGCATCTTCCGAAGTTTGGCTATCTTCCGCAGATGGTGTGGACGCCATTTTGGTCCACTTGCAGCAGCCTGGAGAACCTACACGTGTCACTTTCTGTTTGTTCAGGCAGGCGAAGCCCTGGCCTGGCTCACCCTGGACGCAGATCCACAGCTGGCTGAGGAGGTCCGGTGGTGCCTGAAGGAGATGGAATGTCGTCTCCTGCAGCCCCCCTCTCCTTTGGAACCGACTGTGGACCCACAGCCTTCTGATTAACCTGCTGAGCTCCATCCCTTCCTTGAGGTCCCCGCAGACTCCCCTACGCTCTCAGTCAGCTCTTGCTGTCGAAGGAGGATACTGAACTGGGGGATCGAGCTGACCCCCGCTTGTTGCCTGGTGTCCCCTGGTGTCAGCCCAGTGATGCGCCTGCCGAGCTCTAGCCGTCTCCAGCTGTGCCGTGCTCATCTCCGGAGGCCTCATCCGAGCCATGCTCATCTCCGAAGGCTCCTGTCCATTCATCAGCCCGACCCTCTGCTGGCCTCCAGTCAGGAGCCATGGACCCAGACCACCCGTCGCATGTCCCTGGGTGGCCTACAGTGTCGGTGGAGATGCAAGAAGGGGAGTGGTTGTGTCTCGGTCTCCCAGAGAGGAAGATGGGGGCACAGTACTTGTGGCGGTTATTTCTGTCCCTGTTCTGGTCTCCTTCCCTCCTCTCATGCTCCAGGTCCCACTGTCCCTGTGGCGCCATCTGGCCCTACTGGTCCCTCGATGCCCTCCAAGCCTGGGCCCAGCCCTGCTACTCTTCTATCTCCACCAGCTAGCCCATTTAGACCCAGAAATCCTTTCCCTGGTCCCAGTCTCCTGTGTTGAGCACATTGTGTCTGCACCGGTCTCCCCTGTGTCTTCCTCGTGTGCTGTCTGTCCTGCTCTGGCTCCACTGCCTGTCCAGCCTGTTATCCCTGTACTCCAGGGGTCTCCAACTCCAGTCCTGGAGGGCCGGAGTCCTGGACATTTTTGGGTTTACCCTCATTTAACACACCTGATTCAACTCACTGTGCTAATTACCACACAGCACTCAAGCACAA
>JAODKM010000032.1:9855782-9868922 GCA_026780845.1 Petrocephalus sullivani | reverse complement strand
TCCACCTATGGCCACGAGTTCTTGCATTTGAACTAATGCTGAAGTAACTATTTGGTTGAACAGCATCCATACCTGTTAGAATCTTATAGACCTGGATCATGTCCCCCCTCGGTCTCCTTTGCTCGAGGTTGAACAGATTTAGCTCAGCTAAACTTTCCTCATATGACATTCCTCTAAGACCAGGAACCCTTCTAGCCATATGCTGTACCTTTTCAAAGGCCGCAATGTCCTTTTTAAGATATGGTGACCAAACCTGCACACAATATTCTAGGTGAGGTCTCACTAAGGAATTGTAATTGGAATCTTAGCATTACCTCCCTTGACTTAAACTCCACACACCTGAGAGGGAGGTAAGGCTTTGGGATCACAAATCTATTCCAATTTTGGGATTTCACAAGGATCAATGCTTCCTATAATTTTATTTATTTTCTGATGTAGCATTTTTTTTAGTTCTGGTAGAAGTTCGCCTCTGTACAATCCCTTTACATTCGGACAAATTTTAAACATGCCTACAAAAAGCTTGCGGCACAATTAATACACTGATACAAGTCTGTCAGTTTATTTTGGTTTGTGGCTAGAAAATATGGACTACATGATGATGTTGGTTGCCAAGCTCTATTGTCTAAGATAGGATGAGTTTCGCGACATCCATCTCATAGGTCAGCCCCCACACAGGAAGTAAACAAAACAATGCATTAATTTATTTGAACATGTTAAATGTTTTAAATTAATCGCAGAGATGTTTTCATGTTATAACAGCCCTGGTTTATATATAGAAATCTATATATAGAGAGTACTTAATAACATTTTGCATTTAATAGCTAGGGCTAGCATATACTGACGTAATCTTGTTTATGAAATATATATCATAGAAAATAATATGAAAGGCCAGTTCATTTCACATGAATATTGATTAGTGTTTAATCCATACCATAAACCAAACAGTAATTTTTTTTTTAATTGTCACACAAAATAACTTTTAATCCTGGTTTTTGTCGTGCTCAGTCCCGCCCTTCGTGTCTTTTCCCCTGTTTTGCCCTCAGGCGGGGCTTGATTCGCCACACCTGTCCCTCGTTGTGCTTTTACTCCACTTGTTAGCTCTGTACACCTGTCTTGTTTTTAATCCTTGATGTCCTGCTGTATTTAGTCGGTCTGTGTCCTGTGTCCTGTTTTAGTCGGTTGTTGTCGATGCTTTTGTATGCTCGCTGTCGTGTTGGCTCCTGTATTCCCCGTGTTTCATTCAATAAACGCCCCTTGGAAGGGCTTAACCCCGACAGCTGCAGTTATGGGTTGTTCATCCCGCAGCCGGCGTGACAGTTTTTATATCAAGATGTATGAAACATAACCACTTTCACTTTTTGGGGTCTCATTCATTGCAACATCATTAAGCATCCTTCTATGTTTTTCATATTTCTGAAAGGAGAACCAACTTACAGTGGTGGCCAAAATTATTAGAACACTTGACAGATCTGAAAATGTTTTTTGCCACCAAAACATGATTTCATTTCATAATGTTCATGAAATATGCAGATGGTTGTGCACAACAAATATCAGATGAAGTGAGACCTACTGTTTTTATCCACTTTTAACTTTAATATTTGGTATGTCCACCTTCTGCAGCAATTACAACAGCACATATCTCTGGCATAGTGTCAATATATTTCCTAACACTAATGTTATCCCATGCCTTCTGCAACTCAAGCCAAAGGCTTTCTTTTAAATGTACAATAGAGCTGTCTAGTTTATTTTCCAACTCGTCACAAATGTGCTTGATGGGGTTGAGGTCCGTACTTAGCATAGTGATTCTCCTTTTGAAGGATCTATTCTATCGTTTATAAAGCATAATGATCAGGTTGTAGATATTTAATTTGTTTTATGGGTATTTTAATGGGCAATTCAACAAAAACAATTGAAACCTTTTAAATATGCCTAATGTTCTAGTGCCCATGAAGCAGTGGGGCAGTGCGACATCCCCAGTGCCCATGAAGCAGTGGGGCAGTGTTTCACATCCCCAGTGCCTATGAAACAGTGGGGCAGTGTGACACATCTCCAGTGCCTATGAAGCCCCCTACTTGCTTGCTGAGGGGCCCGATGCTGAAATCACTTTGCCAGCCACAGGATTGGAACCAGTGACCTGCTGATCACAGATCCAGGGTCCTACTTTGGGAAAGAATACCTCCTCGGGGTCCATGATGGGGGTGGGGGGCAGTGTGACACATCCTCAGTGCCTGTGTGCCTGTGAACAGCACACATACAGTCACCCCCCCACATACACACTAATACACACACTCACCCATGCACAAGCTTTTTAGTTTTATCATCATTTTTGGTTAATCACTAAATAAATCAAACTGTACCTCTGTAATAATAGGTTGTGTTCAATATTCTGCTACCAAGAGTAATAATAATCTTGTTCTATTTGCTGTATAAATGAATTCTGATCAAATATTCCATATTCATCTAATATTCACCATTTTGTATTGTAATATAGGATGGATGGACTGTTCCAGTGCGAAATGTAATATACTGTACAATGTAGTAAAGTGCTTTAATTTTGAATAGTTTACAGTCATAATTTTCAAATATATTATACAGGATGAACTGTTTTTTAAAAATGTATCTTAAGATATTTTACTGTAAGAGATTTTATCTCAGGGTAAAAAAATTCTGGGAAAGTAAAAAAAAAAAAGGTTCATGTTACTTTTCAGATCAAATTTAGTTGTTCACTTCAATATATGTTCATATATACTAATGGTAATAGTTAAAGATGAGGCCATAACTAGGCAAATTATGGTGCCATGAATAACCCCCCCCTGCAGATTAAACCCTATCAGATTGGTCTGCTGGTCACATATTGGATTTTCACCATAAATAATTCATATAGGTTGTATTTTGAAAACATGAACTGACCCAATTGGTGTCAAATTTAAAATTTGTTCCCTGTGCATTATTAATTATTTGTAGTCCAGAGAGTAATGAGAGACACATTTTTGTACAGACTGAACAGAGACTGCCACAGAGTCCCAGCCATCATTTGAGCATAGAGAGGAGACAGCACAGAAAGAGGACCTGCTCCCCAGCAAGAGGGCAAGGGGGTGTCCCTTATGTCATCCGTCTGAGTGGCATCCCCTCTATGGCACTTGCATCGTATCCAGTGGGCTACCATGATAGTTTCATTTCATTCATAAACACATAATTATTTTGTACATACTATTTATTCAGCAGTCAGCTGTTTCAAGCAATAATAATAATAATAATAATAATAATAATAAATCCTGGGTGGTTTCCTGCCTAGTGCCCGTATCTTCCAGGACAGGCTTCGGACCCCCTGCGGCCCTGAACAGGATAAGCCGTTTCAGAAAATAGATGGATGGATGTTGTTGTTGTTATTATGTAGCTTGCTAATATATTCACAAAAAATAATTACAAGAAACTGTAGCAAGCATTGACATTAAATTATTTAAGATAGTGACAATGCTGCATTTGCATTTATACATTCAATGTACGGTACTGTATTTTATTTACCATCTTTAGAAGATGCTTCTAACCTAATTATATGTCATCTATATCTATATGTATCTAAATAGTAGCAAACTGTTACTGTATCACATTCAGAATACACAGAATCTAGGACAGGAGTTAGGAAAACCAAAAAGGGTCTTTATTCAAAAGGGGCACACAAACATGGTGAAACAAAACAGACCACAATGGGTCAAGCAAGCTGGCTAACAAAGGAGCACACAGAAGGAATGATTCAATGACCAGACTGGGGTGCACACAACTGGGAGGCGCTCATATATATGACTGATGAGAGAGTAAATGGGAGGCAACTGGAGTGATCCATAAGAGAGCTGAAATGAGAGGGAAGACAAAAGAAGCTACAGGTGTGGCTCATTAGAGCCACACTAGGGAGAGAACAAGGGGGGCAGAAAGGAGAATACATGTAGATGTGCCTGTTCTCCTTTTGTTTATACAGACTTTATGTGGATAGTTAGTGTTCGACCACAGTTCGCTATGAAAAGGGTAACAATAAATTGTAAACAGTGTGTGTCTGTGTAAGCTAGCTGGCATTTCATCCAGGACTATAGCTGAAGATGGTACTGAATGGGACTGGCTGGATGGATGGGTAATTACTGTGACTAAGTTAGTGATTGCTTTTGCCACTGGATTTGGGTTTATATTTTAAAAATCTGTCAAAATATGCATTCATCTATTCTCTGACATCACTTGTCCTATTCAGGGTCATGGGGGTCCAGAGCCTCTCCCAGCGGCTACTGTCACAAGATGGGAATCACCTCAGGATGGGTACTTGCCCATCGCAGGGCACACTCTCACACCGGGAATTCCCACGTGCACACCAACTGGCAATTTGGTAACTCCAATTAGCCTGAGCATGTTTTTGGATTGGGGGGACTGGACTACCCAGAGGAATTCCCATGATGACAGATGGAGAACATGCAAACTCCACACAAATAGAACCCAGCCAGAGACTTAAACCCTGGTCCCAGAGGTGCAACACTGCGAACTACTGCACCACCATGCCACCCCCAGTCAAAACCTAAAAGCATAATTATTTTCTTCATATGACAAAAAGGGAAATGCAATGCAATGCAATCAGTTTAATGTGTGTAATATGTGTATCTGTGTAAATATATACATAATTGTATAAAACTATGTTAGTCAAATTCAAAAACATTTTTATAACAGGTGTTAGTTAAACAAAGCTGACCTCTTTCAAAACCTAGTGGATATAAAGTCATAAAAAACAAACAATTATAAATGTTATTGTCATATTGGCTCATTAATCATATTCCAAACATGATTTTTCAGGATGGAGTTGGAAGGTCTTGAGGAAGGATCACGTGAAAACTTTCAGACTCACATTACACTCCAAAACGTTTCTCTCTGAAAACTCTTCCATGCTCCCTCCAGTTTGCCTTCCTAGACTGCATGTTTGCATAGGAGAGTTAAATATTAACGCATGCTGAATGGCTCAGCACTCTGTGGGCGGGCTGACCTATGGGGGATCCAGTGAGAGTTTATTGCAAACCAGAGGGGAGGGGAATCACCTTCGTCCCGCCCCCTCTGGCCCCCGTCAGGGCAAACCCAGTCCTAACTGGGCAGAGAGAACTTTAATCCACCAAATATTTACTAGACATTCACTCCGAAGTGGCCATGCTCTCTTACTTACACAAATCACAATCTGACTCATGACATGAGACACTGTACTCAAACAGTACGGCAGGTACTCCATAATAGAAATGAATGAATTAAATGAATAATTAATACATTAATAATAATAATAAACTCAAAAATTCAACTGAAAAAGAAATTCAGCTTTTCATAAAACACTGTTTTTTTAAAGCCGTACAGTATTGTGCAGGTCAGTTAAAAACATAAAATCACTTTAAATAGAGCACAGCACGCATCTCACAAGCCATAAAGGAAAACAGAAAATCTTTGTAACTAATATTTCTTTATTTACATCTGGTGGTGCTTGGAGCTTGTTTTCAGAGGAAAATGATAACATCCCAGGAGCATGCAGGCTCCTGTTGTTATGAGCCGTGGGACACTGGGGACAGCTCTCCGCACCTCACGGCGGGAAGTGCTATGGAGCACAGCTGTTAGACTGGGGCTGCCTGTTTATTGTCTGGGGGTTTTAACTTCCAGAGCTGGATTGGCAAACAGCAGGGAAACCTGAGGATGGTGTCCGGAAAGCAGATGGAGAGAAGTTCAGTTACAGGTACTCTGTGTAGGCCCCAGGAACAGCAACCAGTGGCATGTAGGAGTCACTTTCTGGTGAGCGGGACGGCTGGTGTTTTTAAAGCCTGGCCCATTATCTCCTTGGCTCCTTGATCTTTTTGATCTACAGTTGTAGCCCTGGAGGCCCGAGCAGCAGCTGGCAGGTAGGTAGCCCTAGTGCTCCGTCCCGGACAGCGCCTTCCCGTACCTGATCCAGCCAAGCTCTCTGCTGGGCCACACAAAGGCTGCTGAAAGATATGAGTAACTACTACTTCTAATATCGCCTGCAACCGTTCGCCCGGACTGTCAGTGGAAAATGAGGTTTATCGACTGGGTATATCTCTACCCAGCCAGTGAATGGAAAACTATACACAACTATTGTCTGTAAATTTATGTTCAATTAATTTTGTATAGAAATGTATAATTTACATTTATGCCGTCATGTATACATACAAATAAGTTGTGTAAAAATGTTTGTGTAATAATGCCACATGGACCTACAGAATTATGTGGACTTCTATTCTAATAATATAATATATTAATATAATATTTTTCTTATTAATGTTCTAGGATACAGAAAGTTTAAATCAATACATTTTTATCATCATTATTATTATTAGTATTACATGTTTTAGCATTCACTGATTTCTAATGGAAAATAATTTATAAAATTAAAAAAGTAATAACTAAAAGAATCAATCCTAAGATGT
This sequence comes from Petrocephalus sullivani, assembly GCA_026780845.1. Taxonomy (NCBI): domain Eukaryota; kingdom Metazoa; phylum Chordata; class Actinopteri; order Osteoglossiformes; family Mormyridae; genus Petrocephalus; species Petrocephalus sullivani. Next base: position 9,862,470 of record JAODKM010000032.1, on the reverse strand, counting down.
TGCAAAATAATATTTCAGGGCATCTTAAATAATTGCAAAGCATGCTGGTACTTCCACCATGGAAATTGTTTTGTTTTTGCTGTCACCCTGAGAAAGAGAAATGTCATAAAAGAACTCAAGTTAAAACTAAAATGAACATACAGAACATACCTTTATAGATTGTTAAAAGTATTCAGAAAAATTGATAGAAAAAACAGATTGTCATTTGTGATACTTTTTTTCAAATGTTACTTAAAAAACCCTCAGAGTGGCATGTCTATCACTATAATCTCACCATTTTGCGTCTTATTTTAGAAAAATACACCCTCCACTAAGCACTTAAAAATTGCCATTTATATACCATATATACTTTATTGTCCTATATTTTACTTTCGTTTACTGACCACTTTTATGACATTAAATGACATTAAATAATGACATATGGCCTCCTAAGTACCACCTATTGCCTTTTGGAGAGGAACACTCCTCAGTGAAGGGAAAACAAATTGTCCAGACTGATTCTCTGCGTAGTGGCTACTCCAGGACTACAGGACTACAGGAACAAAGGGCTGTTTAATGGATTTGACTCCTTCAAAGGGATATTTATTTACAGCGACCTTTGTTAGGGTTTCTGGCTAACTGGTCTCAAAGACATCTCTCCACTGAGAAATATTTGGCTGCCTCACAGGGCTATCATAGGGGTTTCCAAACAGGTCAACTATATGCTAATGCCATGTGCATACAGCTGACTCGTTTAGTATTCCAGCTTGGTGCAGCCCTGGCACGGGCCCCTGGCAGTGAAGGAGGTGCCATCTGCCTGGCCAGGGGGACCGAGTGTGATAAACGGGTGATTGAGTGTACACCCAGGGGAACACAAATAGGCAACTGGCACCCAATGTGGGCGCACAGGTTATTCCCACAGATTGGATGGCGGTGCCAGTTTCCCGGGCTTCGCCTATGGCAATGCCACCACCCCACCACAATTCACATGTTGTGACTAGAAGCGTTGAGATGTTTCTGGGCTCATTTTCTAGCTACAAGGTTTATGACGTGACACATGTGCACAATCTGCAGATGCCCAACAGGGTCGTTAATGGTCAGAACCTCTCCCCGTTTCTGAGGGATGTCATTAGTGCCCCAGACTTGGGGTTTCACTATGAGAGTGGAGAAGTGCCCAGCTGTCAGTGGGTTTAATGGAGGCCTGACTGTTTCCCATTCAGGTGTTGGGATAAGATACAAAAATCGGGTCCCTTCAAAAAATGGTTGAACCTGTTATTGTCACAATTTAATGTTATAGCTATGGTGGGCGCGTGTGGGAGAGGGTACAAGGCTCCTATCCGCTATACCTCCGAGGAAAAGAAAAAATGAAAATAAGTCATGTAAAAAAGTCAAGGCAGATAACGTGGCGATTATGTAGTGATGGATTCTGTGTGACGGGCAGCGCTGAACTCTATTTCACCAGCGGTTCACTACTCCAGTCTTTCATTGTCACTACGGAATTTTCCTAAAACAAGTCAAAAAAGTTGCCATTACAGAAAGTAGTATTATAAGTGAAGTATTATAGTCTTTTAGGTATTATAAAAAAGTAGCTACCTTTTAGTTATTACAGCATCCCAATGTGGAAGAACCGCATAAGTTGGGTTCCATATTAAAAAGGAAGCAGATACCAGCACAGGGATTTTCCGGGACGCATGTAAAGCCTGGTGTATCAGAAACTCTTTACAATAAGCAGTGGCAGGCTGCACAAGTATGTGGCCCAACAAGGCTGTGTGCAAGGTGGAAGAGGAACCATCAAAGCAAAACGTGACTGGTAGCTTTTCATTGCTGTTAGATGTACAGGCTAAGCTAATAAATACAGACAGAGGCAACATGGTCAAGTTCTGACTTCCAGGTGGGAACAGCTAATGTTGCTGGAATCCTTGCATCTTCTTGCGACCAGTGGGGGAATCCTCTTTACTTTTAGTCCTTAAGCACCTTGCAAAGTTGAGGTGGCTTGCAACAGATTGTCTTAATCTTCCCTTTCATTGACGAAAAGGGTTAGCCAGACAGAATGTCCCTCAGTATCTGGAAAAACCCAATTGGTTACATGTTGTTTTTTTTTTAGGCAAGTAGTTGCTACCAACTTTGCAAAACCTTGGACGTGCTGACACCAAAGCAAGGCACAAATGCTCACATCCCAGGTAATTTAATGTGTAATCATATGTGCGATTAATCCCTGTTATGTTAGGCCAATGCAATTTTTTTGTGTCCCATTGAGAGGTCAGACATTTTTTTGCTGCTCTCAGGGCTTTCAGGAAAAACTTAGCAATATTTAAATGAAGACATTGCAGCTGTAAGTACCTGCAGTTGGTTTAGATTAAACATAAAAAATTGTCCCTCGTATCTGCTTGGCTTAGGAGGACCGTCTGAAACTCATTACGCAGATGGAGTTTGAGACAACGGGCAAATCACTTCCCCTAGCACTTAAAAATCCTGGGACATCCAATTTTCCCTGCACCTTTCCCTTATCAACACAAGCTGCTCTCACAAGCAGCTCACTACTTTCCGGAACTTGCTTCTAAACAAAACAAAAAGCCTGTGTTTTTTTTTTTCTAATTCCCAAACTCCTTCTTGCAGCACAACCCGAAAGCTGCCCGGCTCATGCTCACACACACGAGCACGACATTTTGGGAAATGTAAAATAAAATGATATTCCTGTAAATAAATGGGGATCAAAAGTTAGCAGCGCTTGTTCTAAGGGGTGGAGGGAGGATTAAAAAAGCAAAAACAACCTGGATGACGACAGCCCTGGAGGAGACGTTGGTGGAAGGCGCATCCTATTGGGTGGTGCCCCCCAGGGGCGGTTAGCAAAGCAGCTGCATTTGGAGCCACTGAAGACCACACAAGGTGCCCCTTCACAATCCCTCAACTCATCTCAAGTTAAACTGGAAATAAATGCACAGAGTGAAACTTTTGAAGCCCCTGCCTGTGTGCGTGTGTAGGAAGGTGTGCGTGCGTACGTTTGGCACAGGGTGTGCAGGTGAGGGAAAGGGGAGGCGGAGTTATTTGATACTTCAAGCTACATTAATTAATTTAAGCGGTGTGCAAACTCTGTATCAAAGATGTTTTAAACAGACTGGGAAACCTTTTTCTGTTAACAGCCCAGGGTAAGCCACGATGAATCACCTTAAGCTATTTCACAAACATAATAATTAGCTTTCTGAAAACTATTCTACAAACATTGTAATTAGCTTGAAAAACTGGTTATTACATTGTGCAGCTTCGACACGCTTTATAATACAGCATACATGCATGGCTGATTATCCAGTGCCACAGCTTTGCATCAGTACTTCCTGGGTAAAATAAACAATATAACCTATATAAATATTCACTCATGCATGAGAGTGTTTATGCTGATGGAATATTTTCTATGCAGAGTGGCACTGGTCAGACCTACACGGAGCAGAAAATAATCTTCACCACGAAGCTGTTCAAATTTAGCCTCATGATTTAACACATATGATTTGCAAGCGTTTTTCCTGCCTATCGGCCTGTGGGGGGATTTATTTAATTTCATTATGTGATGTGCCGGACGGACTAGAATGCTGCACAGCTGAGTTTGCTGAGTGAAGGGACGGGTAGGTAGAGTAGAGACATATGTCAGCTGGGTCACGGATTCCATCTGTCTGCTAGCTAGAGATCTTACCTGAGAGAGGGAGTGGGGGTTAAGGCCGACAGGCAGGTGGGTCGGGTCCATCTCTCTGCTAGCTAGAGAGATCTTACCTGATGAAGAGAGTGGGGGGCATGGCTGGCAGGCAGGTGGGTCGGGTCCGTCTCTCTGCTAGCTAGAGAGATCTTACCAGAGCGAGGGAGTGGGGGTTAAGGCCGACAGGCAGGTGGAAGCAGCTGGAACACTCAGGCTCTAATCCCCCCAGCAACTCTGGCTACCTCAGCCCAGGACTGAGTTTGCGAATGGTCCATCCCCAGCCACAGCAGAGGCCCCTGATGTCGCCAAAGCAAAGCGTGTGCTGCCTGTCGTATGTCCTCAATCACATACAGGCCAGAAGGGACGGACAGACAGAGCAGGCATGTTGGGCCAATCGGACCACAAAAATGCCTGATTGCAGCAGAGCGCCACACAAAGCCGAGATAGGCATCGCTGACTACCGGCTATGAATAAAACAATAGCGTGCGTACTCTGCCAGGGCATAAGCCCCCGCTACCACCAGAGATTTTATCAGCTGAATAAGCTGTTTCTTCAGGTGCTGTGTACAGTTACAGCAGGTCACACCACACATGCCTGCTCTATAGTACTGCCATTACCCCTTCAGTGTCAGTCTTTTGATCTGCCTTTGAATCTGGTGGCATGGCATAGTGGCACTATGGTTCCCTAGGTGCGTGTTCCAAACAAACATCCCCCCAAGCCCAACCCCAACCCCCAGCCATCCACAGGGTTCAAAACGACAGGTACACAGATGTTTATCGGCCTCCCCCACAAACCTGGTTGAGCAATCACGCCGCTTAAAATGCTCCGCGAGTTTTTAAGTGCTCTGCAATCAGCTGGAGATACAGCACTTATCTCAGGTGAGGAAGTGACTCTCAATTTCATTTACTAACGAGATGACGAGAATTCGTTTCTCTGGCTGAATCAGGATGACGCCAAAGGTCATAAGAAAACCATAGATTGAAGTTGTTTTCTTCCATTTCACTCTGGTTTTAGTCAGGCTGTTCTCGAATTTGTGATGTAATTTGATGAAACGCTAGCTCTAGTCCTCTCGTTACACCATCTAGGCTATCAGCAGTGGCTCACAGACTCGGCGGTACCTGTTCATGCTTGAAATCACCCTAATTATATGATTCCGCTCCATTAGTGAATTATGCGAGTATTATATGTAATAATGAGCAGACACTGCAAGCTCTTATTTAAATCCACATTTAATTCGATCACTGGATTTCAAGATGCCCAACTATAAAATAACTCGATTGACAGTAGTGGACATCCTCATCATGCTAACTTTTTCTACCTACTCTAAAAGAAGGTATGCAAAATGATACTTATCTGTCAAAGATTTACAAGTTAAATGAGATCATCCATTCTCCTTAAGGTTCCCTTTGAAGATGCACAGTGAGTCACCTTCCAGCCAGGGGTGGCATCACTGACCTAGATACACACAGACTGGGCTGATGGGGGATTCAAACCCTCTCCACCCTCTGAGCTATACTGCCATCTCCAATAGAGTGCGAGGAAAATTAAGCAGGCATTAATATAACTACCTGCTGCTTCAGTGAGACAGTCAGTGCTCACTGTCATTTCTCTTCATGTGAATCGATTCATCAATCCATTTTCTGTAACTACTCATCCTGCTCGGGGTCACCAGGGGTCTGACGCCTATGGACACCAGGCAGGGAACACCCCAGGGCGGGGCACCAACAGATCACAGGGAACACCCAAGGGCGGGGCACCAACCCATCACAGGGAACACCCCAGGACGGGGAACCAACCTATCACAGGGAACACCCCAGGACGAGGCACCATCCCATCAAACAGAACACCCCAGGGCGGGGTACCAACCCATCACTGGGAACAACCCAGGACGGGGCACCAACCCATCACAGGGAACACCCCAGGACGAGGCACCAACCCATCAAACAGAACACCCCAGGACGGGGTACCAACCCATCACAGGAAACAACCCAGGACAGGGCACCAACCCGTCACAGGGAACACCCCAGGACGGGGCACCAACCCATCACAGGGAACAACCCAGGACGAGGCACCAACCCATCACAGAGAACACTTACACACCATTCAATCACATGCACACCTACAGGCATTTTGGCAACTCTAAGTAACCTCAATATGTTTCTAGGCAGTGGAGGGAAAGAGGACAGAGAGGAAACCCCACAACAACCCAAGGAGAACACACAAACTCCACACACACACACAGACCCATGGCAGAGTCTCAAACCCAGCTCCCAAAGTTGTGAGGTAACAGTGCTAACCATTGCACTATGGTGCCACACCTCACAAAAATATCAATGAGCAAGACATGTGGACTGGGGTAAAAGGCCGAAGTAAAGCCCAAAACGGAACTGGCTGTAAACCACATTAACTGGGCTTGATAAATATCAACCTATGCATTTCAATTACATTGCAATGAAAATGTTTTAACCAGTTCTGTAGCTGTGTGTTTTGCTGGAGTCTGTGAGATGGCCAGCAAGCAGGCTGCCAAATGGAGACCCACAACTCAACATCTACTAGGCCTAACAAAAACAAGCGAAAGGCCCTTATAATTACGAATACAGAAGGCAATCATCCACCAACAAAAGCTTTCACTTTTTTGCGGTACTTACTACATTTAGAACACTCTCAGCTGGTGGATTGTATACCAAAAGTGACCATTTTTATTGGGTTAAGGAGAGTGCGGTTTCAAATTTTGAATTTTTTAAACTAAGGTTAGAATTGTGGACTTTGTGTTAATAACAGACCATGTGCTGCTGTTACTGTGCTATGTGGTGTCTGCTATTACTGCAATGTTTTTGTGAGAGAAATTAAGTTGAAAATGAAATAAATTTGGGTTGTAACCAAGGAGAAATGTGAGTGCAGAGAACCACGGATTTTATATAAATATATATACAGTGGAGGAAATAAGTATTTGACCCCTCGCTGATTTTGTAAGTTTGTCCATTGACAAAGAAATGAAAAGTCTCAGAATAGTATCATTTTAAT
>JAODKM010000032.1:9832899-9842982 GCA_026780845.1 Petrocephalus sullivani | reverse complement strand
GGGGGGGGGGGGGGGGGGGGGGCACATTGGTATAGTACGTGGATGATTTGCTGCTTTGCTCGCACACTCGTGAGTCCTGTAAGCAGGACACTAGGGCCCAAATAGTCTTCCTGGCAAACAATGGGCATAGAGAGAAAAGCTGCAGCTGGTGACACAGAAAGTAACAAACCGGGGTCACATGTAAATGAGTGAGGGATGGTCATTAGGACCTCTATACAGAAGATGCCCAAGCCAGAAAATAAACATTTGCTTTCAGTCCTAAGCATGATTGGCTATTGCCAGCCTTGGATTCAGGACTATACTCAGAGGTCTCAGCCTCTTGACAATTGGCCTGGGACCGACAGACAGACTGACATGGATGCCTGAAGCTGAGGAAGCTTTGACTGACCTGAAACATGCACTGATGTCAGCCTTGGTTTTAGTTGTACCTGACTACAAAAAGCCTTTTGTGCTGTATGTGGATGAAAGGAAGGGGTTCATGACTTCTGTTTTGACTCAGTATCATGGGGGAAAATGCAGACAGATCGCCTACTACTCAAGCCGATTGGACTTAGTGGTTTGAGCGCTACCCCCTTGCCTTAGAGCCATGGCTGCAGCAGCTAAGGCAGAGATGGCGAGTGCAGATCTGATTCAGCTGCGTCACTGAAGCTATGATTTAGCTGATCAGTGGGCCAAGAGTTTAGCCAAGATTTGAGAATCCGGCTATGATGATAATGACTGTGTCTCGGAGTGACCTTCTTTTGATCCAAATAGGTGCGACGGAGGGTGAGCTCCATGTATGGAGAAGGAACGGAGCATGATGTGATGAGGAAGGTGTGTGGAGGCATTCCGGGACTAATTGACCTTATCTCCCTAGGACCACAAGTCCAGGGATAGCAAAAGCCCTTGGAGTGCACACACCTCTCAGTGTCAACGCATCAGGGCCAGTATGCATGAAATGAGGACTACAAATAAAATCCTGCCCCAGTTACTGAGCTCAACCAATAGAGGAACTGCACGGTGAATATATTAGTGGCATCAAACCGTTAATGTAGGGCTTTATACAACACACTTATTTGTGATTATAGCTTTAATTGGTTGTACTAAAATCTACCTAGCACATCACCCATCAATTTTCAGTAATAGATGCACATGTTGTACATATTATGGGTCAAACGCAAAAGTCATAGCAAGACAATGGATTCTAAAATGAAACTAAACTGGACGACAAACGAAACGGTTCTCTTGGCACAGTTGGTGCTTAAATGGAAGGAGGCTTGGGAGGCTATTGCAAGCTTCATAAATGCTGCGTCACCTTGGACAAAATGTTCAGAAGCGGAATGTGAAAAAAGGTGGTATAATGTTTTATCTACCTCACGAAAGGAAATCACAGCTAACAAAGCAAGCATGCAAGCTACAAGTTTGTGTCATTACTCATATTGCTCACATGACCTTCTCTATGATAGATTATTATTATTATTTCCTGTTTCTCTTGTTAACACACAGGCAGAGAAAGCTCCATGTAAAGCTGTAAACGGCAGAAATAGTAGAGGAGATATTGGGGGCTGAGTCTATTTGCAGCATTGCATGTGCACAAGATCCTGCACTGCTAAAACTAAGTTTCAAAGAAGGTATGCTGTAAATGTGATGGCATGACTTGTGATATAAATGAACAATGGCTACCTTTACTCAATGTGTAAATTAAACTGATTTGACACTTTTATTCCATTTGAATGATTTATTTATTTATTGTTTATATCACAGCATTACAGGCATTATTGTAATAAGCCTCACATATCAAATAAACATCTCTTGACAATTACCGGATTTTCTCTATTTTCTTTCTTTTTGTATCTTGCAGCCCTAAATTAGTTTTCTGGATATTTTCTGGAGAATTTTTTACCCATTTTTTAGTTTTCTATATCATTGACAGTAATGAATTGTATTGGGTATTTCTTTTCTCAACTGTTTGCAGTCGATATATCTTGAAATCAGTATATACTGACATCCACAAAATGTGGACAGGCTGCTGTAGTGAATGCTGGAAGGAACAACGAATTAAATATCATATCATAACCAAACGGCACCCAAGACAGAGGAATGCCATTAATGATGGATTGTCAGCCCAGACCATAAAGAATGACATGACCTGTTTAAATAGCCAACATCATATGACAATTAGCTATTATTATAGAAAATATCTTCTCTATTATAATTTTTATTGACTTTATTTTGGAGTAAAAATTGACTATAATTAGAGGAGCAATATCCAGATAATTCTGCTTCCACTTTCTTGTGAAATAGGTGCATCTATCCCAGTGGAACATTTTGAAGATAAAAATGACACTTTAACCATTTTTAGGTCCCCTTCATTGTCTCTTTTTGTATTTTCTTAATCACAAGTTTTTTTTTATCTCTGATGTTTAATATTTTTATACATTGAGGATTTTTGAAAAAATATTCACCATGTTCCCCACACTGCTCCAACATGCAAGCCCAGTGCTAATGGGCACCTGTTAGAAACATGCTTACTTGAACAAAAACAAACACCATGCTTGTCATTGGAAGCATTAAAAGTCTTTTTTGTCTTAGCTAATGAATACATCTGTTAAGCAAATGCAGTGTGGTGGACAAGCTTGTGTGAAAAACAAGGGGCGGGAAGCAAGCCTTTCAATCTGAGCACACATATGGGAGCCATTGTAAGAGGCAGCCATTAATGTATACTGAGTGACTCTGAAAGAGCCTTAATAGGAGCGTGACAATGCAAAGTCTGAAAGCTGTGGCAGTCATGGGCCACTGAATTAGCTATAGGCAGATACCTCTACGACTGCAGCAATGGGCCACGGTGTTAGTTATGGGCCGCTGTGGTAGTCGTGGGCCTCTGTGTTAGCCATGGGCCACTGAATTAGCCATAGCTTGCTGTGGTAGCCGTGGGTTGTTGTGGTAGCTGTTGGCTCATTAATTAGCTATAGGCCACTGTGGTAGCTATGGACTGCTATGGTAGCTCTGGGCCAGTAGCTCTGCTACAATAGTCATGAGCCACTGTGGTAGCTATGGGCCTCTGTGGTAGCCGTGGGCCACTGAATTAGCCATAGGCCACTGTGGTAGTCATGGGCTGCTATCGTTGCTGGGGGCTGTTGAATTAGCCATAGGCTGCTGTGGTATGAACTGCTACGGTAGTTCTGGGCCAGTAGCTCTGTTACAATAGTCATGGGCTGGTAAAGTAGCCAAGAATAAGGTTGTGTGTATATATTCAGCGCCATCCACAATTCATTTTGTATTGTAGTAGCATAATTTCACACTGAAAAAAATTTCAGTATGAGATTATGCTACTGCAATAAAAAATGAATTCATTTTAAGGCTTTTTACACATCTTTACAAGTGCCAATAATTGTGGAGGGTGCTGTATATGTGTATGTATTTATGTATGTATGTATATATATATATATATATATATATATATATGTAACATTATCAAATCAAGGTAAGTATCATGATAATGCATTTGAAGTTAAAATCCTTGCATGAATTCTTCATTCTTCATGAGTTCTTACTTGGTAACTGTCTTCTTATCGGCAATAAAAGCAAATTATTTATTCTAACACTGCTTTTTGGATCAAAACACCTGTGGCATGAATGTCAGGCTTATTCCCCGGGGTGAAGTCTTGGATAAACAGTGAAATTCTATGCTTGTACTACACAAACACCTCTGACCCAACCCACCTATAAAACACGGCATTCAGGCAAGGACAAATTCAGGAGTGAAACTCACGCCTCCAGTTTCATAGAGCCAAAGCTTTCAAATGTACCATTCAAATTAATTTATTTTACTTAGCAAATACTTTCACAAAGCAACATAAATATATTCCGTGTTCTATGACACATTTCTGTGCTCTGTAACACTCTCTCACATTATCCTCGGTAACACATCCTCATATGTATGTTGTGTGTAACTTAATTGTAGAGACAATTAATTGTCGTAATTGTACTATTTGACCTTTGAACTGTTAGGTGGCCCGGCGGCTCAGCAGGTAGAACCATTGCCTCACACGTCCTGTGTGTGTTTTGTTTGTGTGTCCTCCCTGTGTTTTGTCAGTTTTTTTTTCTAGCAGTCCAAAGTCATGCAGTTGGATAATTGATTGATTTTAAATTATGTGTATGTGCCTTGTGATTGATTGTACAAGAGGGTGATATTTATAATAGAATTTTTAATATTTCTTTAGTCAACATTTTATTTTGATGGTTTCTTTATTTATAATTCTAGTATTCTGCTGGTGACTGCTATATAAAATTCTGTCCCCTGAGATGACTTTCCTATGGATATTTTGTTTTGATTTAATTTCTTGATGGCCAATAAATTAAACATTTTTATCAACAATACACTTTATTGAAAATTCTCCTGTCCAATGACAGATAATCAGTAAGAGTGCCCTGATATTTCTGTGGGAACACTGATTACCATGTTGTTTGGTAAGCAGGTTGCACTTTCTCTCATGGTGAAGTTTTTGTGATGACGTTGTCCATATTTGGGAAATGAAACAGAAAGGGATTAAGGCAAATGAACAGGGCATATCCAGCAACATAATTCCACTCCTTCTATCTGGTAGCCATTTTGACAGCAAAACCCTGATTTAAGGCTGTGTATGAGTTCAGGTGCTGTATCCTTCTAAGGACACAGTCTGCGAAGGTGTAGCATTTCTAGGCTGCATTCTTCAAAGGACGAACAGAAAGCCTTGTCAGATGGGATGGTCTGGCCTACTGATAATTTCCTTTTTGCATCTCCAACTGTTCCTGTTTCTTTGAGTCACAAAATGCCGGTCCTATCGCCTAGTTGGGACACACCCATTTTACCTCTGCACCATGAATCTTAGGACATACTGGGCTGTGAAGGATCCATCGAATCGATCCTTCTTGGAGCGGGAAAATAAGAACACATTCCTACGTTGCATTTGAGGGAGCCTTCAAAACGGGACAGCCTTGTTGAACAACAGTGACGCATTCCGTCTTCAAGTGCAGCCCCTGAATTCAGACACAGGCTAACTCATAAGATGGGGGTGCACAGTCAAGCATGCTCTGCCGTTTCCTGTATTACCCAAGTAATGTGACTTAAAGATCAAATCCAATTTGCTGTACTTCCAGGTGATCACTCATCCAACTGCGGCCATACAAATGTAAACTATTTTTTTTTAAATGGGAAGAAAAACAACAGACGAACACTCTGAATGTCATATGGAGATTAAGAATTTTAAGGTTATTTTTAAGAGAACCCCAAATAAAACTGTAACAAAGTTTTGCTCAATAGGATCCTGCGATGGAAGTGTCAGTAACATGTACTCAAAGAGTCCCAAAAGGAGCATTAAATGCTAAGTGGTAGCCAGAATACCTTCACATTCACACGACAACCTGAAAAGTGTCACAGTGACAGCACTAATTCAAATCAGCCACGTATGACACTCCTATACACAGCCAATTATCTTCCTTGCAGATAATTTATATATCTAAAGTTAATTATGAAGGGAAATAAATGTTTTAATTGTGAGTCAGATGGAACCTTTTTTTTCTCATTTCCGATTTTAAGATGGCAAACGCATGCCTCAGTGAAGCAACCCTGTCAATCTTGGGGTAAAACAATGGGTAATTAAAAAATCAAATTAGCAGAGAAGACACAGATTGAGGGCAGATGGAGAAATAAACAAAGAAAGCAGTTGGAGACTATACACACACACATATATATGAATTGGAGTATTATGAGGTGGATTTCTCATTGCTGTCCTCAGACAGCCAGTTCTTTTGGACGCTTTTCACCCACATTTCATAGGCTTTTCACACAAGTCTCTCCCTGGCACATCGGTAGCTGAACAAATCCCAGACACCTAAATTTAGAAAATTTGACAAAGGTCACTGTACTTATTTACATGTCTCAGAGTTTGAGGTTAAAGAGAGAGAAGTGGGCAGAGTACTTTATGATGCCTATGTGACTGTGTGTGCAGGGTTTTCAACTAGACATGTTTCAGCCCCAAATTTCTCATCTAAGCCAGATTATAAATGCTTTTCATTTTGTAATTTCTGTATATTCACATATTTTCGGCCACCAAGAGCAACTTCGCCTTGCTTTTGTTTTAGTTCATACGTGGTTCAGGTGAAAGTTGTCTTTCGGTAAGTAGTAGTTAATTTGGTAAAAAGGTTTTTATCTCTGACACTTTCGGATTTAAAATTTAAATAAATAATATAATATATAATATAATAATATAATTCTGTTTTAACATAAGTAATAACTTAGTATTTTATTGTACGCAGCACTTTATTATATTAACTATACATTAATTAAATCAATTTAAAGTGAAATACTCTATATATACTGCTCTGGGAGAAAGGGGTCATAGTGAGATAGTTAATTATGGGGCCGGCTCAGTGTTGCATTTGCAAGATGTTTGCCCTTCTGGACATTCGTGTCCAGTCGGACTTTATGTACATGTGACGTAAGTTAGTGGACCCACTCATGGTCAAGGTTCGTGACCTTGAGGAGCAACTGGCTCTCATCCAACAGTGTGTTACAAACCTCGATCCCATTCAGTACGGCCATCGGCCGGCAGAAGTGAATTAGAGGAGACAGTTAATGTGCCGTTTAGGGAGATGGTGTGTACGCCACTATCAGAAAGGTCGAGAGAGCTGCGTGACCGTAGGTCATAGACGAAGGAAAGGGCGTACACATATTACAGAGGAAGCATCACCTGAAGTGACTGTGTCAAACAGGTTTCAGGGGCTTCCAGCTTTAGAGCCAGAAGGGACTGGGGAGGCAGGTGGGCCCTTGGGCACTGAGAAGCCCCCTCCCCCCAGAAAGCGGGAGGTTGTGGTAGTGGGGGATTCAATTATTAGGGGTGTTGACAGTTTTGTGTGCACGCGTGATAGAGGGTCCCATATGGTGTCTTGCCTGCCTGGTGCCCAGGTAGGGGACCTTCCAGTTCATGTAGACTGACTTTTGGCCCCAGCTGGGGGCTTCATGTTGGCACCAACGACATAGGCAAGGATAGGAGGGCTGTTCTGCAGGAAGAATTTATAGAAGTCGCAGATAAGCTTAGGAGTAGAACGTCGAGGGTGGTATTCTCTGAAATACTTCCCATGCCACGCACAAGTCAGGCTAAGTTAGCTGAGATAAGGATGTTAAACGCATGGCTAAACGGGTGGTGTAGGAAAGAGGGGTTTAGGTTTATGGGGCACTGGAGGACCTTCTGGAACAGGTGGGACCTGTTCAAGCCAGATGCGTTGCATCTGAACCGGAGTGAAACCAGTGTATTGGGGAGGTGTATGTGTAGAGTAGTTGAGGAATGTTTACACTAGGGATCGGGGGGCAGGGAGGTTAGTTAAGAATATAAGTGGAGGGAAACGGAAAGCCCCTAATAATCATATTATAAGTAGGCACCATAATAGGCCTTCCCTTTGTTTTCTGCATTTAAATGCTAGGAGTATTAGGAACAAAATTCATGATTTAGAGGCCATTATCTAATTGGACTCATATGATATTATAAGAATAACCGAAACATGGTTGAGTGAAAAGGATGGAGAAGAGGATAATATGGATGGTCACACGTTGTTCTGTAGAGACCGAATAGGCAGGAAGGGAGGTGGTGTTGCAGTATATTTAAAAGAAAACTTGCAGGCCAGGGAGATCACTGATATAAATATAACTACAGAAGCTATATGGGTAAAACTAGAGGCTAAAAACTCAAATAGCCTAATTGTCTGTGTTTGTTACAGAGCACCTAATGTAGCTGCCGAGGAAAGCAGATTGTTATTCAGTGATATTAGGATTATGAGCAATAAAAATTATGTGGTGGTTATGGGTGAGTTTAATCTACCTAAGATACAGTAGGACATTGTCTCTGGCTCTTCTGAAAATGAACTTGAGATGGTAGAATTAGTACAGAATTGTTTTTTCACTCCATTTGTTAACACCACTACCAGGGGAGATACCATTCTCGATCTTGTTTTCTCTAATAACCAGGACAGGATTGGAAAATTAGATGTTTTAGAACCACTTGACAGTAGTGATCATAACATGGTAAAATTTTAAGTAAATTTTAGTGTCCAAAGAGCAAAGTCCAAAACAAAAATATATAGTGTTAGGAAGGCTAACTTTAATGGCATGAGACTAAAACTAAAAACTGTGAACTGGATGGAGTTAAACAACAAAACTGTTGAAGAGGCATGGGAATTTATTAAAAACACATTATTGCAAATGCAAGAGCTGAAATACCTGTTTTCAACAAAAAGAAATCTAGGCAACGGCCACCAAGGTGGTTTACTATGGAAATTAAGAATAAAGTCAAGAGGAAAAGGGCTTTGTTCCACAAATGGAAAATAACTAATGATGTCAGAATAAATCAGGATTATTTAAATCTTCAGGTTGAGTTAAAAAGCAATATTAGACTAGCTAAAAGGAATGTAGAAAGGAAGATTGCATTGGAGGCTAAGGATGACGTTAAAAGTTTCTTCCAATATTTTAACTCCAAAAGAGCTCTAAAAGCTGAAATCACTAATCTGCAGGATGGTAAGGGTCTTATAATTGAAAATGACATTGATATAGTAAATGAGTTCAATGATTGTTTTGCATGGGTATTCACTGTTGAGGACCCAAGTAACTTACCAGTTCTTATTACTAATCTGGCATCATGAATAATATATGTTTAACTGAAGCTGATGTGTTGCAAAGCCTAGCTAAGCTTAAAATAAATAAATCACAGGGCCCTGATGGCATCCTACCTATTGAGTTAAAAGAGATGAGGGATATTATTTGCCAACCTTTAACCTTACTGTTTCAGAAATCCTTATCTGCTGGTATGGTACGTTATGATTGGAAGCATGGTGATATAACACCCATATTCAAAAAAGGGGATAGAAGTAATCCGTCAAACTATAGGCCAACTTGCATGTTGCATAACTCGCATAACTGGAAAAGTAATGGAAGCCATAATCCAAGCACAAATGGTAGATTACCTGGATTCTCATAGCGTTCTTAGGGATAGCCTACATGGTTAGAGATAGCCTAACATGGATTTAGGAGGGGTAGATCTTAGCTAGTCTACTGGAGTTCTTTGAGAATGCTACAAGAGAAATTTATCACAAAAAAGCCTACGATGTGATCTACTTAGATTTCCAGAAGACCTTTAATGTTGTCCCCCACAAACAGCTCCTGCTTAAGT
The DNA here is from genome assembly GCA_026780845.1 of Petrocephalus sullivani. Lineage (NCBI taxonomy): Eukaryota > Metazoa > Chordata > Actinopteri > Osteoglossiformes > Mormyridae > Petrocephalus > Petrocephalus sullivani. Next base: position 9,833,803 of record JAODKM010000032.1, on the reverse strand, counting down.
TCAAAGCTGCTGGGATTTTAAGAACTGTAGCAACTTGGGTTGAAAACTGGTTAACAGACAGGAAGCAGTGTGCAGTTATTAGAGGCATAATGTCACAGTGAGCCTGCGTTTATAGTGGGGTACCACAGGGTTCAATTTTAGGACCTCTATTGCTCCTAATTTACATAAATGATATAGACACCGATATGTACAGTAAACTGGTTAAATTTGCAGATGACACCAAGGTGAGTGGTGTAGAAGATACTGAACTAGCGGCTCAGCAGCTACAGCGGGATCTTGATTTAATTCGTGACTGGGCGGATACCTGGCAGATGAAATTTAACATAGACAAATGTAAGGTAATCCATGCAGGGACCAGAAATATAAAGTACAGATGTTTTATGGGTCCAACTGAAATAAAGGTAGCTAATTATGAGAACCTCGGTGTGTATGTTGACACTTCCCTGTCCCACTCTCTACAGTGTGGGGAAGCAATTAAAAAGGCCAGTAGGATTGTTGGGTTGCATTTCTAGGTAGGTCAAGGAAGGTAATACTGAAATTATACAATTCCTTTGTAAGACCACACCTAGAATATTGTGTGCAGGTTTGGTCTCCAAATCTTAAAAAGGACATTGTTGCCTTATAAAAGGTGCAACTTAGGGCTACAAGAATGATTCCTGGTCTTAGAGGAATGTCATATGAGGAGAGGTTAGCTGAGCTAAATCTGTTCAGCTTTGAGCAAAGGAGACTGAGGGGGGACATGATCCAGGTCTATACGATTCTAACAGGTTTGGATGCTGTTCAACGAAATAGTTACTTCAACATTAGTTCAAATACAAGAACTCATAGCCATAGGTGGAAATTAGCGGGAGAACATTTTAAGCTAGATTTGAGGAAGCACTTCTTTACACAGCGAGTTGTTAGA
>JAODKM010000032.1:9816894-9832799 GCA_026780845.1 Petrocephalus sullivani | reverse complement strand
CCTGCTCCTCGTCCCTCTTCGACCTGCCCGATCCCACCTGACCTGCCCTCCTGCTCCGTCCTGCCCTGCTGCCCTGATGATCCGGCTCCTCTTCCTTCGTCATCCCCTCGTTTCGTCTCTCGGTGTAGGACTGACTCTCCCAGCGACCGACCTCCACCCGTCCGATGACTATTCTCCTGGATCCCCCTTCTGGTTCTGTTTGCACCCGGCTTTTCTAATAAAGAAGTCTACTGCATTACGGGGTTCGCCTGTTCCTTGGCTGCACAGTACAACACAATTACCAATTCCAAGACAAATGAAAGAAAACGCTCTTCCGGAAGCAGGAACTTACATTCATGCCCCACTTCCTGCCCATTCAAGAATAAATAAAGAATAATATAAAAAGCTACCTGCCACATACCCAAGCATACTTTAGATATAGTGGAGTAATAACGCCAGTACAGCCTTCCTGAGAACAGTAAGAGGTCACCATCACTCCAGTAGGCACATCTGGCACCACAATCATCATCACTACTCATTTTATTGTTAGTTAATAGCATCACCTTATGTAATGTTCACAGATAAATTGTGATCACCGTGACGATTAGTTTAATTAAAAAAAAAACTAGTTCCTGTCCCGGTTCCGGCGCCCGAACCTCCTGACTCTGCTCCCTCCTCCTCCGGGGAGGAGGATCTGGACTGGGACCCCTCTGGGTTGGCCCTGATGGGCCCCGGCGTCTCTATGGGGAAGGGAACTCCACTGCGCCCACCAAGGAGCAGGACCCGACAGTGGCCCCGCATCTCCAGGTCCCGGAAGGGGCGTGGTCACCTTCGTCGGGGCCGGTTCCCGCCTGCCCTGCCCCCTGGCTCATCCTCGGTCGCCCTGTCGGGGGCTCGTGGGGCGCCTGCGGTCTCTCCGGCTCCGGCTCGGCTGTCGCCTGCGGGTCCCCCTCCGATGCCTCCTCCGTCGCCGGTGGTCCGGCCTCCGACTTCTCATCGGTCGCCTGCGGCACCCCCCCTCCAACCTCCTCGGTCGGCATCGCCTTCGCCGGCTGTGGCTGCGCCGTCACCTGCGGCGGCTGTTCCTCCCTCCTCGCCTTCCGGGGTGCCCCCTTCGTCTCCCTCCTTGTCCCCTTCGCCCGTCCCTCCTTCTCCTTTGTCGGCCCCTGTGGGGTCCCCGCCTGCTCCTGCCCCCCGGTTGCCTGCGGCCCCCGCGGCTGCCGCACCTCGCCGGGGTGGGCTCCATCGGGCTCCCCGTGTTCCCCCGGCCCCGGATTGTGCCCGTCCTGGTTTTGTTCCCCCGGTGTCCGCGTTTCGCCCTCCTAGTCCCTTTGTGCCTCCTGGTCCCTCTGTTCCTCCTGTCTCCCCTGTTTTGCTTCCTCTATGTCTGCTTGCCCTGCCTGTTGTGTGCCACCTGTTGTCCGTCCTGCTCCCTGTCTGCCTCTTCTGTGTCTCGGTCCTGTTCCCTGTGTCCCGTTGACTTGTCTTGTTCTTGTTTTCCAGGTCCCGTGTCCCCAGTCCCTTCTTCACCCTCCTCTTGGGCGCGCCCAGTGTGCGCGCCTGTGGGGGGTGGGGGGTTCTGTCATGCCCTGCCCGTCGGATCTTCCTGTGTGCCATGCCCCCTCGTTTCCCTCATGCAAATCCTCCTGTTACCAGCTGTTTTGTGTTTTGCAATCAACGTTCTGTGCTTTTAGTCCGCCCTAGTCCTGTCCTCCCCGGTGGGTTTTGTCTATGCATTGTCTGCTAGCGCTCACACTTCCCCCCGTTTGTACCCAGTTTATACCCTGTCTTCCCGAATAAACGCCCTTTTGAAGGGCTCAACCTCGCAGCCTGCACCCACTGGGCTAAGCAACAATCTAGGGTATGCACTGAGCACGCCAGCAGTAAGGAACACGGGGGGGTCAGGATGGCCAACGGCACCAGCTGGCCAAAAGGGGGAAGGACAGGCACAGATCCTGACAACTTTGGATAAAAGCATCTGATAAATAAACAAAATATTAATGTTCAAGTTTCTGGAAGTACAGGGTGTGAGGCAGTAGACATCCTGGAGGGGATACCAGGCTGACTCAGAACAGGCACTCACAGAACACACTCATACATCCTAAGGGCAATTTAGCAGTATCATTTTGCCAAACTTGATTCTAAGGTGAAGGAGGAAACTTGTGCGTGTGAAGAGAGCTTGCAAATTCCACACATACTGAAGCAAGGGTGGGACCTCCAACCAAACCCTGAGGGTGTGAGGCCACAGAGGGTCACATCCTCGAGCACCCATGATGATCATCAGGTTCTTCATTTGAGGGGAAAAGCTTAACTACAGGCTTGGCGTTGTGGAGCAAATGTTTGAGGCCAGTCAAATGGAAATTAATATGTCCTTTCAGATGGAAGGCGTGCATCTTGGGGGACTTCCGATAAAGACACTTCAGTTTCCAGGAGAGGCCCTCACACAGCAATCTCACAATGGCACCTGCCTCACCCTTATCACCTCCCACCCACCACATGTGACAGCATTTTACACCTATTTGTCAGGGAATGCTGATTTTTTTAGCAGACTATTTGTTTGGAATTCTGATAAGGGGTCGGAAGACAGGGTGTATTTTTCTTTATATTTACGGAGGAGGGTAAATGAAATTCAGGCATATTATCAGCATTGTGAAGGAAGGTCAGCTCTCAAACTAACCCCTGCACCTCTTTCGAAGAGATTAAGCAGCAGAGGATATATGGAAGGAGTGATCCTGAAATGTATGCAAGAGTGATCAAGTGAAAAAGTTTTACTTTGAAGCAAATTCTCAGTATATACTTACAGAAAAATTTATAATTAGCATGAAGTTAATCTAACATAAACGAGGATAACAACCTGGTCTTACATGAACCAGCAAATTTACTTACTAGTCCATCATCTTCCCAGGCCACAGTTTAACAGTTTATTCAGGTACCTTGGCACAATTACTCCTTCCTAATGCTCTTCAGTTGCTGCCAATGTGACACTGAATAACTCTTAATAGTTAACAGGAGTGGGTGTAATGCTGCAGGTTGATTTATGCTTTAAGTTTCATAGGATCCCTCCGGTTTAGCCTTTCTCACTTTTTTCCTCATATGCTCAGAGCTATCCATCCATCTATCCAGTCTATGTCTTAAAATTACAGAAACTCAGAGGGTTCTGATCCCCCTGAATGGCTACGTCGAGCTTGATAAATTTCTCTGTTTGATTGTGTATTCCTATGCTTCCTGGGATTGGGTACAGGCTCAGCCCAAACATGGATAAGCTCTTATGGAAAACGGATGCACTAAAATGCTCTCTTACACAATGTGCCAGCGTGAGCTGTGTAATCCCAGTGAGAGCCCATATATCCCTCTCCAGTGTTATCTGTACCCACCCCAACATATGACCTGCATGCCATCACCCGCTGGAAAGCAGCTCCAAGGTGTTTTCCTTCTGCTAATCACTGTGCACCATGCACTGTGCATCACTCAGGAGACCAGTGACCCTGAGCAACTAGTCGCCTGATGAGGCCACGTTCATACAGTTGCTGAATACGGCCTGCCCAATTGCCCTGTCCCTCGCTAAGGCTAACTGCTGTGCTTCAGCTTGTGCTTTGGGGGAGTTCTTCAGCTAACCTGTTAGCTCCCCCGATAAGAATCATTTGATGTCTGCAAATAAAGGCGTGATAACACTTTGACAAACTACAACAGTCATTGTTATGATCCGATTTATAACTGGCGGTTGTCTTTATAAAGGTGAAAAGTAGTAGGACTATAAATCAGTGTTTTCCAATCCAGTCCTTATGGAACCCCGGGCAGTCCATGTTTCTGTTCCCTCCCAGGGAGGAAGCACAAATGTGGGCTGTCCGGGGTTCCCCAAGAACTGGGTTGGGAAACACTGCTATAAATTATATATGGTTTAGCTGTTCTTTTAATGTAATGGGTTCAACATGAGATTTGACATACCAATGCCATCCCTGGCTCTGTGCACATGAAGATGGAAACATTCTCCACATTTTTACGTTTATTTCTGCAATCCAACATATGCAACTTGGTGAACTGCTACATCCAACTGCCTGTGGTGTGTGTGTGTGTGTGTGTGTGTCCTGTAATGGATTGGCATCTTGTCCAAGGTGTCCCCCATCTTAAGCACTGTGCTTCCAGGGAAAGGCTGTAAGCTTATTGTGACTGTCAAATGGGTAGGTGAGATAGAAATTGTATGGTAAATGTAAGTCTCAAGATACTTAAGAAAATTAATAGCTAACTGAGGGAACAGCACAAAGGTATTCATGTCAGTAAGACACTGTGGTGTACTGAGTCCTGGAAAACTACATATTAATCCATCCATTCATTCCGGCATTCTCCAACCACTTAACCTGGTAAGGTATGTGGGGGTAGAAATATTAAGAGCACATTCTTGTCATTTATATATAACAATAACTGGTGACATGCACAATATACATTACAGGCAAAATGGATTAACTGCAATAAAAAAGGGAAAATTACCTTGTCGATGCATTGACTTTTTAACTAAACCCAGTGAAATATTCTGATATCACTCCATGCAATATTAGTGTTTCTGAAATTTCTTAAAAAAGATAATGTCAAGAATGAAAACCCTCAGTGTAATTGCAATGTAATGTAAAATGTAAAAGAATCCATTGTGTCTAACTGGATGATGTTATATTCACCCGTCACTAAAGACCAATTACAGTTATGATCTCTAAAGACAACCTGCAAACAATTTGTCAAAACTATTATTTTTAAGTTTATAGCATTAGAGAAAAATACTGTATTTGTCAATTCTGCGTTACAATGTGACAAGATATACAAAGACCAAGAGCTAATGCCCAGAAAAGTCATGGCCTGAGAAACAGACACATTCAAATAAAGACAATGTAATTTCCCAGCTAATCGAGAATTGAAATGTAAAACTTCTTATGGGTTAAAGCGTTAAAGCAAAATGACAGAAAGGGTCATTTATGTCACAACATCAGTTAGCAAAAGCTACAGAAAAAATACAGATAAAAGAGGCTGTCACTCAGCACCACTACTCCCCTTCCCCCCCCCCCCCCCCCCCCCCCCCCCCCCCCCCCCCCCCCACCCCCCCCCCCCCCCCCCCACCAGGCAATTAAAGCTAACTGACTGTCCACAGTGATCTCCAGGTTAGTGTCGCATGAGACAACTGCATGGTAAGGAGAGCAATATCTATCATATATAAGCATTTTATTGAACTATATATTTTTATTTTGTTACTAGTAACAGTATCCTCAATGATTTATCATCATTCAACACTTGCAGATATGCAAGAGCTAGTAAAAATGCTGACCTATTACCCAAAGTAACCTTTATTAAAAAGCAATATCAGATCAGTCACTTGAACTAGATTTTATGGGGGTTTATAAATTGTGGGCATCACTGGCAATTTTACATGGTGAGATTATGAGTCCCCTGATTGACCCTACTTCCATATGGTGAGAAAAGCTGTCAGCATATTTAAGTCACAGCTAGGAAGTTAACCAGCAGTGTTGATGACCATGATGACCATGATGAGACCAGGTACTTTCATTCATCAGTATTAGGTTGGTAATTTATTAACTAGAATGAACATGCATTTTACCTCCACATCTAAATGTGTCTATTTAAAAATAATCCAGTGGTGGGGATGGGTCAGATCTTTCATATGCTGTTTATTTGCAAGACTCACTTGAGACCCTATCATCTACCTAATAAATTAAACTGAAATATATCTGTGGTGGGAAATCATTCTATAGCTGCAATGAGAATTGTGGTGCTTAAATAATGAAATGTATATGACTTCAGTGGTACTGAATCTATATTTATATTGTAAAACCAGTTAATGGAAATTTGCAGCAAGACAAGAACAGCCAATGGCCTAGGAGGGAGCTTTGGAGAGACACGGCTTAATAATTCCTTGGGGGGGGGGGGGGAGAAATCAAATTAAATATTGTGGGGGTACTGTTCCCCCATCCTTCCATCCATCCATCCATCCATATATCCATCTTCCAACTACGTGTCCTGAAGCTCGGTCTAGACTGGGGTTGGAAATGCACATAATATGTGGACAACACACTCCACACTCACACAGAGAAGAAGAGCAGGACATGACATCCCTGCCCAGATGTGCAGAGGGACACCCTCAGCATCGCTGAGACCCCCCACCATCTTCCATAAGTATTTATCCTGCGCAGGGTTATACTGCCCCAGGAACCACAGGGCGTGAGGCAGGTTCACTCTGCCTGTGAGTCCACCACAGGACAATAAAGCTGATTCAATATTATGTAAGGCTTATGTAATATTATGTAAGGATTTTTCCTGCGTTGCTTTTTGGAACATTGTGGAACTCAGAACCGGGTTGTGCATGCTTAATTAACTGTGGTTAAAATAATGCCGCCAATTAATGTAAATGTCTTATCTCACTGTTGCTGACCAGTATTTTTCAGTGATACACACACCTGTGGAATAAGCTTTTAAACCTCAAAATAGAATTGTTAATAGGCATTATTAATACACATTAGCTATAAATTGCATGGTTATCTATTGATATTGCACCCAACTGTGAAACACTTTTTATGTCTTTAATATTAAATATCATTTATTTCCAGAGCTATAAAGCTGCTGTATAAATAAAAAAAATGAATATGAGGGAAAAATCTATATATTTTAACCCATGCAAAATTATGTATATTCTTGAATGAATAAAGAACTTTACATAAAAGCTAATAGGCAATTAGTAAAAAATACATATCTTAGTCAATCACACACGCAGTAGCCATATACATATTATTTATATTACATGTAATGTTTTATATATATATAAATATTTTTAAAATAGTATTTATTAATTTATTAAATTTCTTTTAATATACATTTGTGCTGTTAAATTGCATCTTAAGCCAGAGCTTACTATTCAAACATATCTACAGGACAATCTCACTGAGTCACATATATTGAAAAACATTTATTCAAAAGTGTAGAGACATTATTATTAATACTTTTCACTTTAGGTTAATCTTTCTTTGTGTTGCACTTTCATACCTGCAGTGCTAGCACACACGTGCAGACACACAAGTACACACACGTTCAGAGCAAGCCAATATGTAGGAGTTCATTAGCAATTAGTCTGTGAAACAGTGTAGGGCTAACCCGCTAATCCCCGCTCTTCATGGCTCCACTTGTCCCCTGAGCTACAGTTGTGCGAGACACCCCCACATAGCCCTTTTTCTGAGAAATGTACACAAAGCTGCAGTCACCCAGGACTCCTTCATGGGAATCACTCACAATGCCGGGCAGGGCTCTGTGTGCTTTATCCACATCTGTATTGCCCACTGCATCAACTTAAAGGACGCCCTTAGCTCTTTTGATCTGACACTCTCTTCAGCGGCACAGCAAAGACATGGCCCAGCTTAGAGCAGACATGCTCCTTTGGTGATAAATGCTAATAAATCACCCACTCGTGCAAATGGCAGCAGTGCCCGCAAACTGTATAGCTACAGATCATGGCTACAGATCATAACACAAGCAATGATGTCATGATACGAACATCCTGGGCAGTGACAGTTCCGTGGCCTTTCTATAAGCTCAGACTATTTCCATGACATAAACAGTCTTGATTAGTTGCCATGACAGGTAAAAGCATTAGCACATGACAAATCTAAGACATGGGTGCCAAACTTTGCAAATTTCTGAGCTGTTAAATGTTGGATTGATTTAATTGATATCATTATTGGCAATATTTGCTTCACAGTCACACATTTTTGTTGCTCTTTTCCAAAGTCCCATAAAATTCAATAAATTAGATAAAGATTTTCTGTAATAATTAATCAGGAGTACTGCTGTTAGTTTAAATTCTTACCAAATGGTTTATAACGTCATCTAGCGGGTTTGAGCAAGTTAGTTTTTTAGCTGAAGATATGGTTGGTCATATGTTTTCCATTTACATATAATGTATAGTAAACAGAACGAAGCAGTGGGGTCCATTACTCCTTAGAGAAAGAAAGTCCCATTCATAAAACACAATGCTGGTGACCTTAACCGGAATCCCGCTTTAATCACCTGCTTCTAGACACCTGCTTCTCAGCTCTGGTACTGCTGAATGTGGTACAATCAAGGCAAACTGAGGATCTACCACTTGTATATTCCATTATTTCAAAGTATATGCACTTGATAGTCACAATTAATAGGTGAGTTATTTTTCGATAAGGTGAACCTTTGTATGTAGTAACAATTTCCTTACCTATGCATATCCGTTTTGATGCTCAAACACAGACCTTGCCTGCATCTCATCATCTTCCTCCCCAGAGGGAAACTTTTCAGCTATGAACAATATCCAATTATATTCTGTGATAAACGCATCAAATGTCTATTTTAATTGTTCTGTCCCATGATTGCAATGAAATTAGAATAAAATTGGTCTTTTATACTACTTTCAGTCTTCCAAACTGAATCGCTCCACAACAACAAAGGAGCAGTTTAATTTGTAAATACACAAAAGCCCTTTGTTTCCTTTGTTACTCTTGACTTTCAGAAGCCGCACCAATTCTTAACAAAAATACATTATTAATCGTCCTCTGCCTACGTTTATATCATGTGAAATGAGAGAGTGTCATATAGAGCAATTTTAGTCGTTATGAACATGAGTGAGTAAGTGCCACATGTCAATGTCATGTTTAAAGAAGCACCACATGGTATCTTTGTCATTAAACAGGATGAAATCATGCCTCACGACAAGCTGCGGGCCTCACTGTCAAAACAGCACCCATTCTCTCTGAAGCCATGAATGAAAGTTGCAATTTACATTAAAGTTAATTGTCTTTGAAAACTGAACTTTCCCAGGCATGTGTGCTGAGGAAAAGTGCAGCGAGACTGACTGTTAATCCATATGTAGCTGTATGTGTAGCTTTTGAATGCAAATACAATACAGTAGTTCTCCTGTCACTTATATGTGAAAAACTGGATTAAAAACTGAATAAATGTGTAGTTAGTAATAAAATATGCCCATTGTATTGAATGCAGAATGATTTTCTCTCCCCTATATTTACTAATGAAATATATTCTCTCATATTCAAAATCTATAATACTTTACATAACACCTAATAGATATACATTGTAAATTACTTGATTAAATGATTAAATACTATTTGGTACAGGTGATGTGACGATATTTGCATTCTTTTACTTAAAAACAACATATAACATCATTAATGGGGCTAAACAAACAGTGAGAATAACAGGAATTCAATGAACATCACAAGCAAGGTGGCAAAAACCTGAGGAAAGCGGCATGCCCAGCCCAAATAGATGCAGAAGCAGGTCGAGAAGCTTTGCAGGGAGACAATGGAGAAGTGGGGAGGCCACACTGGGCCTGCAGATCCACGCGATACCATCAGTAAACTTTCCGAAAGGCAGTGAGGTGAATTACGCGTCTGCAGTTTAGGGAAACAAGGGAAACAATCAGCCTGACTGGCTAAAAAAAGCCGCCACAGCTGCTTACTCACTTTTTGGCCCTTGTTGGATATGAAAGCAAAATATGAAAACTAAGAGAACGGAACTCTTAGTTAAACACAGAGAAAAAATTGACCATTTATTTCCTGACTAAACATTTCAGCTTCTGTGTTTGTGTTTTCAAACTACATACAGAATAGATATTTGCTAAGGTGAAGCACCGATGGCAAAACTTGTAACTGCCATGTACAGTCACACTGTACATCTCTGAATAAAACTCGTTTTATTGTTCCTTTAATTAATTACATTGTTTATAATCACTATTTAATTACTTTTGATATCTGCTGGGTAGCTGGTCATAAATGCCTCCAAAAAGTAATTTGTCACTTGCAAGGAAAAGAAGAGTTTCAGAAACAACAATAACTTGTCAAGCCACTTTAAGTAGATTTTCCTTAAAATCTATCCCATTTTCATAAAAACCTTTATTTGAAATCTAGCATGAATGTGATGGAATCCTTATATATGCAACTATACCCAAATTTAGTAATAATGGCTTATTTAGTCAGTATTCTAAAAACCATGTCAAAATGCACAGCTTTCTGCTTGGCAAACACCATGCAGTGATAACATTTAATCTTTTCTTCCTCCTAGAGTACTGTGGAAATGTGCAGTTTGACTTTAATCTGGTATGGCTTGTCCTACTTCTCTGCAGTTATCAAGCATAGTAAATTCAAATGATATTTTACTATTTACAGCACTTAACACCAATTTTCAAAACATTTTTCTGTTTCACTAATACTTACAGTATAGGGAATGATTTTATAGATTTCTAGAAGATGATTAAGCTTATGGGTGCTACTTTCAATGCTATTTTTTTATCATAAAGGAGCTTCTAAACAAAGATACATTTAACATGACAATATTGTTAAATTATGATCACTTGTATTTTATTGATTTTATAAAATCTGGGTTGTATGACTGTTTAACGCAACAGTTTTTTTTCACGCATTCAGGGAGGACTTGTGGTGAATCCGAGAAACTTTAATTAATTTTAACGGTGCCTTTCAGGGCATGAGGGTGCTTCTGGAGTGCCGGGAGCTTGGCAGCGGGCTAATCACATCCCTAATCGGCGAGCTCTTTGGAGTCTGACTTCACCGCACTGGCATGTTAAGGTGGGGCCGTGCTCAGGCGTGAGGGTCCTTGGGGGTCTTTGGCTGTAGCAACAACCCTCATTACAGCCACTGCTCAACACCTCACCAAAGGCCAACAGAATGCAGGGTCCAAAGGAGTCCTCAAAAAAGAAATAGTGAGCCTGTTTTCTAACTAGTTTTTAGACACGCGAAAAAAAAAAAAACAAGATGGCAAGAAACCAGTTTGTTCATGTCTCAACCCCTTCAGAGCACAGAGGTCAGCTGGTTTAAGAAATCTGTGCCTTTAACATAATGACTATGCATCAGATTATGTGAACTTCTACAACCTGGAAAAAGCTCCCCCTTTCAGTCTGCCGCCCTCCCCCCCCCCCCCCCCCCCACCTGCCCACTCCCGCTCTTCGAGGGAATTTCTTCTGGTCACTGTCACTGCAGGCTTGCTCACTGGGGACCTCTGGCCTTTGTTAAGTGCTTTGCAATAATGCTCCAAGCTGAAGTCTGATCATACTGCCATATTCAATAACTGCAACAATGGCACAGACTTACTGTTTTTAAATTATAATGCTTTTCTATGAACAAGATGGAAGTCGTAAAACACGGCCTTCACCGTCCTTCAGTTGTTGTCACTCCAAAATCCTGTGAACAAAATATAAAAAAAAACATCTTTCAGTAAATGAGGCTTAAAAATCAGCATAGTTAGGCTCACCTCCCAGCTTGTCTCCTCACCTGTTAAGTTGAAGTTGTCCCTTTAAAGATGTCTCTGGGTTGAGCACAAAGGACGTCAACCTCGAGAAAGTGGGAAGAGCTTGTTGTTTCTGTTAAATGGCTGGAAACAGTCTGTTCCTTGTTGCTACAGAGTGTCTGGAGCTTATCTCCTGCTCGGCCTACATGAACATACATGATAGGAGACACACAAATGTAGTATTTATTTCTGAGTGCAATACGAACCTCACAAATGCACAGATGACTGACAGGACCATTCTCGATACTTTATGCATTATTTAAAATTCTGTAGCTGTGGCTAGAAATTCACTGACGGGTGAAAAGCATTTTATATATGGTTATAATTTTTGTATATTTGGTGCAGAAAGTTTAAATGGTTGCCCTAATAATAATTTACTTGGTATGCAACAGGATTTTACATCATTGTATTTTTTTATTTAGTTTATTTAACTGAATAAGTAAAATGTTTATTATGCGGATCATTTAGGAAGTTATGGTCATCTAGCTTGGTGTGGGAATGAGGGAATAAATATTGAATCTTGAATTGAATTTTTTTACTTCAGTTTTTATTGTTAAATTGTATAGTGTCTTATATAGAATTCATAATATATATCTCCAGATGCCATTCAGTTTCCAGCTGAAGGTAGGTTTCCCTTCTGTCTATGGTAGTTCTGTTAGAACAATTGCAGCCATTGCATATAATAAAGTTTTAAGAATTTTGGGAGCTGGCACCCTTGCTAGCGAGAAAGAGAGAGAGCGCATTTGCTTTCTGTGAGGGGAGTTTGTGTTTGTCAGGAAGGTTCCTGGGGGCTTTGTGCTCAGGCCTTGATGTGTGACCAGCAACTCACAGGCCTCCCCTCACCCCTGGCCTCTCCTGCCAGCGCTCTGCCCACCCATACTGACACAGCAGGGGGAAGGGTTTCACAGGAGACTGAATCAAAAGCTCAAGGAGAAAAAAATTGCTTTTCAGGGTCTGATGTGTGGGAATCGAATGAGGGGCCGAGCTGAAATCCAGTCTCCAGGCAACCATGCCGATATGCCGGGGGAATATCATTAAAACTGAAAAACCAAGGCTTCCTTTGGAATTAGTAAACTTAATCACAGCGGAAAAAAGTGGGGGGGAAACAATGCAACAAGCGACCAGTTAAAGTTCTCTGCAGTTTGGTTTTCAGGACGTTTCTTTCTTGACAAGTGCCGAAACTTTTAAATACGAGAATTAGATAATTAGGCAAATGCAGAGTTATGGATGCAAGGCGGCCCTGAGAGGCGGTAGAGAAAGTGCCGGCTAGACACAGGTTGGTGGTAAAATGTGACAACTGCTAGCAGTGCAGCTGGCTCTGTATCGCAAGATTAATAAGTTGCTGTTTCCCGGCCAACCAGAACCTAGTGGGAACCATCCAGATTCTTCTGAGAATTGTGGGTAATGGCCACACTACAAGCTGGCCTGCTTTACTGCTCTGTTTTGTCCTTTTGCTCTTAAAGTAGAGAAAACATCTGTGACTAGAATGATGTCACCATGAAGGGAGTCCAGCAGGTTCAGGCTGGAGAAAGAGACTCATGCACTGCCAGGTTCTGCTGGCTGAAAGAATAGGCCATTAGCCAACTATTCCAAAGAATTTAATTTTTCCCTTCCAGCGGGAGGGTATTTTAGGTTATGACACAGTGAATGTTCCTGAACAGACATGGGAATTCCTTTGTTTTGTACTATAGCTGTGCCCAAAACAAAAAAAGAAAAAAAAATATTTTCAAACATTTCTTTCTGAGAAAAATGTCTCATGTACCCTCATTCTGGGACTATAGCCACAGGTATGTAATGTTCTTAACATTATCTGCTCACAAAAGTGCCTTATGAATCCAATAAAATGAATGTAAATATTTTGGTTGTTTACACGATATTCTGTACATTATTTCCATGTAGCTGAGGAAAACTGGCTTGCTGCTTCCGATAACATCAGATTTGTTTTCTTCTTGTTCATAATTACACAGAAGAGCTTGGAATATCAATTACTGACTTCTTTAGGAGGGTATGCAGTGGTACTGCCCCCTAGTGAGACATGCATAGAACTAGTAGCTGTAATGTAGCTGTAATTGTAATAAGGACCATACCCAAAGATTCTTGGGACTGTAAAAACTCATGCTACATGTATAAAACACAAATTGTAACTAGTAAACAAATAAAAGGAAAAATATGAAAACTCATATGCAGAAAAGCCAGGAATCACTGAACTAAGACTGGGGGCAAACATGACTAAACAATTTATATAAATTAATGTACAACTTGTCTGTATTTTAAATACCATTTAAATTAGCAAAATAAAAAACAAGGTCAGATCAGCATTCAAAACAGACCAGGAGCTAATAGTAACTTATATTGAAACTTTCAGTCTTCATCAATCGGCTGGCCCATTTTGTTTACTATCGCGAATTCCGCTTTGTGTGTGGACATATAAGTTTTAATGAGTCCAAAATAGCTGTTCGCATTTAAGCCAGGCCTTTGATTCAGGTCTCAATGCTCTGTAAGGTATACAGTGGGTAATGAACCAGGAGCCAGGAGAGATAAGAGCTTATATTATAGGTAATCAGGGCTCCACTCCAGCAATTATTTAACTTTAACACATAAAAAGGGTACCTACAATGAATCTTTGGACATTATTCAGCATATATATGAAGAATACCATGGTGTGCTATTCTCTAAATTACTTGTCAGTGGAAAAACAGCCATAATTTGCAATTGTCATTGACATAATGAAAAAGAAAACTGTGTCTATGTGTCCTGAATGACCACATAGCCATCATCGGGGAAGATCTCTGCACCGAGAGGCACCCTCCTTCCCTGAGTTCACAAAGGGCAGGACACCACCGGGCTATGGCCCTGGCTCACGGGAGCCATGCTAACGTTATCCTGCACTGCCACCTGGCCTGGCTCTTCACATCACTTCACTGGAGAGGCTACAAGATCTCTGAGGTACCGGCCAGCTTCCCACTGCCTCGGAAAGACAATGGCAGCTTCCAGAAGAAAATTAGCGCATTTAGCTGTCAGCACCAGACTCACTTTCCTGTCCAGAGTAGTAGTCACAGAGCAAGGCTTTTTTTCTTCTCCTCTCTTTCTTCATTGGAAACTCAATCCCTTTACAGCTCAAAGACCAAAAAAAAAACTGCACATAAATGTCATCTAGTGTCCACCTATGAAATCTCTAAACTCCCACCTTAGACTAACCTGTGCCTCACTGTGATTGTCACACATGGATTTTCAAAAGGGACCTTTATATTGTAAAAAAGAGTTGCTTAAAGAACTATTATTTTACTAACCAAAGGACGTGCAGTTTGGGGGATTAAATGTAATTCATGTCGATTTATGAAGCTCATTCTTAAACATATTTAAAAAGCAGTACCATATGTTCTGGCTGTTGTCCTGCTCTACCACTTCTTTACCCTTGTAAAGCTTTACTGCCTATCTTAAAAATTATATAGGTATTTTAACGAGGACAGTCTCATTCTTACATTCTCCCTGCTGGGTTGTCATAAAGTCAATATGTTTGGGAACCATGCAGCGTGTTGCCTATTGCTGTGAAAGTCTGGCAGCGTGACCCCAGTAATACCCAATACATGCAGAGTGCTTCTCATCTGTCAGCAAGAAGGAGACATCTGTGCCACTGCTGGCCAACAAACTGATGAGCTACCTGTTGAACACATTCCTTTCTCCCTGGCACACAGGCTGCATGAGACAAACAGCAGCCCCACCGAGGGCATCATGGCCTTTAGCTGTGTGCCGGGCAGGCGATGAGAAAGCACATGGCCTTCCTCATGCTCCGGCAGCCAGCTGTTATTGCTGGTGTCACTGCTGTCTCAGATAGTGTGATTGCTGCTGGCACTGTAGCTACTGCTGATGTTGTTACTCATGCCAGTCCAGTTACAGCCACTACTTTTACTAATGATACTGGTTCTGTTGTGAGGCAGGGTGGAACAGAGGACAGAACACAGCAGAAGTTGGGCAAACAAAGGATGTCTGGAAACGAAACGAGATCACAGGGGATCAGGGCCAGGTCAGCAGGAACACCCAACTAGGGAGCACAAAACTGGGAAGCAATTTTATATATAGCTACATGAGGAAGCAAATGAGAGGCAGCTGGAGTGAGAAACACAAGGGCATGAATGAGAGGTAAGCCAAATGATTAACAAGCATGTTAGGGAGGAAACAGGAGGGGGGAGACGGTAGGACATGACAGTATCCCCAAATGACAGTATCCGCAAATGCATGCCCTTTGTGCATGAAGAAAGCGGACCAAAGGGCCAAACAGTGCAGACAGACAGGGCCAGGACACCAGACAGGGCATGACAGAACAGGGGGCACAAAAAGACTGCAGAGCATGCAGCAGACCATGGAAAAACCCAGGATAGCAGGGGAAACAAATGGCAAGACACAGAGTGGACCAGACAGGATGCTACAGTGGCTGGTAAGTGATCCAAAGGCTGGGCTAGGAACTAGAGGATCAGCAGTCAAGACACTTGGACAAAAATAAGACAGACAAGTGAAAATTCGTCAAACTATAGGCCAATCAGTCTAACTTGTATAACTGGAAAAGTTATGGAGGCTATAATCAAGGAGAAAAT
>JAODKM010000032.1:9800056-9816794 GCA_026780845.1 Petrocephalus sullivani | reverse complement strand
CTCCCCAAGCGAGCTTGATGGGCCGAATGGCCTCCTCTCGTTTGTATAGTTCTTATGTTCTTATGTTCTTATGAAAAGACCACAAGGATAAGGACAGAGACACAAGTACAGACCACAGGGGAGGCTAAGGAAGAAAGGTAGGACAGGGAGGGCAAGAGGACCAGGATGGGTGCACAACAGGGCAACAGGGCAAAAACTGGGGCAGAGCAAACAGGAATAGGGCTTGGAAGGGAGTGGGTGGAATGTGGGGCACCGATTTAGGGATGTGGAGCCTGTAGCACCACAGGATGAGCAGGACAGGAACCGAAGAATGCCGAGGGACCAGCAGAACTAGAGCCAGAACCAGAGCAGAGGGCAGGCATTGGAATGGCTGAGCAGGGGCTGGGTGGGGGAAGGCATTATGGGGGGCAGTCAGGCAGGAGGGCACCAGTGGGACTGCCTGGTTGTGACTGGAGGGTGACCAGGGATCTGTAAGGCGAGAGCAGAGAGGGGGGCAGGAACAGGGATCACAGAGATTCCGCCGATGCTGGTGACAGCCCCAGAACCTGGGATTGGAGCAGCCCCAGTTCTGGACAGGGACAGGGACCCACGGAGAAGGGCCCAGGGCAAGACCCAGACGGTCCCACTTAAAGTCCTCCATTGGGACATCCCCCAGATCCACCTTCCCTGGGCTGACAGCAGCTGGAGAATTAGGCACAGGGCTGGCAGCCTGCTGGGTATGAAGCGGGAGCTGATGGGACATTAGGTGGCAATGAGGCAGGCACTGGCAGTATTGGCAGTATTTCTGGAGATAGTGAGATATGTGCCAGCTAGAGGTCAGGAGGCAAGCAGGACAGGCTGGACAAGCAAGGAGAAGCCGGAACAGCGGAAACAAGATGGAACCGGGACCCACAGAGACTAGCAGGACGGAAAAACCCTTTGGGCTGAGCTGAAGCCAGATGAGCAAAACTGGAACGTCTGGAGACGGGCAAAGCAGAATCACCCTCTCCGGGTAGAAAGCATGGGTAAAGAGGCCCAAGCACCAGGGGAGTGATGGTGACCTCCCCTGCATTGGACATTGCAATTGCAGGCTGAACAGCCCTCCCTGGACCAGGAGCCTTGAATGCAGGTTTTACAGTCCTATCTAGGCTGGGTGAGGTGCTGGACACCTCTGGGCCGGGCGCGGCAGAGGATACCTCTGGGCCAGGGAGGTGGCAGAAGTAGCCTCTTCTGGCCCAGGCATGGCAGGCGCCTGGATCCCTACAGCAGTACAAATGGGCCTGGAATACTGACGGGAACTGACGGAGCACTTCGGAGACACGGCAAACCAGTGGGTGGAGCGATGTGTGTTGCTGTGCCTTAATCCTGGGATGCAAACATGGCGGGATTTTCCAGAATGGGCACCAGGCCTGTAACCAGACTGGGTGCAGGCTCCTCTTCGGCTGGAGGTCCTGCCTATTTCTTTTGTCTCCGCATCCTGCAGCAGGAACAAGCATCTGGACATGGGGTGCTAGCGGATGGGTTATCGGCTAACTCTGTTGGAGTCGGCCGGTTCTTTGTTACTTATGGCAGTCCAATTAATACAATTGCTAATGTTACTATTAACATGGTGTTGCACCTAATGTTGCTGTTGTGGCTACTACTGCTGCTAATTTAGTAACTGATGTTACAGTTGCTGTTTTCATTGCTGACTAACTGTAATTATGAGAACCAGAGGAGTGACTGGAGAGAGAAGATCTACATTCATCAAGTGGTCCGAAAGGTCCAAACGTATCAGAAGGTCCAGAACTATCAGTTCTCGCTACGAACTGTTATGTCAACTGAAGTACTGAGGTCCAAAGAAAAGGTTCAGAACTGTTGGCTGACTCTTATTCATCTCCACCACAGTAACAAGCAGATTCTCCAAATGTGCTTTATCCTTAAATATTTTATGCTTTATTTTGCTTTTATTTTATGTATGTTATTGTAACACAGGTAATGGTTTCTGCGTTAACTAGTAAAGCTATTTCGGGTTGTGGGTCAGAAACAGCACAGGGACAACCTCATGTTGTTCACAGAATAATACCCTTACATCTTTTTTAATGTCTTGCCAACCAGAAAAAAAGCCAAACAACAACCGTATCACTGCGCTGTATATTGTATCATTCCACCACAACCTCAACCATCCTATATAGTATAATGTAGTACCCATTTACATTCACAAACTCATGCTTAACAATGCAATTATGCATCACCAATTAAATCATGTAAAACATCCAATCAGTAGCAATGAAAATAATCTTCAAAACAGATCTTTACAAAAATAAATCTCATTTTACATTCTTCATTCTAAAATGTTTAGAAGACATATTTTGTTTTAACTGAAAATAATTTACATAAAAATAATTCAGACACTGTGCAGAGATTCTTAAACTGCATGCCATATAATTTACACGTGAAAAAATAAATTTCTAAACTTGAGAGAAACATTTTCAACATTTGGGTTTTATAGAACTGAATAGCCTTCTCATCCTCCAGTTTCATGACCAAGGGCATACAAACTCCTCTCACGTTCATGCCCTCAAACCCTAAGGATTATACTTCACTGTATAATAGATTATTTCAATATGAATTCACAACAGAGATACCATGATCCTGTTGAAATACCCAAGACAATAAACAATTAAGACTCACTCAAATCCAATTCTCTGGCAAAGTGTGCCAAAAAAATAAATGATGAACATTTTGACTTCTGTAAAAACTTTCACAGAGTTTTCTTTAGATTCCCATTATCTTTGAGAAAGTTAATTAAAGTGGTAAAGTTGATATCAATAGGGATTTTTTTCCCTGCGATTCAAGCCAACAAATTGATGGTCAGAGATGAGTGATGGGCATGACAGGGCCTTCACATGATTACAGGGGCACACAAAACCTTTGATGTCCACAGAACACTATGCTGTGGATTATATACACATCACCCCCCACCCCTCCCTCACTGAAAGAATATGCATGTCACAATCAAAAGTCACCCTTTTCTCCATTAACGTGACTGCATCGTGTAGTTCCACTGATCATTACCAACTTTCCAAAACTTAATTTTGCAATTACTTGTGCAATTAATTAATAACTGTGCTGTCATTACACCCCCAAAGTATTTGAAAATTAATGCCACTCGGAATAAAGTGGTCAAAATGGACTAGAGGGAAAAGATTGTTATTAAAGGATTTTGAAATTAATCCAGCAAGAAGCTTGGGAGATTTTTTTTGTTTCCAGGCGCTCTCTATCCTTGCAAGGGTCTTGAGAAACGAAGAGACTCTGCGAGTGATGGAATGCTCCCAGAAGACAGATTAATGAGATCTCTGTGCTCTAAGAGCATCATGTGTGTTAGCAGTGTGGCATTAATGACGTGTGCCTCTGCTCGCTTGCTGTGTGAGATATTTAGATAGCAACAGCAATCAGGGCTGGGGCACTTATTAAAATGTATTTTAAATATTAAATAAATAAAGTTGAGACTCTAAGCTGGCACTTGTCAAGAGGGCATATTTCTGATGAAATGCGAGAGAGGAGGTGGCAAAGGGAAGCCAGGCATGCAGAATGGGGTGCTTTTTTATTTTCACACTACTGTTATGTAAATATTCAGCCAAGAGATAAGTAGGCTGTATGATAACTGTGTTTTCTGCTTACAGGTTACTGAGTGTATATTTTTGTGTAGAGTGGGTCAGTTCTTTGATTTTTCTAAACTTTTACTATGTAATTCAGAATCAGAATTCTTGGAAATGCTTCTCGTGGACTGTGTGAGTTTTGGGAATTTGCTCTAGATTCTGAATTGGATTCAGCTTCGTCCTCATACCTCAGCACCACACTGTCCAGATGGAGCTGAACAGTGCAAAGTTTCTCTGGTGCCTTGAGTGCCAATCCTCCCACCAACCCCAAAATTTTCCCTGAAGTTGGAGTACCTGCTTACTGAGCCGGATGTAGGTTAGCATCATACTCAGGGCGAAGCAATTGCAGGTTAAGGGCCAACGAAGTAGAATCACTCCAGGGATTCAAACCAGCAGCCTTCCAATTGTTGGCAAAAATCCTTAACCTCAGAGCCACCACTCCACCCACAACCTCCTAGTAAATCTTTCAATATTGACAAAAGAGAGTTCTGGCAACTAAAAGACCACATAACTAAAGTCATGAATGTGGTTCATAAGAATCTATATAATTGTGAACTGCGAAAATAAATTAAACTTCAGACTGATCAGATAATTCACAATTAATTTAAATAAACTGTAAAGTATTAAAGCAGTGAAGGAGATCATTTAGATGTAGGTAAATACTGAATTAGATGTGTAAACATTTAGTACAAATTTTAACTGAAATTCATGCAAAACTTCAGTTTTAAAGTTTAAACAATTCCCTTGAAGACATTGAGAGGGTATGGGCAGTAATCTAGAGCTGTACTTTTATTGAGCTGGATATTAAGGTAAATGGGTAACACTCTGCCCTCACACCCCCAGGCCTGGGGCACGGCGACCTTCCCTGCCTCTGCATCGGCTGTCTTCCCTCTGTCTTCATGTAGGATTCCACCTGGTCGAAGCGGGTCGATCCCCCTGCTGCATGCAGTGTCTGTCCTGTGACAGCAGTTTAAGAATGAGGGCTGGGGGGAGATTCTCTACTACCATTTACTGCAATGTGGTAAATTGATAATAACGGTTAAGGAGTGTTATTCCTTTAGAGATTATGTGTCCCTCAAAGAATCTGCAACATTAATCTCACTCCCATTCATACTGGACACAGCCAGGAGTTTGTGAAGTTTGTCCACTAAAGAAATTACATTGGTTACAGGTCATATTATACAATAAATAATGTATTACCTCCTTAAGCAATAATATGCCAAAAATATGTCAAATATAGCTCCGGAAAAAATTAGAAGATCACAGCATAATTTTTTCTTTCACTCATTTCTCAATTTATGGTTATGCATCTGTGTGAAATATAATTTTTTTTGAAAACTGCAGCCTGGTTCTTCCCTGTTTCTCTTTAATGAAGGGCTCCTTCCTTGCTTTATGGAACTTCAGTCCTGCTTCTAGGAGCCTGATACTAACTGTCCTAGCTGTGCATGTCACACCGCTTAATGTTTCCCATTTCTTTTGAAGGTCCCTTGATGTCATCCTCCAATTCATGAGGCACTGCTGGACAAGTTTCAGTTATCTCTTGCATTAGAATGTCACTTCCCCCCTCTACCTGGCAGGTTTCTGGTCATTGCCAGTGTCTCCTGCTTCACCTTGTTCTTGTGTACTGCTCTCTCAGAAACTTTGAGCACGGAATCAGCCTGCTATGCAGTGTAGCCTTCTGCCAGCAGGACCAGGATTAAACCAGGATTTAACAAGGCAGATTTTTTTAAATATATAGAGTGGTCTCTTAATTTTTTCCAGAGCTGTATGTTGCATTCTGCAATGTGAAAATATCCTTTAAATTTTAGATATTTTTCTAGATTTTTTTTTTAATATATTTTTTTCATTTCCATGACAGGGTTCAGCAGATTGATCAAATGTCACCCATCTAACTCTTAAAGCCAATGGGAAAAAGTTGTCTTTTACTCATTACAATGATCATAAAATAGCCATGTAGCCATTGTGCTAATTTTATGATTTAATGAGCATTGACCTGCCCGTTTTTTGCTCATTTTTATCTGGGGTTTAAAGGAAAATGGAAAAATGAATGAACAGAGGAGTTGAAGGAAGGAAGCAATGGAGAGAGGAAGGCAGGAATGGAGGGAAGGAAGGTACAGAATGAAGGGATGGAAGGAATGTGGGCAGAAGGAAGGAACGAAACAGATGGAATGGCTGGGGTAAGGAAGGAAAACATGGATGGAACAGAACAGAGGGATCAAAGGAAGGAATGGAGGAAAGTAACAGAGGGATGGAAGGAAGGAACAGAATGGAGGTAATGCAACACTGGGTAAAGTGGGGAAAAGTCTGGGAAATATTTCACTGATGGGAAATGGGCACTGGCAGAAGGGACTGGCTCTGGTCCAGTCTGCTGTCTGCTTCGGCACCCGGTGACAGGCAGCCCCAGGAGCTCCTGCAACCTGGATAGCTCCACCTATCAGCTCGGTCTGGCTCTCTAACACTCTGGGCTGGCCTGCCCTGCACACCGCCAGCCCACCCCTAGCCTACCCATTTACCAGGTGCAGTGACTCGTCACCGGCCTGGGCCAGGAGGCAAACTATGGGATTGTAATTAATCTCTGATTACCCATAATGCCTGTCTCCGCTCACTTCTCTGCTTCAGAAATGGCACTACTACACTTTCCACCATAGAGGGACACAGATTTAAATTATAAAAGGTATCCTGGTGAAAATTTATATTTCATAGGGTAAAACATACAATGTAGCAATCTTTAAAATATTTAAAAGTTTAACATTTATGATAAAAAAAATGACAGCGATAAACAAAGGAAGATACGCACGGCTGAAAGTGACTTTCAGGGAAGACACAGCTTCACACATCCAGCTCCTTTACTGTTTATTTGTGCTTTCATAGTACAGATAAAAGACAAACTATAGTGTTTCTGAAATCCAGATGTTTAAATTTAATTTATCATTAATGAAAACAAACAAAAAGTGAATAAAAAAAAACATGACTGGTAAAGTTATTGTTGCAGAAACCTGGACATACATGTAGACCCCAGCACTGAGCTGTTGCTGCATATCTCTTAGGATTAAGATATCAGCTAACTGTCACAGCTCCATCACAAGTGAATGCTTTCACCATCGCCATGCACTAAAAACTCTTAAGGTGCTCGTTGTGCTAACGATGCCTAGTTCTAGTTCAAACAGGTAATCAGGGCAGATTACCCTACTCCATGGAGCTATGTGAAGATGACGCCCCACTTTAGCATAAACGTTTCTAATCTTGTATTTGACCCTGTTTTTTTTCAGTCATCCTTGAAATAAGCTACTAGAGTCACAGTTGGACTATTTCATTTAGCATTTTGAATCCAGGAATAGAATATGTAACTGAGATTAGTTCTGCTGTCACTAACGTCCTAATAACCCGGGGAGAGTGCTTAGTGAAAGGATCTAAGGACCCTGTTGTAAATACTGTAAATTTCTTTCTTTCAAAATACGTATGTTAATGCAAAATAGAATTGAGAAATAGAGCGTGCAGATGACTGAGAGGCTAACATCAGGAGGTGTCACTGGATGGCCCACGGACAGGCCGAATCCGAACCAGCTCCTGCCGTATTGGATTTCTGCGTTTCTATGAGTCACCTTTCATTGAGCACACAGCGGAAATGTCATTGTTCTGTTAAAAGCACAATGCCGAGGCTTCGGTTTAGACTTTGGTCTGAGGCTATGGCCAAGGGCTGAAAAATAAGATTCCAGAGGAGGATCACACTTCATGACATACAATTTGGGTAAGACAATCCCAAAAACTCTTCGCTGAAAGATGAATCTCAGTGGGATAGAAAGATACCACGGTACCCGATTAAACAGATGGCATCATTTCATGATATAAAATCAAGAGGTCCTGTCCTGCGTCTTTGAAAGACCTTCCATAAAAATAAACATGAAAGGACATTTTTTTTAAACATTTTTCTAATGACCAGCTTCACAAATTGTCACTTTAATGTTAAGTTAATAGCATAATTTCAGAATAATTAGGCTTTTGTGTTTGTTGTCTGTTCTGTCAATTTAATGTTTTTATTTTGAAGTAAGAATTGCCTATTCCCTGTAACAAATGTCACCTTATGCTACACGGTTGATTCAAAAATAAGAGGCGGATAGTTGTTACCAGGACAACAGAGTCTCACTTTACCTCACAGCCCATTTCCAACCTGTTACCAAATTACTAAGTGCTGGGCCAGATCTTCAAAGAGCAGAGACTGACACTGTTAATGTAATGAAACTGTACACTCATTTATTTAAAATGTAGTGTGTCAGCTTGGAGGTAAGAAGTCCATTTCTTTTTACCCCCATGGCAAAATGTCAACATCTTGTAGCTTCAAAGTTAGATTACCAATATGTGCTCCTGGCAAGATACCATAATAAAGATATTTTAGTTTTTAAATAGTAAGGAAAATACTGCTTTCATTTTTTGGTTTGTGATTGAAAAAGTACTCTGAAAGTAGATTTTTAGTAGCCTGAACCTATGAAATTACTTTTTTTAACAGATGTTTTTGCCTAATGCAGCTGAGGGGGAAAAGAGGTGAATGGTAGACTATGGATATGTTAAGAAAGACATCTCCTCCACTGCCCTGCCATGCTGGGTATTCATTCTTCTCACAGCTCTTGAAAGCACTGGTTGGATCACTGCAGTGCCAAGAAGCTGCAGAAGAATGAGCTGACATGTAAGCTGAGGAAACCACGTGACGCGGCCCACGGCAGCTAGTAACACGTAACAAAACGTACACCTGTCATGATGCACACGGCGTTGCGCTCTTCCACTTTGAACTGAGGAGAAACGTTCATAAGAAACCGCTGCTCCTTGAGGAGCAGGAGATTTCAAAGACATGATTAAGTAGATGTCAGAAACATGAACCGGACCTGTTTCCAAGAATGTTGCCGAGCTTTCGAAGTAAAGACATTCTTGATGCTAAGGTCAGGCCCAAAATGACATTTCCAGATTACAGGCACTTTTCACATAGTAACAGATATTTTACATGAAAGTGTGAATCAGAACTATCAGCATCAGTTCAGAGATGACTGCTTAATCAAGAAACCAGGAAAACTTACAATGTTTATACTGCTGCGAATAATGGTTACCCATCCATCCATCTTCTTTAATGGCTTATCTCACCCAGGGTGACACTCGCAGTCTAGAACCAGTCCCAGAATGTAACGTGAACCCAGTCCATTGCATCAGAAAATGTTTATATTTCAATTTTCAACAGTATATTATATAATAATTGGAAATATATGTGAAAAAAAGTTTTTTGATCTGTAATTTACTGATCAAACAATTAATCTTGTGTTCTACCATGGAATTATTCTCCAAACATCAAATGGCCAAACCCAGTGACAGAGATAATGATGATTTTTAAACACTCATTTCTAGACTCATATCATTTGGCAACTGTTCTCACATCTCTGGTCCTCAGGTTGATGCTTTAAGAGGTATATCAGTTATTCATAATTTATTGAAATTTATCACACATCTGTTTTAGGTGCCATGGCTGCTATTCAGCCAATTTGGGTTTTTTGAGTTTTTCAGCGGACAGAAACAATAAAGAAAATAAGTGGTGACTAAACAAAATGACAAAGACAGTGATGTAAATGCTGCATTGTTGAATTTTTAATGGGTAAATGCTATTAATAAAATATTGCTCTATGGAAATGTGCAGGTGTTAAATTATGGACTGGCAGGTAGATTTTAAGGGCTGTTTGGCAGTGTTGTGTGCTGTAAGTCCTGCTCTTATCTTCCATCTGGAGGAGAGAGGAGGAAGGACCGACTGTGGAGGGTAACGTTCCCTCTGTGCAGGGGTAACAGTGAGTAGGTCCCACTGACGCAGGGTGAATAGCCCGTGGGGGCTGGGACAGGATGTGGGGTGAGGCAGTGTGACTATGGGGCAGCCGTCCACCGCTATCACTGATCCTCTAGCCCTCACCCAGCCCAGTGCCGGGATCCTGTGGCTGGGCCAGATTTCGGTTCTCACAGCATTTAGGGGCACTGGTGTGCTCCGCCCAGTAACCCGAGCCTCGGATTTTGCCTAGCATCCACCGCCCGCTCTCCCCATATTGTTCCCCAATCCCCCTGGTAGCCGACACATTTTACTGCCATGAGACACTCTTGCAGCACCTCTCACCCATTTCCTTGCCTTTAATTTAATACTACCCACAATAAGGATAGAGCTTTTGCTCTCCAGCCTGTTGTCCCATATCTAATTTCATAATAATTAAACACACTGTAAACTGAGCCAATCTCTAAAGCACACCTTTTTTGTGGATAAATTTATAGGCATCACCGTTAGATATATCACCAGTGATAAAATTTTATTTCCTGGTATTTGTCACAGTATAGTACATAGTATAGTACATATAGTGTCGTTGTTTAGTGATGATCGGATGAAACCGTCATATTAATCTTTCTGTGACTTTAATGTTGAAACAGGCAGTCAAACAGAACCCTCCTGTAGAATAATTTAACATTATTTATTTCCATTCTGTCCATGAATAATTAGTGTTGCAACCAAAAACTTTTTTTTCATTTCAGAAGTGTTTTGTTGTGAAAGTCAAATTACAGCTTCTTTTGTTTATTTAACTTACAGTCCAACAGAGCTATAGAACAGTGTAATCATGTCATTTACCTCGCCTTTTCTTGAGTGTAAAATACCTTTTTTCAACAACCACTTAAGCTGAGCTAAAGTAGTTGTTTCCAATATATGTACATTGTGCCTGCTTGATTTCATTTTCACCCTTATTCACATGATTGATTGTCAAGTAAAGTTATTGTAAGAAGTTGTAAGGAGAGTGATTTAACATAATCCAGATTTCATGGAACTAAAATGGCTAAATTGCTCACTGCCAATGGGGTATATATTTTTTCAGCAGAAAAAGCAATACATATACTGTCAATTGGTTTAAATGAGACTGTTGCTATGGGTTACAACAACAATTGCATTAATTCTTAGATTTTAATCCTTAAATTTCTTGAGGCTTCCAAATGTGCACTTTTTCGTTTAATCGGAATTCATTTTAATGCTGCAGTATAAAAGGTATTTTAACATACAAATGCAATAGCTAAGTATGGTGACTACACATGTAAAGTTGCTGATTTGTCTGTCCGTACATCTGTCTGACATTTGAGGTGATGCCTTTGAGCATATATCTGTTACGGATGAGGCTGTGTACCATAGACAAGCAATTTTTATAACATATATTAATTACAATGTCAATCCATAGCTGGTAAGTATAAAAGTAATTTTTTATGGCATGCTCTCGTGTCCTGTGACTGATTAGTGCCCCATCCTGGGTTGTTCCCTACCTTGTGCCCATAGTTTCTGGGATAGGCTGCAAACCACCGCGACATGAATAGAACAAGCAGCTATAGAAAAGGGATAGGTGGATTGAATTATGGATGGATGTACTCATAACAATTATTAGTAGTTTATACATACCTATAGAACGAATAAAGAATAGCTATAGAATTAATACTGAATTATTGAATACCAGTGCTTATTCAAACCCACCATATCTGTCAGTTTTCATATTTTCAGCTCCTTGTCCACAAATGCAAGCTGAGTGTGTGTGGGGGTTTGCGTAGATCATATTTGGGGACCAAAATGGCCCCAAAGTGTTGTAAAAACATTTTAACATAGCAAAAACACTTTTTGGGACATTTTTTCAGGTCTTCATTTGGATAACCTCGATTTTATAAAAATATGTTAATGCAGTCAAAAACGTAAAAATGCCAAAAGTAAAAATTGATTACATTAGGTTACTTATGGTTAAGGTTTTAGCTGGGTAAGGGTTAAGGGTGTCGTGATTTGGATTAGGGTTTCTTCTGTAGAAATGAATGGATGGTCCTCACTAAAATATCAATACAAACATGCATGTGTATGTGTGTATTTTTGTCAACAGTCAAAAGTTTGAGTACAGCTGCTTGTCTATTGACTGGTATGGAAGGTGGTCTGAATTTGACTGTGCCTGTGAACAGATAGCTGCTGGTTTGAGTCCCGGGGCCCACTAAGCCCCAATTGCTGAGGGGCACTGCATGCTTGCGCTGTCACCCCCAAGCTTGCTCTCGCCTGTATATGTGTCTGTGTGTCTCATGGAGAACATGATGGGATAGGTGAAAAGACAATTTACTGGACAGAAGAAAAAAGGACAGAAACTCACAGGCATCCTACGCCTCTGGCAATTACTCCAGAAGAACTGGGAAGATATGTTGGATAATTTCCTGTAGATAGCCAGTGCTGTTTCTGTAGTCCATTTGTGTTTGTGTAGTCCAGTTAATGTAGTCCATTTGTGTTTGTGTAGTCCATTTAAGACAAATAGAGTCTCTATTCAAGAATTCAAAATTTAGTGAATTTTAATTTCTTGAACACTGCTTTGATAGTTATGTTTTGTTTTATATATCATAATGTGCTTTATATTTTGAAGTATTTGCACAAATATGTATGATGTTAAACATTGTGAAAAAACCTAGTTGCCAGTAAGCGTACTCAAACATCTTCCTGA
The DNA here is from genome assembly GCA_026780845.1 of Petrocephalus sullivani. Classification (NCBI taxonomy): domain Eukaryota; kingdom Metazoa; phylum Chordata; class Actinopteri; order Osteoglossiformes; family Mormyridae; genus Petrocephalus; species Petrocephalus sullivani. The sequence continues at coordinate 9,804,664 of JAODKM010000032.1, read as the reverse complement.
TACTGTAATGTATGTTAGGTGTATGCGTGCATTCACATAGGTGAATATTTTTTTTTCCTTGCCAATGGGGAAGAGCAGCACTTTGAACCTGGCTCAGGTGTCAGTGACTCCACCAGAAAGGTAGAAGTGGCCTTAAGCCCCCCAGGCCTCTGGGGAGGTGTCTGGTTGACCAGAGAGATCAGCCTCGGCATGTGATAGCTGGAGGATGGTCTTTCAACAATGGAGAGGTATTGCTGGAGTATACAACATGTTTTTCTATCATAGGACATATAAACCTGTTTATAAACCTAGATCCTTCAAGTACTTACTTATACTATATATGGCGCGCTCTTTCTTCAGAAAATGAAGTTTCGCATAACATAAACACACAAACGTCACAAACACCTGCTCCACACTTTGCAGGTAATTACTTACGAGGCTGTGAAGCAGCTGAACCTACCTTACTCATTAGCGGCAAATTCAGTCAGTTCTGCTGGTTCATAGCCACTCGGCCACTTTTATATTTAAATATTTCTGTTCAACGGACTTGTCAACAAGGTGCAAAGACAAATGAAACATGGCGGGTGGCCTGTCAACTTTCGTTATGTCACACCGGCCTTTTGTTGGATTATCACCACAGGCTAGGTACACTAAATAATTAAGGTTTGTGGGCATCCCCTGCGGCTGAGGCCCCCTTCATGCAGATGGTGACCTGAATTATTCATGGTACAATATGCAGGTAAATGAGGCTGGAGGGATGATGTTTATCTGTCCCCGGCTTGCTACTCTTTTTTAAGCTTTGGAAGCGACCGATGACCTACTCACAGTAATCCAAACTTTTACTCCTCACGCTTTACTTTAACTTTAAATAATCTAAATCACTAATAAGCAGTAATTTCCTATTAAGTTACAAGACACAGAGACTTGGCATGTTTATTTTTTAAAGCAACTGTTACCCTTTAATGTGTATGGAAACAATATCTGCAGACTGGCGACAAGGTGCCGTCTGCAAGGCCAGGAGGAGACCAAGGCGGCCAAGGTTTGCCCCTTAGGTCCTGCATACGGAGTGCTGATCATTAGATTCAGAGTAGAGTAAATTTTCCATAATGCTCTGTACACTCCTGAACTGATCACTGTTAGTGTTTACAGTGTTGGGGTTCTTCACAAACTAAAATCATGATGGTTACCTTTGTTTTGATGGATTGGTTTTGGTGGCACACAGGCTCTCATTTATGATTTGTCTAAGCACGTTCCACTTCTCTTTCATTTCTTTGGCAGATTATTTTTGATCTGTGCCTGTCTGCATCTGCAGCCGTATTGGGTTTCCTTTTCTTATAATTCCCTAATTCCAGTCCGTATCAAGTTATTGAAATGAGTTTTGGCATATACCAGTACATCCCACTGTCGTGAGGATTAATAGATGTAAAACTAATTAATTGTGAAGACATGCTTCCTGCTTCAAGCCCATGGCAGCCAAGCATCAGTAAACCTTTCTCACATCCATGTTAATAAATCAATTTCCAGTGGAGCTATTTTTGCAATTAGATCATTGACGCAATTATTTAATAAAGCTAAGCAGCTTTAAAAAATAATAATAGCAACAATATTAAAGGCTTTATAGCCCAACAGCACATTGCAAATTAGCTTAATTATAGTTGGCTGTTAAAATCAGTAGAAATGATTCATTCATGAACAGAAATAAGTGCAAGGTACTCTTATTCTGGCTTCATACTTCTCACATTTTGAGGTCAGTATAATGTGATGCAACTATAAGATATTTAATGGATCACTGACTCCTTCAACCAAACTGTAAAGGGGAAACCCATGTTTAAGTAATTTCCCCTTAACAAGCATCTGACACTCAACAGCTGTACAGACATGAAGGAACATTCCATAGTTCTCTTATAAAATTTTATACCAGGGCTGGATTGACCATTTTAAATACTCTGCATTTTCCCAGTGACCCCTGGTCCCACCCCTACCCTGATCAGAGCAGTTCATTGTGAGGACAGCTCAATCAACAAAATGTGCTGTGAATGTCTGTGGTAGGTTTGTTTGGGCAAAAGTCTTGGCCAGATTTTTAGTCTAGCTGCTAGAGTACAGTCATCCTACCCCTACGCAAGAAGTCACTAACAGCAGCGGTCATGCCAAAAGAGTGGAATAGCTTTAAATGCAGGAAGATCTCTCTTTACCCATATAATTTCAAGGTCAAATATATAATTAACCTTTTTACCAGAAATAGTTTTTTTACCACTTATATTCCTGAACAAAGTTATACTCCTGTGTTTTCATTTAGAAAATCCTCCTGACTTCTGATCCCAACATAACATGCACATACGAACAAACAAACAAACGAACGAACGAATGAATGTTCTTTTTATTACCATGTTTTGTATATTTCACCAATGTTCTCTTATGAATGAACAGTAACAGAAGTCTCTTGCATTCAGATCAAACTATTATTCTACCAGTTCAGTGGGACAGTAGCGTTCTCCAGGTTGCAGCGTCCCTGAAGAGACAGCGGATGGTGAACATTAGGGCATAAAATAACGCATCCGCCACCCTGCTACAACAGACTGTAATTGGAACAAGGTAAAACCCTGAACGGATCCCAAAGTATTAGCTTGCCACACATTCGAATCCTGTGACGGTCGGTGGCTTTGCAACCAAATCCTCGACAGAAAGGGTCGTCAAAGAACGCAAATACGGACCTGAGACAGCAGCCTCGCCACCAACTCGGCACCCGTCTCGTCTCCATCGCTGAACGGCAGTCTTCAAGTTTCCCTGCACGCTACGCGAACACCTTCTTTACAGATTCGCAGAGCCGTCGGTTATGGAAATCCGGTGTCTAATCTCTCAGAACAGCAACAAGACGGCTCGGATTTCAAAGAAAACAGACACGGTTAAGCACAATGTTAAAGCTGGATAAAAATGAGATAACGAGGATTTTTACTTGCTTCAGGCATGCCTGCGCCACCTTAAATAAAATAAGATTCCCTTTTCGTATTTCACATACGTAATAAGTTCTAATATTTTAACATGGAAGCAAAATGAACAAGAACATGCGTCTCCCTTAATTTAAATGCTACTTAAGATTCTCATAATTAAAACATCTAAATGAACTGATATTTGGGGGAAATAACTAATAACAGCTCATTACAGTTTAGTAATCCATCTTGATAAAATGTTCAGAACTGTTCATGACTGTAATTTGGAAAAACATTAGGAAGCATTTTAGATTTATCATCCATTTGGCTCCAGCGAGTCTCTTAATGTTATTATTCTTTATTTCCATATTAAAACATTTTAAAACATACATATTTAATGCAGGAAATGCATAATTATAACCCGAAGATCAGTTTACTACTTAAATGTGAAGTCAGTTATGTAAAGGAAATTGTGTCTTGATATGAAAATACAGAATTTCAATTCTAACATAATACGAACAGCAATTAAAAATGTAGCTCAGTATATCTAGATGTCTTTTTCACTTATCCGAATATTAGACAAACGAAGCATCCATTACAGAAACTCTTATCGCCTACGTTTAATGTGTTTTGTATAAATGTAGGACTAAATATCACGGACATAGGATTATGAAAAGAAAGCCTAAAATTATGTTTTAGACTCAGGAACACTGAAAAGCTATATAACTACATAAATGCAAGTGTATAACCACAGTATGTGCAAAGACAAATCTGCATAGAGTACGGGAGATAGCCTTGTTAGCAGAGCATACTCTCCGGCAAATATGAAATCGAGCATAAATCATAAATCAGGATATGGCATGGCCATATCCAGTTTCCCTGGAGGTCAAAATGCCAAGAGAATTAAAAATCAAGGTGAAGTAAACTTACATCCTGAGGTTGGGGCAGAGGTATACGATCACGTTTCACCGCCGATTACTCAGCGACTCGTCACTCGCTTGTTACCGCAGCGCTGGCCAGCCAATTGATCTCTTAGTCCTATTACCTTTCTAACATTTTAAGCACCCAGTTGACATTCGCTTTTGTTTCAGGTGTTTCTTAACTAAAGCTCAGTGCCCTCTATTTAATAAATTGTACACGCAATGGTCAGTGCTTGCAAGACAGATTAGCCTTTGGCCCCGCAAACCGTAGGGGAACAGACGCTTTAAGCGCTAACCTTATCCCTATTACTTACAGAAAGTATTTAAGAGCTTGTCTGACTGGAAAATCAGGGTATCCGGTGACGTGCATCCACTGTTTCGCAGCCACATATACAGGTAATCAGAAATCAAACTGTTTTATTATTTCTTAAATAAAATCCTATCATCTTAATTAACTTCTTCTGGTTAGTGTGAGATGCCAGCATCCCAAAGAAGTTCAAAAGGTAATATTGTAAAATAAGCACTAAACACTAAAACCAAATTTTGACAAGATTTAAATCAGCTCTTTAGAAAGATAGATATACACTCACCGGCCACTTTATTAGGCACACCTGTCCAACTGCTCCTTGATACAAATTACTGATCAGCCAATCACATGGTGGCAACTCAATGCATTTAGGCATGTTGACATGGTCAAGACAAACAGCTGCAGTTCAAACCGAGCTTCAGAATGGGGAAGAAAGGTGATTTAAGTGACTTTGAATGTGGCATGGTTGTTGGTG
>JAODKM010000032.1:9747033-9757659 GCA_026780845.1 Petrocephalus sullivani | reverse complement strand
AATGTAAAGCGCATTGAGACAATGTAATGTTGTGATAATGCGCTATATAAATAAAATTGCATTGCATTGCATTTCTAGAGGATATCACAAATTCATTTCTAACTAGTTAGAATGCAAATTCTTGATATCAGAAATTCAATTTTACCTAGAAAAATTCAAAACGCTTGTCTCATTTCATTGGGAGTTGGAATTTGAACTAGTTAAAATGCCATTTTCTGATATTTGTCTGTGTAAGTGCATATTGTGTCATTAATATTATAAGTCTTGGCTTGGGTACACCACGCATCTCAGTAACCAGCCTCATTCACGTTAGCTGTCTGACTGTGGAATCTTGCATTTCTCGCAGTAACTTTTAAACTTTGCAATGTCATAAATTTTTCATTTTTAATAAAAAGTCCAAAACATAGTGCTCCGAGTGCATACAGTAGTAACTTTGAACCTACAGAATAATAATTTGGATGTTTGTATGTTATTTAAGATGGCTTGATGGACACAACTAAGTAATTTGACATGCAAAATGTACAGTTCAGTACTGTTTGTTTAGACAATGCTAATAAATAGACTTATGTTCCTTCAAGCTAGAGGTTAGGGGTCCCCAAGTATTATTTGCGAATTGTCACATTCACAGGCATCTGCTGCCACTAACCGTCTTGAATATGAAGGTGTTTCTGTATCAAGTCTAAATACAAGTACAAATACTAGGGAATACAAATTCATCAGGATACAAGGTCATTGACTGATACTGCACCAAGAAAGGGCACAACCATTGTACCACTGGGAAAGTTAGTCTGGTGCCCTGGAAGGCCAAATCATAAATCATCCGATTATCTTTCTTATTGTGTAATCTAAATCTACTTTCCTGACAAAGGCAATAATTGCTGGTTAGCCACTTATCCACACTGAGTCACTTGTCTGATATCATTGATTATTGATGATATCATTGTATCACCTAGCCCTTGTGTGGAGTTTGCATGCCCTCCCCACGTCACATGGCTCCAGTTTCCAGGCATAATGTTAAGTCAAACAACATCTCAATATTTCCTCATACTCTGCACATGTGTACGCCCTACAATGGACTGATATTCTGAACAGGGTGCAGCCCAGCCATGTGCCTTTGCTTCCTGGATCCTGGCTCAGTGTGACCCTGAATCACACATGCTGTTTGTAGATTGATTAATTAATTATGAACTTAAAACACACCTATACCTGAGCAGTTCCATGTAGTATTTACAAACGTGCAGAAATGAATAAGGTACAAAAAGGTAGTGTTAAATTATTTATTTAATGTTTTCAGATCGATTCAATGTACGACATTTACAGACATGTAAATGTTCAGAAAAATCAATCTTTTCCAGTGTTTCCAGCTCCATTATTAATTATCATTACGCAAAACTGAAAGTGTCTTTATAGTTTAATTCCTTATTATTACCATGTAAAGGACAAAACTGATAATGTTTGCAGGATATGTGCTTATTTTTATGATTAAAAAAAGTTTCATTTGGAGTGTTAAATCAGGTTGAAGCAGTCATTCTGTTCCTCTTTCAGTCTTTGGAAAAAGATGTTTGACCAGCACCCTTTTACTTTGGTATGAGGGCATCCCACATAGCCCGAGTCTGCTGTTGAGCAATGGTGCTATTGCTGTAATCAAGGAGATCGCCGTTCCACATGCCAATTCCGCGAAGGCCTAGCTTCTTGACATATTCCGCCTTGAGAGAAATGCTTTGTGGATCATCATACCACACCTGATGGATATCCCCATTGCTGGCCTGAATGAAGAGAGTTAAGGCAGAACATTGATGCAGATCAAATTTCTGAAGAATTCTCCAAATTAAGTGCCAGAAATGAACTAGCAACTGAAACCACAGTCTATACAAACAAACTGTAAAACACGGCTCAAATGCATCTGAAGGCCGGTGTTTTTTTCCAGCCTGCCTCCAACCATTTCCAGATAGCCCTATTCTAGATCCTGTCCTTTATTAGACCACCACAAATCACACAAAAAAACAACAGGACTAGAGCTCACCAGGAACTTGGTCATTCTCTTACCAAGTTAATGGCTGCTGAAATATCACTACAGCATTCTATTGAAACTGAAGATAGATCTGGTACCTCACAGGGCTAGAGAGGCTGTGCCGTTTGAATTACCCGGTAGTTGTAGTATGGGGCGTGCTGAGCCTCATCCCACAGGCTGCCTGTCAGGGAGACATTGACCTGCTTCATGATCGTGCTGTATGGGATCTGCTGGCCGGCTGCATCGCTGCAAGGTGCTCCTTCATAAGGCACCTTCGGAATGCTGCACACCCCCTTCTGCAGCGCAAACAATGGCTCAGACCACAGGCATCTGCATATTGATTTTCAGCCATTTTTAAGGATTAAAAGCCATGGGAAGAAGGCCCTGAATGCATGTGAAAGACTCTCCCATTTATCGTTAAATAAGTAAACAGACCCCTACCTCTGAGAACTTCAGACATGGGTAGTCATATCCGTACCAAGGAACCCCCATCACCATCTTCTTTGGATGGATATCCAACAACATATATTCAGCGTACCCTGAGAAAGATGATAAGGTATATTTAACACAAAGGAATTACAAAATTACAAAGGACACATCCTTTACACAATAAGATGTATGCTCTGAATATGACTTACCAGACATCGTCTTGAAAAAGGGTGCATTAGCCTTTGCTATGCATTCACCCCATATCTGACTTTGTTCATCATAAGACATCACAAAAATCAAGTCGCATGCCTTTGCAATAGCGTGGTAGTCATAGCAACGCTTGTCTATACAAGTGGGTGACCATGCCACATCGAATGATACCTGGGAATAAGCAATATGGACTTGCTTAGCTTATACAGCTTATACCATAAAAAGCATCTATCAAAGAACGCTTCTGAAGTCATCAGTCAAATTTTTGGATGCAGAAATCGAAATATTTTTAATTTAGTTGATCACATTCGTAATGAAAAGCTATACATTAGAAACACTGAAAAGCTAAATGATCTCAGAGAACATTCTCTTGTGACTTCAGAAATGTACATTATGTAACACAGTAATCAGAAATCTCACCTGTGACCCTGGGATCTCTTTATGAAATGCTTCAGTAGTTTCTTTTACTAGGTCATTTAAAGCAAAGTACTCTCGAGATAATGCCTCTACTGGCTGCTCAATGTCAATATTGATCCCATCCATAAACAGTTTCTTAGCCAATTGTACTTTTTCTGTAATCCAGGCCGTTCGGTTGGCATGGTGCACAATTTCAGACACAGGAACATCTCCTAAATGACACAGGAGGAAGTCATTCGTATACAATCAATTACGTAATCAAGCTGTTAACCAAAATTTTGTTTACCTAAAACAAAGTTTAATTCATTGCGGCTATTTAAAAATAAACTAACAGATAATTTTTGGCGTCGCCAAGAACAATCGAAAATGAAAACTACCTTTCAGGACAAACCTTGCGCCTTTTGAATGCGCAAAACACATAAGCTCTGGGTCATAGGGTCCAAACATAGCCACAGTTGTCACCATATTCCAGTCGTACGACTTCCAGCTTTTTCCTCCAACATCAAATACATATACCTGTCAATATAAGATAATATGCTTAAGAACCGATACAACTGTCCATGCGGATCGAAACTTAAACTGTCTTGCATATCTGAAAACTTATTACTGTGAAAGTGGACGGTGGTTTTTCCCCTTTTTGGGTTATATACGTACAAAAAAACAGAACAAGTGCAGTACAACCATAAAACACAATTTAGTAATGAATCTGTGCATTTGTACACAGCGGGCAGTGTAGAGTACTATGCTATGCACTGGTGGGTGTATTATACAGAGCAGTTTCACAATTCGAATGTATGCTGTAAATCCCGGCATTAAGACGTACCTCGAAGTCCTTCTCACCCTGGATTGGTTTGCAGAGCTCTGCTTTTTCGCACGGACAGACCGCATCCTGCGCCAGGAGCGCTGTAATCTGAGCGGTTAAAAGCAGTAGGGACAGCATGATGAACTACGATCGTTACACGGCCGCTGCCGAACTGGAGCGTCAACGCCAAGTTTCTGCCTATTTAGTTCCGATTATGATCACGCGAACTCTCGCGTGACTTTGCGGAACCCACGCTGTAAGATTAAGAAAAACAAATGAAGCCTAGCAACATTAATGTGTCATGGAATTTCTCAAAAACATGGATAGCATATCATTTTTTCCAATGGGCTGTTTTACTGGCATATTTCCACAAACAGGCATTTTTGGCTTTAGTAGAACAGAAGCATGACTGTGCAACTACATCTGTGCATATGGTAATGTATCCCAAACCACCCATGTAAAGCGCACTGGGACAACTCTGTTGTGAAGGGCGCTATATAAAAATAAATTAAATTGATTAGACTATGCTTCACAACATAAAATAAAAGTATTTTCTATCAGACGTGGCAGATAATGGCATTCTACCACTTAATTTTCTTGCAAGTTGCCGAAGAAGGCTGTTGCATTGTTATGAAATATGAACAGTTTAATGATGCAGTAATACTGTTCAACTGTATTAATGCTGTTTTTACATGGGACATCCTAACAGGTTTATTATAAATTATGTTCCATCATCAACTGTATTATGGATATATTTGCTTTAAAATATTCATTGGAAGAACTATTAACATATATATTATTAATAGTAATCTTATTTATTTATCATACATAGGAATTATCCTGTAAACATTCAATATATTAATACCTGCAGATTAGAATGTATATCTTCATGAATGCTTTGAACACATTTGACTAAATTTTCTATCAAAACATTTTATATTTTGGTCCAAAATGAACTATTCAATGCAATGCTCTGTTTTGTATAAGGTAATGCTGATGTTAATATGTGATACGACATCTTATCACAATGAGAAAATATATTTACTAACTTAAATACAGCACCACTTGGTTGTATTGAAAAATCCTGCTAGATATGAGAAACTTCAAGGTCAATCAGTTGCACTCCATCAGGAAAGACTCAGGACTCGGGACTTCGTCCAAGATCAGGTACTATTTGCCTTGCCTGACTCAAAAGACCTCTGCTTTACCACACCCTGAACCTGGATGTACCTGTGATAGGTGGAGCTTGTTGCTTCATGTTAATCATGCTGTACTTTGAGTTAGAGTTGTGTAATACTGATATGAATGAAAGCTGCATGTCTTGTTCAGTTAGCAAAATCTCTGGGAAAAAAAACCTGTAGTGGTTTAGCTGCAGATTAATAAAGGTCAGTTATAAACTTTGTGAGCATGGGATGATGGGATAACGTCCATCATCCATTGATCTTACATTAGTACTTATTATGTTTTTATCGTGTATGTGGTTTGGAACTGAGCTGCATTTTGTGGATAGAGAGGAATTCATAGTATGTTGGACAAACCCGTATGGCAAGCCGTTTTAGCTGTAATTCGTTTTTTGAGGATATCACAAATTCAGTTCTAACTAATTAGAATGCAAATTCATCATATCAGAAATTCAATTGTTACTAGTTATAATGTGTATTTCTAATATCACAAATTCAGTTCCAACTAGTTAGAATGGTAATTCTTGATATCAGAAATTCCATTTTAACTAGTTAAAATGCCAATTCCTGATATCTGAAATTCTATTTTGTCTAGTGAAATTCAAAACAATTTCCTCATTTATTTCAGTGGGAGTTGGAATTTTAACTAGGAATTCAATGTTAACTACATTTGTAGCCACTTGAAATTTCCCCGTTTCCTTGATGGGGTCCTGGCTGATCCATGACAGGTCCCTGCTGGGATGTGGGTGGGACCTTGACTGTAATGAGATCCCTCACGGTGATGTAATGAACAAGGGGCCAGCATGATCCACCCCTAAACCTTTTCTGTGTAAAGCACTTGCAGTGATTTATCTATCCACCAGGGCGAACAGTGATTATGAAAGCTGTAGTGGGTTTCCTGAAATCTGTAACTACCTTTAACTCATTAGTGTATTTTATTTTAGAGGTTTTTTTTTTGAGACGAGACGGACCCAGGATGTGTGCAACACACTAATTACAGGCCTAAACAAAGTAATAAGACTGACAGTGTGTTGAACGAAGAGGGACAGTGTGGACAGATTTTTTTCTTTGTCATTCTTTTAGATTCAAAAATACATATTTCGCTTCTGCCCCATTTGTAGCCCTTTATTTTAATACAGGCTGTGCTTGGAAATTAAGACAATCCATTAAACTTATTATTACTTATTTTTATATATTTTTTATATTTTTATAAAACTTTATAAACCTTTATATTTTTATATTATAAATTTTGTAAGTAGTGAGAGGTGGTTCTTCAGGTGATCATCTTGAATTATAAAGAATGTATATTAGAATAGGATAGAATCTTTATTCGGCAAGTACAGTGAGGTACAAGGAATTCCTTTTGGTGCGGGTGGTGTTGTGACATACGTACTGTAAGTTAAATATAAAAACTGAACATCTTAAAGTAAGATACAATGACAGGTAAGTAAATAAGTAAATAGGAAGTGGGGGGAAAAAAGAGTAACTTAGGATGTGATAATTGATTCTACAGACGTTGTGTTGAACAAAGGAGATAGTGCAACTGACTGCTGCACAGTAAATTTGCCCGAGTAAAATTTACTCAAATTGAAGAAAATTTTACTCTATGCCAGATAACATTTGGTCCCTCTCTGAAAAGAGTAAAAGTTACTCTTTTGATAGAGTTGTTTTTACAGAGTTAATTTTGCTCAATTTAGAGTTAATATTTTACTCTTTCGTTTTACATTTCACTCTATTTAGAGTTTTTTAAAACTAACTCTTGTACTATTTGACTCAGTTCAGAGCTACATGAAATTTACTCTGCTACTTTTTAACTCTGTTTAGAAGAACTTCAAATTTACTCTACCACAATTTCTCTCTTCTCCAGAGTTGTTTATCGTCGATTATGAGTGGACTACAATTAATAACCTTCTCCAGAGTTATTCCTCTGAATTACACCATTCATATTTTACCCTCAAAAAGCCCTAAAATTAAGAACTTGCTTTTTAATATTAAAATAAAACCAACAACAAACTGTATACTCATGTCTCAATTTTATTTTTCAAGCTCCTCTCCAAACATTACACTTGTCATTGAGTGTGTCATCGTGTTGTGATTCTGACAAATTATAAAATAAAAAGCAGTGCTAAAATAATGGAGGAGATTTTATAGAATTATATGAAACAATCGCATCAGCATGTCATTGTGGGTTCTGACCATCCATGCCATTTGCCTTCCCACATGTCCGGATGGTGCCCGGGGCGGGCAAGCATGCTCAGTCTTTCATTTTCTGTAATGTTAGCATGCCTAGGGGGGTTGGGCAGCCAGTTGACCTTGGACCCCCAGAGGTTTTTTTTCTCCCTGCTTGGGAGTTTTTGGTTCCTCTCCTCTGTTGTCAATTGGCTTTTCTGTCTTTTCTCTCTGTTTTGTCTTCTTTAATTCTATGTATTTTATCAATGTACATCAATTTATTTTACACCAATGTAAAGCGCCCTGGGACAACCCTGTTGTGAAGGGCGCTGTATAAAAATAAACTGAATTGAATTGAATTGAAACAATACAGTACAATAAACAAATCAGAATAACAACCATAAGACATCAGGATGTCAAACAACTTGTGGTGCAAAATATCCTTGATCTCCAAAACAAAGTGCTTTTGTGGTATGTGCAACTTTGTAAGCATGAATATGCTCATCCAAACAGAACGTTTTCAGTGCAGTTGTTATTAAAAGGATGTGCTCATCTTTAATAACAATATTCTGGACTACATGAAATACAGGCATGTCATTTTGAAGTAGAACACAAACTGCCAACCCTGAACGATAAGCGTTTCCACAGTGCTTGACCCATTTCACTTTTAGCACCTTAGTCCACAGAGGCACATCAAGTTTCCCAGCCATCTCAGCACCAACTTCCGTTTCATTCAATGAGACAGTTTTTCCAGGACTGAATTTCATGGCATTTGGATTACATGTAAGCCATTTGGCACTGGTGTTTCTTTGCTAATGTTTTCGTTATATTTTTAAAGCTTTTTAGCTGCTTTTTAAAAACGCTAATAAATGGTGATGCCAGTGGATATAACTGAAGAAAATACAATATTGACTATCTGAAGCAATACAATGAACAAACACCAGTGCAGATCGTTAGGATGCACAAGATCTCCAAAGATAATGGGCAGATTATGCAATAAACACAGCTCTGAGTCATTGGAACTGTCTCTTAATTGTACACCCGGAGGTTTGTTATTTTGTTCCGTAAAACCATAGTTAAAACTCTGAATACGTCTGTTTACTTCTGCTGATGTGGTGTAATTTTCAATCAGGTGCTGAATTAGTAACTTCATCTCAAATTGACCTACCCCCTCTAATATGTCGTGCATAATATAAGCTGAAAAATTTTCAGTGGTGTGGAAATATTGCAATGAATTTAAAAAGACAAGACTTTTTTTACTCCCATCACATAAGGGAGACTGGGATTGCTCTGTATTCTCTAGCAGTGTTCAGCGTGAAGTTCTTTAGTTCGCAGTGTTATCTTTGGACTATCTTCACTGAACACTGTCTGAAAGTCCTCTTTCTCTAGTAGGCAAAAGCGGCAACAGTACCTAGCACTAAATGATTCCACAAAACCAAACAAAGAATGGACACCAAGGTTGTCACCTGTAACCTGAACTATGGTTCCATTAACTGTCTGATCAAACAAAGGGATCTGAATTCCACTGGTTTCCAGTGTTGAGATATCCTGGACAAGTGGCTCTAGAATTTTATCAAGCCCATAGGTTTTGATATCTTGTGCATGAAATAAAGTGGCTAAATGTATATTTAGCAAACTTGAGTTGTATTTAGGGGAAATATTTCTAAGGGTAAAATAGATGGCCCCTAACTTATGTATTCCTCGCTTTGATCCAAGGGGGTTTGAGCATTCAAATTCATCAAAAAAAGCTGGATCTGAACTGTATGTCTCTGTTTTGAGAAGAGTGAATGATTCTTAAAGAATTCTCCATCGTGTATGTCATAAAGACAATTTGGTCTCTGCCGTGAATCTCTTGCCATCATATCTGTAATGTTCGGGTGCTTATAAATGGACTGTAATGTCTCAAGAATCGGTACATATACAAATTTATCTTTAACAATGGTTTGGGCAAAAGTTCTAGTTGGCCTGTTATGCCTTGTTGCAAATCTTGTTCCAAGAACATATTCAACAGGATCTATTTTTCCCCATTTGTCTGAAAAGAACCGCATTCTCTTACTCTCAGTGTTTAATGATGTGAAAGGATTTTGCATTTTTTCAAAACACTGATCAGTTTGAGACTCAACAACGCTTTTTATGGGCTCCTCTAAGGATAGGCTGTTTTTCACCGATTCTTGAGTTTCACTATGAATGTCTCCAACCACTTCTTCTAGAGCACCAACAACATAGTTAATAGTTGTCTCTGCAACACCAGCAACTTTAAGTTCAGCTACCACTGTTGCACAACTGTTTACTATATTTGTTTTTAAGAGCGAAGACTCACAAGGTAGGTTTTGGTTTAATAAAACAGCTACATCATCTAATGAAATGGAGTTGGCGTTGGATGAGTTTTCATTAAAATCGAGGTGTGAATGGTCACTTGCACACTTGCTGAGATGCTCTCGTAATCCAGAAAAACTATGGTAAACATGTGAACAACCTCTTTGAGCACATTTTAACTTGAGTCTTTTTCCTGGACAAAGGCCATGAACTAACTTAAAGTGCCATATAATGGCATTGGCATTAGTATGCCCCTTTTTACAAATGAAACAAATCTACTGCTCACTGGAGGACTCTAGCTCTCAAATCAGCCACCCTGGGATTCACTTTGGTGGTTTCAACATCTATATCATAGACAGTAGTTTGCAGAAAGCTATACACATTGGTCAATTCCTGACAGTATGAAGTGCCAAAAACAAATGTGCTTTGAAAAGCTCATCAACACACGCCAATGAATTAGCAGCCTTACAGGGTAAAGCATGTTAGTCAATTACAATGAACCAAGAATGGACCCTACTTTTCTTTGGCCCAACAGCAAGTAGATATGGCTGGAAGCTCTCTCCAATGCTATCCAAGTGCCATTGGATACTGGTGCCAGTCTGTGAGAGAATGAAAACACATTAGTGCCAATGTGACTTAACAGTTAGAAGTCAATAAACAGCACAAAGAAAGATACTGTTATGTCTTCCACAAAGTTTCTATATTACATACTTCCAGGACATTCCAACAGATCATTATAATATATGTGCGAGGTAGAAAAGAATAGCACAAGTACAACAATTTGGAGGAGGAGAAGTGATTTTTAAGAGCAAATAAGCAAGTCTGAGAAATAAGCAAGTTCACACAATAACAAAAATAATTCTGAAATAGGGTCATTTGATCAGCTTAAATCAGTAGTTTTACCTTGATGAACTTCACAAGATGATCACATGCATGTCTAGCTGAGATCTTTCCCGGTCTCTTGCGGCCTTGACTTGAGGGTGGCAAAAGGTGAACCAGGATCAGAATGGAAGACATAAGAACATAAGAACATAAGAACTATACAAACGAGAGGAGGCCATTCAGCCCATCAAGCTCGCTTGGGGAGAACT
>JAODKM010000032.1:9734712-9746933 GCA_026780845.1 Petrocephalus sullivani | reverse complement strand
TGGTGGGGACATTTCAATGGTCGGAGGATATTGGTGGGGACACGTCCCCTTCGTCCACCCTAAATCTACGCCCCTGCTTTATTTGCATAAGTCAGTGAAGCATAGCCACATTTGATTGGAATGAGTAATGTAGTTAGTTATGCAAAACGTTGTCGACCAGACAAATGCCTAGATTACAGAAGAAGTCACTTTAAAATATACAGTACAAAGGCTGATACTGATATCGAACAAAACGATAAATCATCCCCAACACAAAGGAAGGCAGATAAGCATGATTCTTATTGTGATTGGGTTTAAATAAGTGATGTGGTTGGAAGAGTGTCCTGTCAGTTTAAGGCGATCTGGACGCGTGGGTCGGGAAGGACGATCAGCTGGTCTGTGCTGGCTGATTCAAGGCTGCGATGTTAACTATATTTTCGTGTTTATGTGCGTCCTTATATTCGCTCTCTGGGCTCTTACGTCGCGATTACGTTTACACCTGTGTAGCCCATTGATGGTTTCTGGCATTTTAAGGGAGAACCCGTTAAATTATAAGGAAAAAAATCTGCGACTATGACTGAGTTGTCTAGTAGTGAACGTGTGTATACTGTACTTGTATTTCCCTGAGAGATCAAATTTAAAATATAACATTTTAAGTTGGTCTTGGGGTTGATGCAAGGTTGATTCCAGTTTTTTTACTATATGGTATTTACATTATATGAAGTAAAGTATTGGGACACACCTCTTAGCAATAGTTGAGACAGGAGGCGATAGAAGGAGAACATTACCTGCCTGACTGCATTGTGCAAACCTGTAAAGTTTTAGTGGAGGAGGGATGATAGTGTGGGGTTGTTTTTCTGCAATTGGCCTCGGCCCTCAGTGAAGTGGCCTACCCTCAGTGAAGTGAACATCTTAATGCTTCAGCATACCAAGACATTTAGGTCAATTCTATATTTCCAAGTTCTTGGGGACAGATTGAGGAAGGCCCTTTTCTGTTCCAGCATGACTGTGCCCCAATGTACAAAGCAAGGTCTACAAAGACATTTTTGGGTGTGTTTGCTGTGGAAGAACTTGACTGGCCTACACAGAGCCCTGACCTCAACCCTATTAAACAACTTGAGATGAAATAGAACCGAGTTTGTGAGCCAAGCCTTCACGTACAACATCAGCACCTGACCTCACAAATGCTCTCCTGGATGAATGGGCAAAATTCCCATAGACGCACTCCAAAATTTTGTGGAAAACCTACCCATTAGAGTGGAAGCTGTTATAGCTGCAAAGAGGGGACCAACTCCATGGTGATGCCTATGGATCTAGAATGGGATGTCATAAACATTCCTGTAAGTATAATGGCCAGGTGTCCCAATACTTTTGTCCATATAGGGCATGTGTGCATATACACTTGGTAAGGAAATGTGCAGTGTAAGTGCTTTCAGCAAATGAGTACATAAACATTGTGTCAAAAGTTGAGAATAGGGATTCGGAGTGTTTTTAAACTGAGATTCAAACAAATCAGTTTTTAACTTTTTCTGCCTAGTTGTAAAGTTGGGGCAGTCTGAAGTGTTAGTGATCGTACAGTTTCACTGTCATTGGGCAGCCTCTTGGAGACAGCCCTCATGTTCACTCTTTGTCAAGAATTCTCTGTTACTTTCTGCTGAACAATCAGAACGATTGTTTGTTTTTTGCCATGCACATAGTCTGATCCTCATTTTGTGCTCCTACGTTATGTATTTGCTTGTTTTTTTATAATATTTTAGTCCTTGGGGGTATTCTCCATATGTGGATTATTAGTTTAGCCGGATGAAATTGATTTGGCGTGATCCTGGATCTGTCGGTTCTTCAGAACTCTCGCTGTATGCGTTAAACCAACACATCCTAATCGTCAAACCTGCTCGGAGCAGGTTTGTTCTGTGTAGACAGGGATTAGCTCGCACAGTCAATCAGTGTCTGTGCATGTAAATCCAATCAGCGTTGGCCTCGCTGTTCAGGGATGAGCGACTGATGGCAGTCAGTGTGCAAATAATAAGAAGAGAACTTCAAATCGAGAGGGTTTTGCATGATCGGCGAGATCCTTTATTATTTCCGCATAATATTCTTTCCAAGGGATACCGCTTCAACCAAGTTGGAATATTAACCCTCAACAATTTAAAAAAAAAAATACCCCCCAGTACTTTAGCACAGTCTAAATCACAGAACAACAACAGTAAAACTTGTTGAGGGTCAGTATGAATGACAAGTATGGAAAAGCTTAAATTAATAAGCATATGTGAATGATTGGAATGCAGACTTAAACAAACATGGCTGCATGTGGAGGTGAGGTTGATGTCACCTGGGGCAGCATGTGTAGGTGAGGTTGAGGTCACGTAGGGCAGCATGTGTAGGTGAGGTTGAGGTCACCTGGGGCAGCATGTGTAGGTGAGGTTGATGTCACCTGGGGCAGCATGTGTAGGTGAGGTTGAGGTCACGTAGGGCAGCATGTGTAGGTGAGGTTGAGGTCACCTGGGGCAGCATGTGTAGGTGAGGTTAAGGTCACCTGGGGCAGCATGTGTAGGTGAGGTTAAGGTCACCTGGGGGCAGCATGTGTAGGTGAGGTTGAGGTCACCTGGGGGCAGCATGTGGAGGGGAGGTTGAGGTCACCTGGGGGCAGCATATGGAGGTGAGGTTGAGGTCACCTGGGGGCAGCATGTGGAGGGGAGGCTGGGTTCATGTGGCTCCTCATGAGCCCCTGCTCTGTTTTCCAGAAGGATGGTGGGTGAAGATGGTACAGCCCCACACAGCCGCCGACGGCCTCCGCGGTTGCCCAGCAACCTGGAGCATGACGGCAAGGGCAGAGAAGGCGGTGGGGCCCCCCTGTTAACAAGCAACGGTGAGGTGGTCAGCTTCCTGCCTGACTCAGTGTCTCTGTCTCTAAGCTGTCTTCTCACTGTTTATTTCCCTGTAAAGTTTACAAACTTAGGTGCATTATTCTTTCTGAGCATGGAGGTAAGGCAGCTCTGGTTAAGAGCCCTGGCTATTTCAAAGATGGAAAAAGCCTGAGGTTACATATGTGTCCATTTGTCCTTTCTTGTGTCCAGCAGTAGATGAAGTTGCATGGGTTTCACATATTATATATTCAAGCCTCTCAACCTTTATCTTGTGGCATGACACTTTGGACAAAAGCGTCTGGTAAATGAGGTACATATAAATATATACACGTTAGTATGCTGTCTTCCATCTAACCTACATCTTTAAACATTGCCCTAATTACTGCAGGTACTAATTGACTGACATTGGTTGAAAATCTTTGTGTCCTCCACAGAAATTCTGCTTTCATCTTGATTTTGATCTGCACAATCGCTTACAACAGTAGCTAGTCTAAACCAGTGTTTCCCAAACTAATTCTCAGGGATCCACAGACGGTCCACATTTTTGCTCCCTCCCAGCTCCTGATAGAGCTAAAACATGGACTGTTTGCAGTTCCCTGAGGTCCAGATTGGGAAACGCTGGTCTAAGGTAACGGCCAGGTTCAGCTCTCTCGACGGGACAAAGGTCGAGAGAGAGGCTACTTTTCCAGGCTGAGGTTAGCTTCTAAATGTTAGCCAGTCATGTGCTAGTCTCCTAATCATGTGCTAACCCTAAAAATGTGTTCCTACTTTTACAGTTTAGCAAATGAGCATTGGATGAGCTAATCAGACATTGATTTGACACACAGTAACCCAGTGTTTTTCATGTGACAGACACCATTGTAAACCACAAGATATGCAACAACGGTGTGACTGAGTGAAATTTTATCTTCCTCGGGAAATTTAGCCGAAGCGCAACTTCGAGTAAATTAGACTCGAATTAAGACTCGGCCTTGTATGATGGGCCTATTGCCGCTTAGTAAGTAAGTTTTCTGTTTTTTTTTTTTGTGTATAATGTGTTTAATTTCAGTACTATGCGATCGATATGAAGTTCTTTTGGGTGTTGCACAATGGAGTCATATGCCTGCCTGGCCTGTCACCTGCTTATTCATTGGAATACTTCCTGTTTGGCTTAGCAGTATCAGTTACACATTCATAATATTTGTTTTACTTCGTCATCAGTGACATTTGTTCTATTTAGTGTTGTGGTGAAACTTTGTCTAACTTTTTACTCGGCCTTGTTGCATGAAATCCTTAGTGCTGAGTTACTGCATTCTTCTCTGGTAAAATCACTCTGTTCTTGCCATTCACACCTCAAGGCTGGTGCTGAGCTAATGGAGAGCAAGGTGAGATCTTTAAGCCACCAGGGCAGTCCTGTATCTCTGTCCTCTGGCTGCTCGACGATTCATTACCGAAAGTTGCAGGCTGTCTTTACAGTGACCTTCATCTCAACGATGAATTAAATAACTTTTTTTTATCTACAAGGACACATAAATTCTCACATATAAATTCTCATCCTGTGCGACCTTTGAAATGGTTCCTCTAATTGCCTTTCTTTTTGTGACACTTCCTAAATAACCTATCAAGACTTTACCTTCTGAGTGATTACTCCAACTTCTGTTCATTTTGCTCTCACCTGATTGGTCTGACCCTCTCCCCATTGCTGTTCAAATGACCATGAAAGATCCTTAGTGTCTTGATGCCGTCCCTCACCTAGAAACGGGAGGTTGTTTCTGGTCTCTCTCCTGATCAAATATTGTACTTTACTGGTTACTTGGCAACACTGTAGGATCTGATGAGTCATGTTCACATGAGCTGACCAACGAAAGTGGACTGACGGAATGTTGCCATATCACTATAAAACATGTACTCCAAGGCTTATGAACCAGATGGTCACCCATTTATTTCAAAGCAGTACTTTCCATATTCTTTGACTTTAGATGGTAATTTCAAAAGATTTATTCTAATGTGATGAGTGCATCTGGGAACAAACACAGAATTTGAATACTGCCAGTGGAGCTTAGAACAAGAATAGTAATTTATGAGAGGATTCTTTCATTGTTTTTTTGTTTCTACCATTTCAGGAAAGCTGGAGGTGGAGAATGTCATCAGTAAGAAACTACAGCTGAAGATGAAAGCCGAGGTAAATGGCTCTGTAAATGGCCCCCAACAAACCAGTGGAATTCTGTAAAATTGTTAGTTTCATCTGATATTCAGGTTCCAGGGTAAAGAAACATGCTGCAGAATGCAGGTGTACGCCAAGAGTAAATTGGCTAATGCAGTCAACCTCCGCTCATAACGTTTTCCACTGTCTCTCTTTTGATGCTCTTATGCTGAATTTGCTGGAAATACACTGCCTGGTGTTCGTTCCGCCCCAAATGTCAGCTCAGCATACATCTTCCACATCTTTCTGATCCTTCCACTGGCTCCCCGTGCTTGGTGCTGATGAAACAGCCTCTGCAGCCAGACATAGCGATCACCTAGATACTTTACGGCTCATAAAATTCACCCCTCGGCCCTTGGTCTTACTGCACTAAACCCTCGAGCCACAGCAAGCTGCTGTAAATCTCTATCCTGGTCCCAAAGACACTCACAAGTTTAGCAGCAGGTTTTATCGTATTACTTTATCAGGCTGTTCATCTTTACTGTAACACAAGAAACCAGTCTTTGATCATGCCAACCAATTTGCACAGCAGTTAATGATTTATGGTAATCTCCACCTCCAGGGTTGGCAGTTCAGGTTGCATGTCCTCTTTATGCTGAACAGATACTCTACTGCAGTCCACCAGCTTGTTGGGTGATTCAGTGTCTCCTCACTGCCCTATCATATAGTGTGATCACATCTCCTGCCTCATGCCCAGGCCTCCAGTCCAGGGTCACTGCACCCCTGTACTGGATCTGTACTGGTCATGGGAGATGGACAAATGTTTCTTATCTCACTGCACATTTAAGATGGAAAGACTCGTTATGGTATTGGACGGTACTTTGGTGGAAAACCCGGTTTCCTGTGTAGTAGAATGAATCAAAGCCATCTCAGAAGCAGAAGTTACTGAATAGTGTAAGTGTTGTGTCAGATTGTGGAATATTGTGGAAACTGCTACGTGTGAACGCTGAAGAATGGGAGCTTGCCACTGGTCACTGTGGATTTGCGAGTGAAGGCAGCACTGTAGCTTGGTGGATAACGCTGCTGCCTGAAGTCCTGCTGAAATCCTGGCTTCGCTGAATGACCCCTATTGTGTGTTTATGCCCTGTGATGGACAGGCACCTCATGCAGGGTCTGCCCCAGTCTCCAGGCTGCTTTACAGCCCTGACCAGAATAAGTGGTTAGAGGATGGATGGATGGATGGATGGATGGATAAGTGGGTGATGGGTATAAACAGGTAAAATCCTGTTATTTTGACTTTGTGGGGACTCAGTTTTATTAAAAAAAAAAAACCTTTAAAAAGGGTTAAGGTTTGGGCTGGGTATGGGTTAGGGTTATTAGTGTTGGGATTAGATTTTTGCCCATAGAAATGAATGGGCAGTCCCTACACACAAATGTATGAATACAAAGCTGTCGTTCTCACTATGGTGACATTGTGTTTTCATAATGCAGTCAGATTGTACTCTTGGTTGAACTTTGGTACTTTCACATACCGAGAAACAAGGAAATCAGAATTTCCCAAAACTGTGAGTTCAGCAGTCTGCGTGCTTATGCAATTGCATTTCAGTTTTTTTCTTGTTATAGCAAATGTCAGCAAAAACTGCTACTGCCCTTAGACATGTGTAAACAACTGTGATAAAACCGAAACGTATATTAAACAAACTGCGCTTGTGCATGTAGCGCATCCACTTCTCAACTGGTCAGGATCATGGAGGTGGGGGGGCCTACAGCTTATGCCAGTCCGCGCAGGGCACAGGGCTGAGGGACACCTTGGGCGGGATGAGTTACAGGGCCCATACATGAATGCCGCGGGCTGCCTGGGAAGACTGGAGGAGACCATGTTACCAGGGGAAGTAAGATAAGGGCCTGCACACTCCACACATGGTGGTGTGAGACAACAGTGCATCATGGGACAGCACTGCGCCACCCACACGTAGTTCATATTTTAAGATACTGCGGGTTAACAAATCCGTGTGAAAGATCAAGGTAATTCTGGGAATAGCGCCATTGTCTGGCCACGTCGAAGGCGAAACAGGAGGCGGTTTCCTGACTTTGTTCCGAGTGGAAACGGGAAGTGAGAACTTGACGTTATGATGTCAGGCACAAATGGGAAGTCGGCCCGACCGCCGCCGAAGGCCTCTCATCCCAAGGCGTCCTATGCGGCGCGTCCAGATCTGTCTGTCACACCTAAGTGTTCACGCCGGCGGTCGTGTGAACGTTCACTTCACGAGCACCTTGCTCTTCCGGTGGTGAGGAAACGGGGAGCCTGAAAATGCGAGTGTGGCTGTGATAGTCTGGCGGCTTCACATGGTTAATGCAGCCAAAATGATTCACCAATCAAGGAAGTTCTTATGGCCCCCTAAAGACAACTCATAGTCTCAGCTGCATTGTGAAACATTAAGGTGTCCAGCTGACCACTTGTGTTCAGATTTCGTTACTGCCCCACATACCATTATTGCGACGTCTTTGCCGGGGATGCATCAGTACACATTACGTTACACTACAAAAGATGTGCGGTGAAATCTCTCCCAGACTATCTCAGAAGGTGGTTTAGGTGATCGGAACACATTGTAGCTTAGTGGCCTTTTACACTTATATTTAGCGCTCTCCGATCGCCCGAGAACAATTTTAAAACCAACTGTAAACAGGGCGTATATTTTTCTTAGGGATTCTGTGAATGTTTAGAAACCTGCTCTTTGCGGATTATATTAAGGTAGCCCTCGTTAGTCTGATAGTCTGACTGAGTGCCTTTTCTTTATTACGGGGATGACAAGGTCATGTTTCCCTGCAAAGCTCTATAGACAGCCTGCGGTCCCTCCCAGTTCCCATGGGGGACATGCAGTCTAAGCAGATAAAAACAAGTGTATCTAAATAATATCGTCTGTTCCTGCATGGCAGCATCTGAAATCGGACCTTTTGAAGAGCTTTGACTCCCAGATGAGCGAGGTCATGGACTGCCTGATTGAGGAGTCCTCCACTCTGCAGCCCACCTTAATTGCGTCACCAACAATGTCTGACAAGGAGAGGAGCAAACTAAAGTACGGGCGTTTGTGTTGCTTTTTCAGGAATCTCCTCTTTTGCATTCCATCTCCGCCTCATGCTTCCATCAGCCTGTTTCTCTGTGTGCATCACTCTTCTCTGTGTGCATCACTCTTCTCTGTGTGCATCACTCTTCTCTGTGTGCATCACTCTTCTCTGTGTGCATCACCCTTCATTGTGTGCATCACCCTTCTCTGTGTGCATCACTCCTTTCTGTATACCTCACTCTTCCCTGTACACTCTGAGTTATAAGCATCTCTTTTGTGGGTGTTTCGCCTAGTGTTTGTTTTTGTTTGTTTATAGGCATATGAGACCCGCTCAGGATCAGGGGAAAGTGTTTGTCAGTCGCCGATCCCTGTTAGAGTGAGTTTTCTTTATTTTTGCTTCTTGTTGCATTTTGCGCTGGGGCTTTACGCTCCAGACAACATGAGGGTTCTAACATGGCTGCCCATTGACCCTACCGTCCCACAAAGCAAGTGTGTGGCCTGCATTGTTACCCAAGCTTACATGTTACACACTGGTGTGTCTGGACTCTCTCGCCAGACCTACTTGTTCAAAGAATGAGCATATGATTTATTTGTATTGTGGTTGAGTTTCTTAGGTTGATGTGCCAAGGATTTGACCCTTAAGTAATACTATAGTGAAGTGTATATACTACTTACTCTTAAGTATATACTATTTACTGGAGAGTTAAGATTCCCTTCCAAAGAGCACATGTGCAAGTCTGCAGTCAGACACTGCAAAGGAGAGCCTGGTTTTCTGGTTGCTTGGCATATAGCAGCTTGTATAAACTGACTCTGGGTTTAGGAAAATGTTGCACTGCAGTCAGCCTCTGCAGGAATTTATATATGCAGAGCTTTTGTGATGTCATGAGAAGTGCCAGTTTTGCATAAATTGCTTTCCATTTGCATTCATTGCCTAGAATTGGTACATAGATGTTCGTATACTCTGGCTGTCTCCATATACTGTTCATGGGAGTTTTACTTGCACAAAAATGTCATGAGGTCATATTGTAGATCAGATTGTAGAGAAGGGGGGGGGGGGGCAAGCAATTAGAGGAGGCGAGACGAAGACATCTGATTGGTTGGTCTCACATCTGATACAAGATCTGATTGGTTCATAACCAATCATAACCAGTCATTTTGTGTAAGTAAAACTCCCATCAGCCTATATATTATATATCTAGGGGTAGCGCCCAGTTGTGGGGTGTGATGACCTCTCCTTTCACATACCAACTTTGTTTCCTTTCCTTCCCCAACAGCGAGCTGTTTGAGGTCAACCACATCCGCACCATCTACCACATGTTCATCGCTCTGCTCATTCTTTTCATCCTCAGCACCCTGGTCGTCGACTTCATTGACGAGGGCAGGTGGGAGGCTCCAGCTAACCCTGTTTACTGAAAGATTAGGCATTTCATTCAGTTAATCACAACTGGTTATTTATCCTGAGGTATGGAAAGGTTATTCTTACGGTATAGGTATATAGCCCTTATATTGCTTTAGTAACAGTGGTTTTATTAGAAATTGTAAAAAAGAATGAAGACTTGCCCTTCTCTGAGGGCTGCTTTGGATGTTTGTTGCAATAAAATGAAAGTAATGGCCCATATAAACCAACTGGCATAGCCTTAAAATGAATAGTACAACAGCAAGGACGTTTTGTCAGAGGTGTGGCATTTTGTGACTCAGTTTGCTGTTGTGCAATAGCTAATTTAAATTTAATAGTATGTTTGTTTTATGAGTTCAACCGTATCTAATAGCATACATATAACAATGGAAAAACCAGCACGTACAATGATACAATGTGTCCCTCGGGGTTAGCCTACTAAGCCTCACGTGCTGGTGTTGAATGTTAGTGCCTGATGCTTGGGTAAGCTGGTAGATGGTGATTGGTGCTGCTGGTACCCGTCGTGACTCTGTTTACCCTCTGTGGCTTCTTGCCAGGTTGGTGCTAGACTTCGACTTGCTAGTCTATGCCTTTGGCCAGCTCCCTCTGGTCGTCTCCATCTGGTTCTGCATGTTCCTGTCGGTGCTGGTGGTACCGTACGGCCTTTTCCACGTTTGGGCCAGTCGGTACAAGTCGTCCCAGCATCGCACCCTGTGCACACTGCTGCTGGGATTTCTCTTCCTGCTGTACCAGGGGCTGGTCCTGGGCTTCCTGCCCACGTTCCTGGTACTGAGGAACAACCTGCCCCCTGCCTCTCGCTTCATCATCATCCTTGAGCAGGTAGACGGCCAGCCCAGCATTACTCTCTCTACTTCACTGCGAGTTTTATTCATCCTACCGAGTCCCTCGATTTTACCCGATTTGGTGACCTTGAGTCTGTGTACCCTGCCCCTTGCAGGTCCGGCTGATGATGAAAGCGCACTCCTTCATCAGGGAGAACATTCCCAGGGTGCTGGCCTTTGCCCAAGACAAGTCCAGTAAATCAACAAATTAATTCTAATTATCTGCCTCACTCCATTGTAACAGTCCAAGCATGGACTAGCAAGTAACTGTCTTACTTCTGATGATGTCTGCAGCATCGCGTTTTATTTCGTGGTATTTTTTTCTCCATTTCCCAGGTTCCCTAATCATGCCACAAGTTACTCAATACCTGTACTTCCTGTTCGTTCCCACACTCATTTACAGAGACAGTTACCCCAGGTGAGCAGATCATGTGACTATCACACCACTGGGACGCAACTGATGAGGCTGGCGGGCATCAATTGCTGCAGGCTCACACTGTTGTGATGCAGGAGTAGCACCATCTATGTTATGCTCACATATTTAAAGGCAGTGTGACAGGATGTCACCTGATATCACATGATGAAGTTGTTCTAAACCAGCGGGACAGTTATATATAGAATCCCACGAAGCCACATATTTGTTTCTGAAACGTACATCTCAGTTACTTTTTATGACGGTGTTGCCTTGACTATTTTTTTGTAATTTTCTTTCCCTCGCAGGAACCCGTATATCAGATGGGGATATGTGGTGACTAAGTTCCTACAGGTACAGTTAAATCGTCTGTGTCCCCGTACCAGCATGCATCCCCTCGTATACGTGGCTGGAGAGTCACTGATGGTCCGTGGTCATGTTTCAGGTGCTGGGGTGCCTGTTCTACGCCTACTACGTCTTTGTCCGTCTCTGCATCCCCCAGTTTCGTAGCATCAGCCTAAAGATCTTCGACCTGCGGGTTATGGTCCTCTGTGTCTTCAACTCCATCCTGCCAGGTGCCCCCTCCATCCTTAGGCACATGTCCCAGCTCTAAGCTAGTGCCCCTGGAGCTTCAGTCTTCCAGACAGTGGAAACACGGAGCTGTAATGGGCGACTGAGTGTGTCCGGAATGTTGATGTGGTAGATATTTTGGTGAGGTATTGACTTCCACGCTGAATGGCCCATGGCTGCCGTTCTGTCTGCTTCCCCAGGAGTGCTGGTTCTCTTCCTGGCCTTCTTCGCCTTCCTCCACTGCTGGCTCAACGCCTTTGCGGAGATGCTGCGATTCGCCGACCGGATGTTTTACAAGGTACTGAAATCTGGAAGCGTATCCCTTTGTGTGTACTTCCTCCTTGACCAGATATGAAGCTCACATATGTCTAATGCCCTTCTTTACTGTATTGTTAATAAGCTCACCTGTCTAGAAATAAGTTTGTATTTTTTCATTGATGGCTGTAATGAAACATGGGCATTGATCACATTTTTGTTTCAGGATTGGTGGAACTCAACATCTTTTGCCAATTATTATCGGACTTGGAATGTTGTGGTTCATGACTGGCTATATTATTATGTCTACCGGGACTTCCTCTGGGTAAGTAGGTCATCTTTTACTTCAGGTCATGATCAGTTGAGTATTTTGTCGTGCTGTAGTCACAGCCAAGTGACAGCCAAGGCTAATGTCCTTTCGGTTATGTGCCCCTCTCCCCCACTGTAGATGTCAGAGAAACGCTTCAGGACTGTGGCCACATTGGTTGTCTTCACCGTGTCCGCAGTTGTGCATGAATACGTCCTTGCCATCTGCTTCGGCTTTTTCTATCCCGTCCTCTTCACCCTCTTCATGTGCTTCGGGAGTAAGTTCTTGGCTCCTTCTTGAGGTCTTGATGTGACAAGGCCTTACCTGATAAGATATATATTAGGGCTGTCAAAATTAACGCGTTAACGCGGATTAATCCATCATCATGATTAATCTGATTAAAAAATTT
>JAODKM010000032.1:9695733-9714962 GCA_026780845.1 Petrocephalus sullivani | reverse complement strand
AGGTGCAGGGGCCGCCTCTGTTCCAGCTGTCAGCTGCTGGGCCTCGTGCCCTGTTTGCCTCACTTGGCTTCCTGATTGGCGTCCCAGAGCCCCACTCGGCCTCTTGATTGGCCGCTCAAAGCCCCACTCAACCTGCTGATTGGTGGCCCATAGCCACCCTGAGCCTGCTGATTGGTGGCCCAAAGCCACCCTCGGCCTCCTGATTCCAGTCAGTTAGGCTACGCCTATAGCTGCTGCAGTTGTGTAGATGGATGTCTCGGCAAGCTGTACTCTGTCTATACTGACTGTAGCCATGCACAGTTGGACCTAACTTGACTTCTGGGTAACACTGTGGTCTCACACCTCCGAGCCTGCATGCTTGACTCCTGCCCATAGTTTTCTGTGTGGGGTGTGCATGTTCTCTCCGTGTCTGTGTGGGTTTCCTCTGGTTACTGTGGTTTCCTCCCACACTACAGAGACATGTGGTTAGGTGAATTGGTGTGTCTATATTTGCCATTAGTATGTGTGTATATGTGTGTGTGTTGCCCTGTGGTAGACTGGCATCCCATCCAGGGTGTCCCCTGTGTTTCCAGGGTTAGGCTATGGGCTGAATAAGCAGTTATAGAAGATGTTTTTATTATTAATATTTAGTAACTTTTTATGATTTTTTAAATATGATTCTGCATTTTTGTGACGTTAAAGCACTTAGTTTCAAACTTTGTCAATGGTTTAATTTTAATTAGTTTAATCTGTTTAGTAATGGAATTGTGCTCTCTAAATTTATGATTACTGATTTTGTATAGCATTCATTTGCTGTTGAATCTTTGTTTCTGACATTGTCCAAATTATGCCACAGGGTTATTTTCTTATATCATGATATATCCATTCAAATATCATGATCTTCTCTTAAGCTTCATCCTATATATAAATGAGAACAGCGCAGAGAAGAATGCAGAGGAAACTAACATTCCAATGGCTTTCGGTGCACTGGATGTCTCGTGCTGATGATGTCATAATGTTATGATGTCATACTTCTGGCCAGCGCCTCTTTATTGTCTTCATAAAAGCACTCCCTTACTGTTTCTATTTTGTATCTCCCCCTCCCTAGTGAGGCACTGTCCTTCCATCGTGAGCTGCGGCTTATGCAAGTTGCGGTTCCAGGTTTATGCCATTCGGATGCCGCGCTTGTCTAGATATGTCCAGGAGGGAGGGGATCATGGTTATGGCTGAGGTGATGTTCTCATTGGCCTTGCGAAACCACTTTCTGCAATCCCAGCGCCTTCTCTGAGAGAGTGATGTCGTCAGAAACTGCCGGGAAGCTTTGCTAAACGGAGGGGGAGCTCTGAGACTGTTCGTCGTCTCCACTATTAGCAAAAAGATGCTGGAGGGGGTTTGCTAATATTGCATAAAGTCCATCAATGTTACATCATAGATCCTAGTTTGAAGCTAATACCCCAAACTAAGTAGTTCTAGGCTGTCAGCTAACTGAGGGATTTACATTTCAGGCAGCATAGAATAGAGCAGAGTAGAAAAGCCAACCCAAGAAATCTGAGCTTTCCTTTATGACCCGGAAAAGCTTCTTGAAAGCTTGTGAGTCGGCGTCTTTCTGCCGCTGCACTGGTGGGGCGTGTTTAATTTCTTGTGCTGTCGTGTGACCCTTACATCTTTGCACTCTGGTTCAACCCTGATTCTGAAATTCAGAGCTGAGCTACGCAGACGTCCTTTCCATGAGTAGATTTAGGGCAGTGTGGGTGTCTGCAGGACGGCTGATGGGTGCCCCTTACAGACTGTAGGTCTTGGGGTCTAGTCCGAGCTGTTCATAAGCCAGCAGAACTGGTACTGAGAGATTCCGGACAGGACCCATGCGCTCTCTGCTTTCCTTCACCCTGAAGGTGTTAATATTTAACCTTGCGACTAAGTAACGAGGGAGCTATTGTCAACCTGTTCTGAGCTATGAAGCTAGTGGAAATCATAACGGTCCCCTTTATTCCTAGTATGTTTGTGAATCGTTTTAAGACGAAGCCAGTTATGATATTCTCTTCCCAGAATAATGGCTTTCTGTTGCTGTTGCTTGTCCTCTCTTTTTTCCCCTCAGTAATTGTTCAGTAACAGTTCATTACAGTGTGTTAAGTGTCTCCCTTCCTCTCTCAGTAGCTCAGTGCCATAAATGGGTTTGAATTGAGGAGGAAAATCTAAGTGGTAACTGCAGTTTGTATTTTTGTGAGGAATAAGAGCTACTACTCAGACCAGAAGAATTATGCACTCATAAAGACTGCCCGTGACTTACTCATTCTTGGCTTTTTTATCGGTTTCATGAGTAACAGATTGCTTCTGTGAGATACATTGTGTCTTTCTGCCGTAAGGTCATACGGTGTCGCCACATGATGATTATGATTGTCTCATTCCTGTTGAGGGGGAAGATAGATTTGCTTCCCTGTGTTTTTGGGCTTGTTGGTGTGTGTATATGGTATGACTCTTTTGAAAGCTTTGTGGTTTTCTGGAGACAACGCACGCACACAGTACTCAACGAAGGCCACGCCCCCCCCAACCCAGCAGTTATATATACATGGGCCGCCAGACATGACTTATGTGGAAACGTTGTTAAGGGCGGTGAGGAAAGCAGGAAACAGTGGAGTTACTCTAGAGGGAGAGCTGGGAGAGAGCATGCTCTTGGAGATCCTGCAGCCCTCCAGCAGCTTTGAGGAAGACCCGTTGAGGCTGGGTAGCCGGCCATGCCTCGTGGCAGAGGACATGGATGGCTCTGCTCTGCCAGGTAGCCCTGCGTCTGTTCCCTTTTTCCCTCGCTCTCTCGCTTTCTGTCTTTTTATCTCTCTGCCACCAGCTGGTAGCAGGATTTTTAGTTGTGAGGAAGAATCATCCGGCCATGCCGCCCAGCAGAGGACATTGATTAGTTTGTGTTCTGTCAGGTAGCCCTGCATCTGTTTCCTTTTATCGTTTTCTTTCCATCTTTTTATTACTTTGCCTCCAGCTGGTAGAAGGAAGAGCCGTTTGGGCTGATGGGCCAGTCATGCCCTGTGGCAGAGGACCTGAGTAGCTGTGTTCTGTCAGATACCCCCGTATCTGCTCCCTTTCTCACTTTGTCCATCTTTCTGTCTTTCCACCTCTGCTCGGTGGGCGGATTCGTTCCTTTTGAGACGTCTTCTCATTCGGGGATTATGTCAGCATATTGAGGAGCACTGAGTGCGTTGATGGAGGAGTTGTCCTTGGGGCCATGATGAATGCAGAATGCAGAGAAGATCCTCGCTCCTTGATTAATTTAAGCAAGGCTCTGATTGGATTGCTACCTTTAATTTTGCAGCTGTTAGCTTCCATGATTATTCTTGTATCCCTCTTTTCACCGCCCTCATCCCCCTCTCCTCACCCCCCCCCCCCCCAAGCGGCTCTGTGCCCATCTCTCCTGGCCCTTGTTCTTCTCTTCTCCATCCCTCCATCTGTGACCCCAATCTAAAGCCTTCCTCGGCTCTCCGCAGAGGCCCTGCACCGGCCCTTCACCTTGGACTCGGCTGCGCTGACCGAGGCCGAACGCTGGAGCTCCAAGGAGAACCTGCTGGGGGCCGCCGAGAGCGACCCCAACCTCTTTGTCGCGCTTTACGACTTTGTCGCCAGCGGCGATAACACGCTGAGCATCACCAAAGGTATCCTCTCCTCCTCGCCATGCTATTAATGCATCACGGTTTGTTTTTTTTCTTCCCCCAAAACATGCCGTTACTTGGTTACTCGATGCCACCGTCTCTGAAATGGAAATAATTCCATGCCTGTGAGTCAGAACGTCTTGCACTCTGAAGTCTGCCACACCCTCCTTTTGCTCCTAATGCATTTTAATGTGTAATCATCTCAAAGCTGCAATAAACACCAGTGTGTGACTCACAGGATGGGCATTCTAAGGCGGGGGAATTAGGAGTGCTCCTTTTCCTAATCCCCTCTTACTGCTGTCAAGTTTCAGGCAAGTGTCGTCCAGTCCCGTGGCCGCTAGCGTCTCCAAGGCATCCTAGCTTACAGGCAGAGGGCGGGGGATCCAGATAATCTGTAATCCCTGTCAGCATCAGGACCGGGAATGGTGCCATTTTAGCTGTATCTGCTCGTTCTTCTGGGGACAGCTTTTATATGTAGCTTATAGTCGGTTTGAAAGTCGAGGAGTTCCTCATATTGGGTGCATGCGGTTCTTCATACATTTGATGAGGAACTTTCGACACGTCCGTCGACAAGAAATGGCAAAAGTGACTCGCCAGGGCCCGTTTCCCCAACGCAGACCATCGCGTGACCGCCACGAGCTACAGTATCAGAAACAGAAAAGAGAGTTGGGTTGCAGCAGCTGTTTGAGAGATGAGGCTTGGAAGCCCAGAGTGGAATTATCGCATGCTATTGGTTAATGTCTGGTTTAGAGTACTTTTCCACTGGTGACTTTAAGGAGGTGCTGGTCCGTGGAGCACTGTGATTCCGCCCACTGCGGCCTTCCGTCGTTAGCCTGTGGGGTGTGATTCTGAGGTCGGTTTCTGTGCCCCCCCCCCCATTCCCAGGCGAGAAGCTGCGTGTGCTGGGCTACAACCAGAACGGCGAATGGAGCGAGGTGCGCTCCAAGAACGGCCAGGGCTGGGTGCCCAGCAACTACATCACGCCCGTCAACAGCCTGGAGAAGCACAGCTGGTACCACGGGCCGGTGTCGCGCAACGCCGCCGAGTACCTGCTCAGCAGCCTCATCAACGGCAGCTTCCTGGTGCGCGAGAGCGAGAGCAGCCCGGGCCAGCTGTCCATCTCGCTGCGCTACGAGGGCCGCGTCTACCACTACCGCATCAACACCGCCTCCGACGGCAAGGTGATGCCCTCCGCGGCCTTAACCGCACCAGGCCTCGGCACCACTCTTAGCTGTTACCTCGTCTTAGTTTGGAGTCTGTGCCAAAACTAATATTATGGTGGAAAAATTCAGTGTTAATCAGAAAAGAAATCATTCTGTGGTAGATATTTTAGGGCCAAGTCTTCATTTATTATGTGTGATATACTGATTGCTTTATATGGGCTTATAGGGAAAAAGGAGGTTTTTAGTGATTTTTTTTTTTGCATGGTGCCCCCCCCGCAGGTGTACGTGACGTCGGAGAGCCGCTTCAGCACGCTGGCCGAGCTGGTGCACCACCACTCCACGGTGGCGGACGGCCTGGTGACGACCCTGCACTACCCCGCGCCCAAGTGCAACAAGCCCACGGTGTACGGCGTCTCGCCCATCCACGACAAGTGGGAGATGGAACGCACCGACATCACCATGAAGCACAAGCTGGGCGGCGGGCAGTATGGCGAGGTCTACGTCGGCGTCTGGAAGAAGTACAGCCTCACCGTGGCCGTCAAGACACTCAAGGTCCGAGATTTCGCGCTCTCTGTTTTGATTAATTGTATTCTACATGTCAAATCAATCTTTGTTAAAAGGAAGGCAGTATTCCCTTTCACTCTGTCTCCTGTCTGTCGTGCAGGGCCACTAAGGGAAAATGGATTCTATTGAACGCGTCTGTTTTGGTGTCTAGGCTCCATCTAGTGGCCGAAGGCAGCATAACCTCTGTCTTTTGTGGCTATGTGACTGTCTTGTTAAGTACTGCACTCTAACTCTAACAGGAGGACACCATGGAAGTGGAGGAGTTCCTCAAAGAAGCCGCTGTGATGAAG
Organism: Petrocephalus sullivani; assembly: GCA_026780845.1. Lineage (NCBI taxonomy): Eukaryota > Metazoa > Chordata > Actinopteri > Osteoglossiformes > Mormyridae > Petrocephalus > Petrocephalus sullivani. The sequence continues at coordinate 9,709,313 of JAODKM010000032.1, read as the reverse complement.
GAGGTGAAACACCCGAACTTGGTGCAGCTGCTTGGTGAGTGCGATGGTCACCCCACGAGTCCTTCGCGGCTCTCCGTGACTGGGCTGCCCGGCAGCACAGAGCGAACATCACACCGTCATTGGAGCTTAAGTCAGGCCTGCTTTCTCTGCCCCTCGCCTCTCCTCCAGGCGTCTGCACCCTGGAGCCTCCTTTCTACATAGTGACGGAGTACATGCCGCACGGCAACCTGCTCGACTACCTGCGCGAGTGTGACCGCGAGGAGGTCAACGCCGTGGTGCTGCTCTACATGGCCACCCAGATCTCCTCGGCCATGGAGTACCTGGAGAAGAAGAACTTCATCCACAGGTAGGAGATCAGCTCCGCCGACCGAGAGGCGCTACGCTCCTCTCCAGGCTTTCGGAATTCCGTTCGTTTTCCGCATCCCGCTGCTGCCCTTCCAGGGACCTGGCGGCCAGGAACTGTCTCGTGGGTGAGAACCACGTGGTGAAGGTAGCAGACTTCGGGCTGAGCCGCCTGATGACAGGGGACACGTACACGGCCCACGCCGGAGCCAAGTTCCCCATCAAGTGGACGGCCCCCGAGAGCCTGGCCTACAACACCTTCTCCATCAAGTCTGACGTCTGGGGTAAGGGGGGCAGCAGAGCGGGGGCGAGTCTGGGAAGCTCAGAGTTGGGTGATGCATTCAGAATGAGCGAGGAAGGACTCGCACACTCAGAAGAAAAGAAGAATTAAGACTAGAGTCTTCATTTTAAATTGAAGACATACAACATGTAGCTAAATGTAAGCCTGTAACATTCCTGAGACTCTGCAAATAAATAAATACCAAAAATAAGAGCAATATAAAATAGGATAAATTAAAACTATTAGAATTAAAATAATGTAGACAAAGAAGCAATGTAGTAATTTATACAGGAAGTGTGAATTTATGTACGGATTTATATACAGGTAAATTTTGAAAGTGGCATGTAAGGTGGCATTGTGCAATGAAGTAGATGGGTGCTTATGGTATGATGCAATAAATGCATTACATACAGTAAATGAGCAGTGATTACATGCCTTTATGTTGGATTAAGAATGAGTGCATGTGAGTATCAGCATGAGAATGAGGACAGCAGTAATACAGAATAGGTATAATTCTGCAGTGTAACTGATATTTCTGTTGGTTACATTGCAGGGCTGTACTGACTATGGAAGAATGTAAACAGTGCAAAAGTGCAAACATCTGTCCATGTCGCACATTCCTCAGGACAGAAGGCCTAGAAATCGAGACTCTAGTCTGAATTCTATTTTTTTCCTTCTCTGTGTACGAGTCCTTCCATGCGGCACCAAAACGTTTCCCTTACAGCAGTGATGAGGACAAACAAGGAGCTGCAGCTCAGCCCTGGCAAACCGCGGGCTGAGTTTGTCCTGAGCCGGCTTGAATCACGGCGTCACCCTCTTCCCTCTTTCCCTCAGCGTTCGGAGTGCTGCTGTGGGAGATCGCCACCTACGGCATGTCCCCATACCCGGGCATCGACCTGTCCCAGGTGTACGACCTCCTAGAGAAGGGATACCGTATGGAGCAGCCAGAGGGGTGCCCTCCCAAAGTCTATGAGCTGATGAGAGCCTGTGAGTTTTGCACCATAATTAATTACAATTACTACTGCAGATTCCTTCTGAATAGTAGCTACATCACCTTCGGGGACGCTGTGAGGCTCTGTGAGCCCTCCGATAGACGACGCATCCAGCGGTGAAGAGTCCTTTGTTGACGTTATCATTTTTGCTGTTTAGGCTGGCAGTGGAGTCCAATGGATCGTCCCTCTTTTGCTGAGGCCCACCAGGCTTTTGAGACGATGTTTCATGACTCCAGTATCTCTGAAGGTACTGATTCTTCTGCGAGTGGACATTTTATCTTTTCCTTTGATTTTCTTTTGAAGTTTTCACCTATATCCAGCTGGAGATGTTAATGTCCAAAGGGTATAATTCCGTTAATTACCCGGCTGTAACATGCTAGGATAATCTGCATTTTCACAGCACTGTCCCCTAGTGATGCGTCTGGTGGGCAGCCGCTGTCTGCCAGCCCCCGCATCCTGCCGCCATGTTTTTGGCAGAGTGGCGTTTGCTTTTTGTCATTTCCTGGTGCGATGCCTTAACATCCAGGCAAACCTCATGAAAGAGGTGTCATACAAGTCCGTGTATTCGGCAAATGAAAGCAGTCGGTGTGGGACTGTGTAATAGGCAGGTATGAAGTATCTGGACTGAAGGTGAGATGTCCGTGATTCAAGAACTGCCCCCCCCTTCCTGTCTCCGTGGTGCAGAGGTAGCAGAAGAGCTGGGCAAGACCGCATCCTCCGCCCCCCCGGGGCTAGCACGCCGCTTTGAGCCCGATCCCGCACCCAATCCTCGCACGCTGAAGAAGCGCACGGAGAACAAGGAGAACCTGGAGGGCGGGCTGGACGGCAAGCCCGGCTCACCCTGCCCCGCAGGTATCCCAGCATGCCCCAGCTCGCAGGCCCAGAAGAATGATGGCAGCCTGCCTCACTGAGACTCACAGACAGCCGTCTGTCTGGGCAGGGCGGCCCCCGGCTCTCCTGTGTTGGGTGTTAGTGAATAAATTGACAGCCATATTGATACTGTATCAGTAATGGTTTATTGGAGTAGTCCCTGATACTGTAATCCCAGGCTGTAAAGGGCCCAAGGCAGAGACGCCTGGCCACCATGTCTAGCAGAGTGTGTGTGTGTGTGTGTGTGTGTGTGTGCGTGCGCAACCAGCTCTGGTAAAATTTTCAGTTCCACTCATTTCTCAATTTATGGGTATGCTTCTGTGTAAAATGTAGATTTTTTGCCAAATCCAGCCTGATACAAACTGCCCTAGCAGTGCACTTCAAACCACTTAATGTTTCCCATTCCTCCTGAAGGTCACTTGAGGTCATGCTCCGATTTGTTTAGGCACTGCCGGATACGGTGACGGCCATCTCTGGCATTAGAAAGTCGCTTCCCCCTCTACCTGGCTGGTTTCTGCTCGTTCCCAGTGTCTCCAGCACCTTGTTCCTGTGTACTGCTGTCTTAGGAACTTTCAGCCTGGAAGCAGCCTGCTGCTCAGTGTCGCCTCTGCCAGCAGAACCAGGATTACACCAGGATTTATAAAAGCAGATTTTTTAAAATGTGCAGTAGACTTAATTTTTTCCAGAGCTTTATATGTGTTCACTGGCATGTTGTCCACATTACCTCGTACATACAACTTCAAATGTTTCATAAGCACTGAAAGCACAGTCTCCAAGCTGTCTCAGCAGCTAATTCACAAGCCATTCACAAGTCTGTGGCGTGAACATTGATTAATGGTGTGTCCCCCTTACATTACAAGCATGGGTTCCACTTTATAGATGTTTTCTTTTGACATAAATATAACTGGCCTGTCAGGCCTTGATTGTGCATGTTTCTGTCATGCTCATCCCATGTGAAGACCACTCACCATTCTTGTCTGTCATGCATGTAGCATGACCAAATCCCTCTTACTAACAGTGCCATCCTTCATTGGTCTCAATTTTTATGTGATTTTATTTTGAGTATTTCTATATGTATATTACATATATGTATATTTATGTTCATCTTGTAAATAAATCAGAGATTCCTTCTGCTTTTAAAAACTGGACTGAAAGGGATGTGTACAGCAACAGGCTTTCATATCAGGCATTCAAGTACTGGCACAATTCTAAAATTGCAGCAGAAAAATGTAAGCTTCATAATAATAAGTAATAACATTATTATTAAAAACCTGCACTAAAAATAACAAAGAAAGGTATTATACAGGACCTACGGGACAGCACACTTTAGTTTATCTACTTGTTCCACCAATTTTCATCTTTTGATCTCTTGTGTTAAAATAACGGTACAGTTAAGTGTGTGTGTTTACATATATAGTGCCTAGGTCCCAACATTTCCGGATGCGAGAACTATTATTGCATTACTTAAAAGGCATGAAAACTTCAAAGGGCGTATTTGATTTAATTGTGATCACACCAAACGAGAAACACATGTCACCACTATCATTCAAACCACGAATTAACCCAGGAGGGTGTAATTAAGATTAAGCTAATGAGTATTGAGATTACCACCGACCATGAAGAATTGCATATTATTATGAAAACAAGAGATTCATTAAATATTATTACCTTAATCGCTAAAGGCATGACGAGTCAACACGTAAGTGGCCGCTAAATAGGATTACTCTGAGTTCTTTGATTCTCACCAGCTGGTGCTTTTCCAGATGGAGTGCTTCCATTTTTGTGCTGGGTATTATCTCAGTAGATATGTAAATACTTTCCATTACTAAGTTTGGCTACGCGTTGGGCTTTAATCCTGTGTAATTGATTGTTAGCCGGGCAGGGCCTCTGGCCGCCTTTGTGTAACTGCTCGGTTTGTAATTGGAATTTGTGTGGCTCTCCACAGGGGTGACGAACAGCCGGGCCCTGGGGGAAGCTGGGGGGGGCTCACCCGCCGTGCCACGCAAGCAGCGGGACAAGTATCCCGGCGGCTTCGCGGACGACGCCCAGGAGGCCAGCTTCAGCCGGGACCGCCGGGCCGGCTTCTTCAGCTCCTTCATGAAGAAGAAGTCGTCGTCGACCTCCTCCTCCTCCTCCTCTTCATCCCCATCCCCACAGCCTCCGCAGAGCCTGCCCGCCCCCCCGAAAAGGAGCAGCTCCTTTCGAGAGATGGAGAATCAGCCTCACAAGAAGTACGAGCCCGCGGCTTGCGTCAGTGCACCGCTAGGCGATGACGCCAACTTCTCGCCATCACACGGGGATGGGGGCCGCATTCACTCGCGCTGCTGTGGGGCCAGTTTCGGCCAAAGGGCCTCTTCCAGCTCCACGACAGGGGCATCTGGAACTACTTCTGCCCCTATTGGTAGTAGCTGGACCAGCCTGGCAGGGTTTTTCACTCCCCGGCTAATAAAAAAGACTTTGGGCCTGCGGAGTGGGAGGCCCTCTGGGGCAGATGATGGACATGGTGCGGGCAAGCCCTTTCCCAGATCCAACTCCACCTCGTCCATGTCGGCCGTGCTTCCCGACCTGGAGAGAGCAACGCTGACCCTCCCCCGCAATCGAAGCAAGCCCCCAATGGAGCGTGCCATCTCGACCACGTCCCAGCCAGAAAGCGTGGCCATGTTCCCCTCTGAGCCAGTCATCCGGAAGGTGGATGAGGGCACCGCTCAGATCCGCGATCGACCCAAAGCCAAGCTGTTGCCCCGGGCTGTGGCCGCGGCGCCGAGGGTGCCTGGTGTCGGGGGGGAGGCCACTTCCGAGTCTCAGCTGTGGGGCAAGGAGGGTGTGGAGGGGCCCGAGAGAGCAGGGTGGCCGTCCTCTGGCAAGCCGGCCGGCCCGGGCCCTATGGCCGCCCCCCACAACCACAAAGTGCCGGTGCTGATTTCGCCCACACTGAAGCACGGCCCCGCAGACGTGCACCTAGTGGCTGTCGATTCTCAGGGGAACCGGTTTAAGCTCCTGTCAGAGCAGGCGGACCGGGACCGGCCCCGGGCCCTCAAGCCGCGGTGCGCCCCCCCGCCTCCGCCCCCGCCTGGCCTGCGCCTCCTGCACCAGCCGCCCCCCCGGAACGCCGGGGACGGGGCGGCAGAACCGGCGACTGCCGGCGGCACGGACATCAATGGGGACGTGCCAAAGAAGCCGGGGAGAGCGGTGGCCTTGGGGGGCGGGAGGCCACCGGTGCAGCCGCCACAAGTGCCCCCACTGCCGTCTGTGTCAACCCTGCCAGCCAGCAGTGCTCCGGCAAAGATGGCAAACGGCACGGCCCCCACCGGCATCTCCTCGTCTTCCTCCTCCTCTTCCTCTGCCTGCTCGTCTCCCTCCTCGCTCCCTCCCGGCAGCTCCAAGGTGGCCCTGCGGCAGACGCGGCGGCAGCCGGACAGGCCGGTGCCGGACAAGGCCGGCAAAGAGCCTGTGCTGGAGAGGGTGAGCAGGGAGGCACTGCTGGAGTGTGCCGACTGCCTGAGCAGCGCCCTGCACAGCAGTGCCGAGCCCGCCTCCAGCAGCCAGGTCCTGGACGCCGGCCACCAGCTGCTGGACTACTGCTCGGGCTACGTGGACTGTATCCCACAGACGCGCAACAAGTTTGCCTTTAGAGAGGCGGTGGGCAAACTGGAGCTGGGCCTACAGGAGCTGCGGGCTTCATCGGGGGCCGGGGCCGCTGGCATTTCGGCCGCCTCGGGACCCGCTTCCGCTTTGGACCATTTGCACAGCTGCATTAAGGAGATCAGTGACGTGGTGAAGAGGTAGCCGCGAAGGCTGCACCCCCGTGCTCTGCATTGACGGTACGGGACATGGCAGAAAACCTCAGTACCTCACTACACGTAGTATTTTATATGGTTTGCTTTGTGTCATGGGGGGGGGGGGGTAATATTATTTTCCCACAAGAACATTCATCTATTAAACACTAAAAACTTTATACCAAACCAGGGCTGGTTATCTACTCTTGCCAGTATAGTTTTTCTTCAGCACCTGTCTGCTTTCTTTTCCCTGCAAACCTGTGTACATGCTATGAATAAGAAGGCCTGCCAAACTGGAAACGTTATCAAGGAGCTTCCTGCCCCGCGGCTGGAAAGCATCACAGGTGCTGAAGATGGGAGTTCATCCTGCTTCTGGCTTGATACAGAGCGCCGTGGCCGACCTGTATTTCTGCAGCCAGACTCTCCGCTTTACCACACACTTCCCGGTTGCCATTATTACCTGCAGGTACAGGAAACCAATGCCCGTAAACCCCATTGCAAGTATGCATTCTCCTGTTTAATCGTGTAACTTGGGTTGCACTTGTTAGCAAAGTCCTAGCTGTGCTCTGCCCCGCCTCTGCCAAGCTCCGCCTATACAGTTTGCTCCTCCCTCGACAATCCCACCTATCTGCTCACCCTGACGTACCCGACCACACCCATCGCGCCCCGCCCCGAAATCGAATGTCAGCCGGTTTTTCCTTTGCGAAACTAGACGCCTTCACTGCACAACACAGCGCGTTACTTTTGCAGTCCTGAATTTATGTAGAATTTCTTTTTTTTTTGTGAAAAGTGCTGCGTGGCTCAGAAGCATGCTCGCTCGACTGCTGTCTGATTCGCAGAACCCCTTACTAAATCCGGCGTGCAGTATGCGATGTTTGGGCTGACCAGTAACAATTCTGGCCAGTCTGTTCAGGCTATCTTTCAATGTCTGGTATTGCAGATGCTCTGAAATAAAGGTCCTCGAAACCACAGTAGTTTATAAAAAAACTTGAGTAATGTGCTAGCAAGATATATATGGGATGTGTTGGTTGAACGCTAGAATGTCTCCATTTATTAACTTGAATTTTGGAATTTATTGTTGTATCTATTGAACTTGAATTTTTTTGGAAGCACAAGAGAGTGTCTAATTTATTTAAAGATCTATAAATTGTCTTGCAGTATTCAATATCCGCAAAAATACAAAATGCCTAGCCTGCTTTCTTGAAATGTATCTGTACGAAAGTGCAATACTGCTAAGTTGGCGCAAGCATTCATTTGTAAAACACCGCAGTCTCAAGAAGTAGTTTCCATTGCTATTTTATTTCCGGTGAATGTACGTTTATATTTGTTTGCTGATGCTGACATTAAAGCACAATGTGTTGAAGATGTGAATGGAGGAGACTTGCTACACGGGGCTTTGCCGTCCTCTCGTATTCGCATCTCGCTGTCTTTGTTACGAGGGGCACATTTCCTTTACAGGTTTTGCCTTTGATATGATTACAGACTTTTTATTGTATTTTTGAGAGCTGTTAAATGTAACTGAAAAATGTTATTGCGGTTTCGGCGTATAACTGAAATGATCTAGAAGCATTTTTAAAGTTGGGTGGTTTTTGTTAAAATTAAAAGGTCAGTTTTGGGGGCAGCTCAGTTTTTTTTTTTTTTTTTTTAGTTTTTTAGTAAATCTAGCAAACGTCTCGAAAATAAACCTTTACAAATATACCTTTGCAGGAGCGACATTGCTGGAAATATGGCAGCCTAACTGAACGCAGTCCACATGTAGCCTGCATACGCGGTGGTGCTTCCTCTCAGTTTTGTTTATTATACGAGTAAATATTTCAGATGTTCATTTGAGGAAAAATAAGACATTGATGTGCATTCATATTTAACCAAAACGACTGAAGAGAAACCTAAAATCTAAATTATAGGCCTACATTTATCCACTCTTTCTCGTTAACGCCCACATTAATGTGCCTACTCTAAAACATAACACTGTTTATATTATTCAGCTTCTACTAACCTTGCTTAAACACGCAATTGCCTTATAAGAAGCTGTGAAGAGAATTAGTAAAAATAATACATACTCCGGTATTTTCCTTTGGTTTCTGCATATGAAAATATTTTGCACCTCTTGATAAATACAGAATCCTATCTTGCTGACCTGAGTGATTTACACTGGAACAAGTTGTGAAAATTGGTGATATATTTATTCTTCCCTTCCCCTGTACGAGTTTTCCGTATTCGGAGCTCTTCTCATTCTTATGAAGTTCATTTGGGGACAAATTACATTTGGCAGATTTATTCACATTACTATGAAATTGCACTGCTGTCCTTCCTGTTTACATGTGGAGTACCAAGCCAATATTTGTCTGTTCAATCATTTGGCTGTAAGTGACACTTGCATAAAGTTTTCACTTTTGTTTTCATGGTGGGATTCAGTTTAAAAATATATGTTTCATTCTTGATACCAGAAACCTGTTGCCCAGTAATTCATTTGTGCCTTTTATGGTGGATTTTTTTATGTATTGTGCACTACAAAGTCAAAGCGAAATACACATTAACGTTATTTTTTTTTTCTGATGATCATTTTACAATACATTTCCCTATTAGTGGAATGTTTTTATGTTGACAGAGGTAAACTGTTGGTCTGTACATTTCATTTCGTGTCAGTGGTCAGCTTCATATTGAGCATTCTTCTACAACTATTGTCCATCAGCCATAATTATTACCTTGCAAATGCAAGATATTTGCCCGAGGTCATTTAACACTCAATTTTCCATTATTATTATTGTTGTGTACTTAATATAATTGAACACCATCTTAAAAGCTGATTTGTCTGTTCTGTTAACTGACACACAAACACTTCTTCCTACAGTGAATGAACTGGTATAAGTATCGGTCAGTATTTTCTCTGAACCATTTTAGAGCCATGAAACACTCCCTGAATGCACCCTAACCCTCCCCTAGCTTCATGCACGGTGCCCTGGCCAGTTATTGTGTTACTCATTGTAATGTAGTTTGCCAGGTTGCAGACCCTCCTCCTCTTGAGGTGTTGTTTAACTCCGTGTTTCCCAATCCAGTCCCCGGGTACCTGCAGACAGTCCACGTTTTTATTCTCTCCCGGCTCTCCACCAAGAATTTGGACTGTCTGGCAGGGAGCTGGGAGAGAGCAAAAACTTGGACCCCTGTGGGTCCCCAAGGACTGGGTTGGAAAACTTATTTAACTGATTCTTTTTAATCCATTCAGTTTTACATTTGTATGTACATGGGTGCCACATTATTACTGCAGATGTGTTCTTCGTGTTTGTGATATAGATCTGTAAGTTTATTTATTTTGTTTTTATTTATTTTTTATTTTAATTTTGAATCTGGAATGGGCATCCTTGTAATACAATGTCATTATTTTATGTTTTTAAGCATTGTTGATTTTCATGATCAGAGTTAATACCAAAGGCCACTTCAGTTTTACTAGTGCAATCAAAAAATAACACATAATGTAAATATACAACTTTTAACAGGGATTTATAATATCAGATGTTAACTGATTAACATTACCTGTATTTTCTTTTTTAATGTAATATATTTTGTGTGTTTCTAATTTAAATCTTACATGGGATACTGTATTACTGTGAAGTTCTCTCAGTGTTAAACTTGGTGTAAATAATGCATAAATAAAAATTAAAGAATAAACTTTTTTTCTTTGTCTAATTTTCCAAGTTTCATAATGGAGATGAAAGGTAGACCCATTAATGTATTGCAGAATATTTAGAGTTATCACTGTAAGCAGAAATGTAAATACATCTGCCTAAATGCTTAATGTGCATTGTTAAAAGCCGTTCACAAAACATAACTTTTTTGCTTTGCCTACGGGCAGAACGCAAAGAGAGGCGTCAAAGCAACGCAGATAGGCACACAGAAAGTACTCAATCAGTAGAAAGCAAATGTCATCATGAAACAAAACGAAATCCCTGATATTTCAGGCATTTTTAGGTCACAAAGTCAGGAAAAGGGATGCATGGTCACTACGGTTGCCACATTTCAGGCTGAAAAATAAAGGACGCCTACCATAGTGGGGCCACAATCACTATGTGCCAAGTGAGGCACCAGTGGTGGTAAATCAAGACTTAAACCATGGTCTCAAGAAAGTATTACGATTCATACTTAATATTTGAAGTACTTTATTATCAATGGACATAAAAATAAACAATGAAACATTTTTCAGTTATTTACCTCCAATTGGTAATGAAATTAGCTCTGACACATGAAATCAGTCGCTTTACATCAAACCTTAAGGTGCCCAACAGTTAAAATAAATTAATCTTCAGGATATACATTGTTAACTCGTCCATAACCTATTGACTATAAATAAAACAAATGAATCTAATCAATCCAACGGCGTTTTCATACAAACTGTGAACGGTATGATGCTGCGTTCATCACAACTGCAAACCGCGTCTCGTATTGATTAAAAACGGGACGCACTATTTTATTTTCAAATACAAGACGATTCCGTATTTTAAGGGACGTGTGGTAACCCTAATTGTCACCCTACATAGCCAAATTAGTCGCTCTAAGAGTACCGTGCCATTGTGGGAGTGAAATTTAAGACATACGTATACATTCTTGTTTTAATTATAGTTAACTAGGGAAGAACTGTTGGTTTAGGAGATGGTAATTTAATTCTATTTGGCCCAGTGAGAACACGACATTGCCCTCCGTGACCTTTTCAGATTATAACACAAATGAGACACCCAAAACTGGGGGGCTTAAGCAACCATTCTACTGTGAATAAATGTATTCATAATAGCCTCCACAAGGAGAGAAACCTACCAAAATGTTAAGGCGCTGTTAAATGGAGAAGGGGGCGCAGAAACGCAATCCCACCCAGCCCTGGACGGCACCGACCGCACAGCTGCGGCAGATGTGGCCGCGTGAGCGCGTCTGTCCGCTGTGCGTGATGACGTAACGCCGCTCCCTTCCCCACAAACGCTCCGCCCCCTCCCACCATAGCCAAGTGTAAAGATGGCGTCCATCATGGAGGGGCCTCTGAGTAAATGGACTAACGTCATGAAAGGCTGGCAGTACCGCTGGTTCGTCCTGGACTACAATGCCGGGCTGTTGTCCTACTACACGGTACGCGCCTCTCGCCGGTGGGAAAGCTGGGTTATAAGGAGGCCGCGCCGCGGTCGCCTCGGTTTTCCGTCGCTAGCTCGGCGGAAGCCAGCGAGCTCCGAATAGACCGAGTGCGGAAGAAAAGGCCCGTTGCCAGGAGTTTGGAATTTCTCGTAGTGGAAAGGGGCGGGTACTTTTAACTTGAAGGCGCGCTCTACCAATCCGGGCCCGAGTTGCGAAGGCGCTAGCCAATGATAGTGCAGTCTCGGACCTGTTGGTTAAACGGCGAAATGCATGGAGTCGGAGAGGCTTGCGAATGCGTGCCTACCCCGTGCCGCTGGCCTGCACCCTTTTAAGGGTGTCGTCTCCAAAAATACAATTTCGCGCTTGCTTAGTTTGCCTTAAAAATGGAACATTACTTTGTGTACGGAGGTTTTATAGTCGGCCTTGCAGTCTGCACAAACGCCTTTTAACTTTACTGTGCAATGCAGTCGCATGCGAAAATACGACCGTGTCACCTGTAAGTGACAGAAAGGCGCCGCGGCTCCCTGCTGCGCCCTAACCCGGTTACCGCGGGCGGGATGCCGGTCCGGCTCGCACTGTGCCCCGCTCTGCATAGATAGGTGGTCGGGGTGGGGTGCTGTGTAAGTCTGGGCAGCGAAATGGGCTCGGAACAAGGCGTGCAGCAGCCCCGCTATCGGCATTACTGAGGGGCCGGGGGCCGCTCCGCACCGTAATGCGGGCGGTGCGTCCGCTTCGGCCCCAGCGCCGTATGTACGGCCGCACCGCCACAGCTGCATTCAGATGCCCAGAATTACCTTAAGGAAATACTGCTAGATGCTGCCATTTAATCGGCATTGTTTTATTACAGATAAGTTGCTCCTTTGTGAAAGCTGCAGCCTTGCGTCTCTCTAAAACCATTGGCATAACCGCGGTGTTTTTACAGTATGGAAGCACACCCGGCGAGTTGTGTCAGTGACCCCGGCGAGGTCTGTGTCAGTGACCCCGGCGAGGTCTGTGTCAGTGACCCCGGCGAGGTCTGTGTCAGTGACCCCGGCGAGGTCTGTCAGTGACCCGGCGAGCTGTGTCGGTGACCCCGGCGAGCTGTGTCGGTGACCCCGGCGAGGTCTGTCGGTGACCCCGGCGAGCTGGAGATATACCTTCAGCTGTCAGTGATCTATATTGCCTTCAAACTATGTTTTTTAACAGTGCACAGATAAAACAATAATATGTTTTCTTATTATATGCTGATATTGTGCTGTTGATGGTAGCACTGTTGCCTCCATCTCCTGGACTGGCACTGCAAATCCTGCATGTGGAGCATTTGTGTGAGTTCTTTCTTGATACTCCTGGCTCTCCCTACGGTCCAAAAACGTACGGTTAGATGAGTAGGTGTCCCTTGCAGGGTGATGCTGTGTGTCCAGCGATCAACTGGGGTCCTGTGTTCCCTGCAACCCTGTACTAGATAGACGGCTACACAAAATGATGTTTATACTCTTTTGCTGGACACTGATTTGTTTTTTCCTCTAAATCTGTGTCATAAGCTAGAAGCTTAATTATAGCAACCAGTTCTTTCCTTGGGTAAAAAAAAAAAAAACATTAACCATTGTTAACACGAATGACCTCTCAATGCGGACATGCCGAATGACTTTTTCATGACGTCTGTTAATTATTTACGCATCATGTGCCAACTTCCCATGCCACTGTTCATTTTCATGTCTGCCTTTATGGTCATCTGTACACTGGATATACTGCAGTTTTACACTTCCTACTAAGCACACTGTATATATTGCCATTTGCACACTGCTTGCCATGCCCACTGGATATACTGCCATTTGCGCCCTGTCTCTGAATAGTATTTTTGTACATAGCATTTTATCTGTCTTTGATTTATCCTCTATTTTTTGCCTTCTACCCCTTACCCTTTCACTTAATTCACTTTTTTTGTGCAGTCGCAGGCCAGATTTACATTCCAGTGCAAGTTGTACCAATAGAACTGTGCAGGTGACATACAATCATTAATCTTGAATGAATTCTCTGGAGGACATGTAGGGCCTATTCTAGGTATGCACAATTTACATGATTTATATTTCATTTCTGTTCTGTGTTTGACGTAACCTTTCTATTGTATTTTTCCCTTTAGTTCTCTGCTGTGAGTAGGGCTGCCCCCGACTAAAGATATTCCTAGTCGACTAACACTCCTGCATTTTAGCGATTAGTCGAATAATCGTT
>JAODKM010000032.1:9640098-9668264 GCA_026780845.1 Petrocephalus sullivani | reverse complement strand
TAAAAAATTCCCAAGCCTCTTCAACAGTTTTGTTATTTAACTCCATCCAGTTCACAGTTTCTAGTTTTATTCTCATACAATTAAACTTAGCCTTCCTAACATTATATATTTTTTATTTGGACTAGTCCGAGCATACTTTTAATCCTATAAACTCTATACATTAAAATGAGCGAAAACCACTCACCGGGCAAAATCCGGTGTGCATAAACACATTTTCACGCCCGTTTAATCGTCGCGACGCTAGCGACGCCTTATTATATATATTATACTATTATGTATGCAGGCCCACGGCACCCAGGCGCTGACTGACTTTGCAGTTCCGGGCCATTCCTAAGGCGCCTTCCCATAAGCCACCGCGGCGCGGCTGCTATAAAAGCGATGGCCGCCCGCTTCTCTTCCTATTTACTCGTGGCGTCGGCGTGGGTGAGTGGCCTCTGCATGCATGGCTGCGGAATAAATTGGCATTTCGCGGTTTTCCCAGTTTCTGTAATTCGTAACGACTTTTATGTTGTACCTGCATCGCTCTTGCCATGACATGCTCCTCGGGGGGGAGAGTTCTGCGGTGGTATCCGCACGGAGGCCCGGCCCGAGCGGACACGTGGCTCCCCGGCTTCGCCGTCCCTTTAGGCTCCGTCTTTTGCGCCTTGTGGTTCAGTGCAGCTTATTTTAATACGTTTACTTTCCTGAATGAGCCTTGCTGAGCTTGTCTCATATACCTTGGATATGTGAAGTTCAGTCCGCATGATTGTTACTTAATATACAATAATAATATGATGATGATGATGATGATATCATCATCACAAATGTAGGCTCTGGATGTACACGTCGCTCTGGGTGCCATGCAATCCGCTAGTGACGGGATGCTTGCCTTATGCAGAGCCCTAACATCGCGTTTTGTTTTGCAGGCGTTTGGCCATAATGCATCTGGCGACGTGGAGCGGTGTTCCCCTGGGAGCTTTAAAAGCCGGGGATTGGGAGTTCCCTTTCGGGTAGAGGTAAGCGTAACCGTGCGCTGTGGCGTATTGTACCGCTTCTGGGTGGGGGATATCGTGCTTAGCTCGGTTATTATATGCTGACTGTGCTGCAGTGATGATTTCTATTTGCTACTCTTGACCCAGGGGGTGATGAGACTGCAACCACCATTTTGTGATCTGAGGCACGGTCCCTGTAGTCTTGATCCCCTTGAGGTGGTTCTGGAAATTCTAATTGCGTTTTGCATCTCCTTTTAGGTGGACTGCCGTTTGCCACAATGGTTATCAAGTGGGTGTCTTTCTGAAGCATATTCAAGGCACTTCCAGTATTTATTTGCTGTCGGCATCTGCTAATGTGCTCCATGTTCACAGATACTGCTTTGGTTTGGTGAGAGCATTCCGCCTGTGATGCCCGGCACGTTGAAACGGTAAGCTGTCGACATGAATGGTATTCTCTGGTCTTTAAGTGCATACAATGATGACTGCATAGTTCAGCAGATTGCCTGTGATGAATAAATGCTGTCTTTCGCTCCTAGCTGATGTATTGCTGTAATGCTAGTTTTACCAGTCATAGATGCAGTGTCCCCCACTCATGTGCTCCTGGGTTTTTTTTTTCCCCCTCAGCGTTCCAAGTCCACAAATGCTTTGCCCAGGTAAGCATTGTTGGTAAAATGCTGTTCATGTATTCTTACTATGAGTTTCAAAGCTGAGCATTGGGCTCAACTATAGGCTGGATTGGATTTAAGGCCCTTGGTCAACATTTTCAGCCAGTTTAATACACTAAGTGTGTAATCTGAAATGATGACTTTGTTTTCCATGAATCAGGTCTCTGATCTTGTTGAGGATATCGAACAGTCTGATCAAAGATGGTTTTGCCTGAAATGATTGTAGTCAAGCAGGTATGACTACAGATTTTAAGATGTCTTATAATTTGCAGGGCCCTTCAGAAAATCTACTTGGTTGGTAAGCTTTCAGACTTTTTTTTTTTTTTAATAAAACCCTCAACAGATCCAAAGGGTCTGGTTTTGCATTTCACTGCAAGAATGGGCCCCTTCTGACCTTTTGTGATGACCACTTCTGCTGACTTTACCCATGGAGTCTTTCTATTAGCTCTAGCTGAACTGGTCAGGGCTGAAGTTGTGCTCAGTATGCTGACCCAATTTGTGTGGTAAATTGTCTTGTCCCAGCAGGTGCGGGCTCCTGTGCCATGTGCTGCCCGGGATATACAGGTGAGACCCCAATGCTGGTGAGGGCTCATGCCCATCCTGACTGATTCCAGATGATGCTTTTCTCAAATGTCTGACCTGAAACAAAATGTCGACATTCATCCAACTGAGGAGCGTTTGAGGATCGCTGATTCTTTCCTTGGCTTGTGGTCTCTGATCTGTGCTTCTTCCTAGGTGGGAACCTCTGGTGGTGAGCTGTACAGTCCATGAGGTACGGTGACCATGGCTGCCCTTGGCCCAGCCTTTCTTGATAACCTGTGATGAACCTATTCTGCCAGATGAGAACCCTGATTATACTCAATTACCGTTCCATTATTATTCTGAGGTTACACATGTTATAATGCTGTCGTCAGTGTCTGGTTCCCCTTCTGAATCTTGGCGGCTTCTTCTCAGATCTGCTCACTGGGGGAAATGCCTTGGAGCGTACGGGCCTCCTGAAGAAGGCTGAATGCAGAGGAGGCGTTGGGCTCTGCCTGTGACCTTTACCCTGTCCTCTTAGTACTGTGCTTGAATCTGCGGGTGGGTGGCTGTGGTCCCCCACGTGCAATATTTGATATCAAAACAATGTTGCTGGCACTTTGATTTTGTTCTGTTTGATCTGGAACAAATAAAAAAATGTTAACACTGTCCTGTCTGGCTTTTTTGTGTGTGTAGTCTCTAAATTGTGTACTTTGATGCTCTATATTCCTGGTAGTGCTTGCAGTCTTTAAACATGAAGGCATCTGGTGGCGTGAGCTGTGCCTATAATGGGAATGGAATGTAAATTAAGAACAAGGACGTCACATCCTTGCACTAGTGGCATGTTTGCAGGGCTGTGGTGAGTGACCCAGTTACCTTCACTTGTTAGAAGGGTGCAGGTTTTTGGGGGCCTGTACCCTGCGCGATAAGGGCCAGAGACGCGGCCCCCACACAGCCTGGCCTGTGGCAGGAGGTGTGCGGGCGGCAGGTCCCGCTTATGTGGGTGAAACGCTCGCATCCCTCCGCTTCCTGACCCCTAGTCCAAGTTCATCCAGTTGGGCAACGGCGCGGGACGTGGCCCGGGTCCAGCGGTCACTGCGGGAGTGTCACCCGGTTTGGGTGCCTCGGTTTCCCGGTCGTACGTGTGCCAGTGGTCCCGGAATCGATCGGATCATGTCCCTGCCGCGGTGTCTGCGGGGCGCAGGGACGTGACGTGCGGCGGCCTGAGCCGCTCCGCCCACAAAGGCACCGGGCCGCCGCCGAGCCCGTCCATGGACCCCCGCCGTACGCCTTTGCCTTCTCCTACGGCTTCCTACCCCAATGATGCTTTTCCGATTGCTGCCCCTAATCTGGGCTTTTTCTGTAAAAGCGGATTTCTTCCAGTTTGAGGCGATTTCGAACGTATCGACCTATTATTTTAATTACATTTACTGTAATATCTGGGAAGGCGACTGTCAGCCGCACCAGGAGGATGCTACCCAGAAAGGTAAGCCGCTGTAACCTCCCCCATGCGTCTCTTATTGTAGCGGGGGCTTCGCTTTGCTCTGTATATCTCCCTATATCTCCGCATATCCCTGCATATCTCCGTATATCCCTGTTTTCTCCGTCTTCTCTATGTGCAGCTCATAAAAAGCGCTGCGCCTGACGCTGCTGGGCTTTGGAGTGTCGCTCTTAGCGCAATATGATCCCCAAAAAGGACTAACAGCGAGTGAACCTTATCCAGAAAGGCATCGTTTTATATTTCTGCAGGGTTTTATATACGGGGGAAATGACAGATATTCCACACGAAATGCTTGATATAATACTCTATTGATATATTGTAACACGATATATTATATATATCCAATGAAAGGCACTATGCATATGATATGTTAATGTCTATCTGCTAAAGGCTGTCGCTGTAAGTTTCTGTATTGTATTTTTTTTGTATTATTTCTCCTGTTATGTCCTATGTACCCTGACATTTATCTTCTGGTATTATGGCTTTGCACTGGTCATCCTCAGCTGCCTTTGCAGCGCTGTTAGGGTGCTTTTTGTCCCACGGTGGCCCCCCGGATTATGGCCCTTTGACAGGCTTGTCCCCTTCAGTGCCCTCCAGGGACCTGCTGTCGACGCTTCCGCAGGACTGCATGCGCTCCCTGGCCGAGTGGTACTGCGCTCTGGGGCAGTGCTGTGACACGGGCGACTGTCGCATTATTAACAATATCACAGGTACAGCCCAGGCCTGTTATGTACCCTACGCCCACCTCAGCATCTCTGTGGCCCTTTTAGCATATGTTTTTGCACTATAATTTCTTTTGTCTGAAGAGTACCTGAAACACATTTATAATTACTTTATATTAATATGGAAGGGGGGAGATTTGGGTATGGACGCCATGGACATATCTCTACCAACACTGTAAGATAACCATGCATGTTTAGGGGATGGGGAGCTGATTTTTTTCCTTACCAATGTTGGATGCAGACTTGCACCCTTGTGAATATGATAGGAGTAATATAAGGACCGCGGAACAGCAAAATTACACAGTAGCTAATATTTTGACGTGTATATCAATTTCATTGTCAGTATAATAGTTGGTTAAAATCAGTCATTCCTTGTGTCTGCGTGCAGGACTGGCTAGAGACTTGGAGCTGAGGCTGCATGGCCAGCACCTGGCCCAGTCTGTAGTTCTGAAGGCGATAGAGGGCTTCCTGAAAAGCCCGGATCCAAACAAGCCTTTGACCCTATCTTTCCATGGCTGGTCGGGGACTGGCAAAAACTTTGTCGCCCGACTGATTGCGGAGAACCTGTACCGTGATGGACTGAAGAGCGAATGTGTGACCCTGTTCATCGCTCCCTTCCACTTCCCACATGCCAGGCAGGTGGATGTCTACAAGGTGGGGACAGCTTCATGTCTTCAGGACCTTCTAATTCCCAAGTTGAGTGGCTTGTTACACTGTCTGATAGAGTGCCCAAAATATTACATAATAACCCAAATTATAATTGGCAGATGGACACAGCCAAATGTCCAGATCAAACAAGACATCTGATACTATCACGTGTTGCGTAATCTTTTCACTCGTTTCAAAATGGCACAAACTTATTTATTGGGTTGCACAACGTTAAACACTGAATCAGCAAATGGTAAATGGTTTCTGTAATAAAGCAAATAAGGAAAAACTATCAAGATAAGCTGTTGGACTATAAATTAAGGTTTTGTTGTTTTTGCATGTCAGAATGAAAGGATGAATGTCACCCTTTGCAGTGGTGTGTGGGGCATATGCAAACTAGGCAGCTGCCTAGGGACCAATAGACAGAAGCCACCCCCCACCCCCCCTCTAAAATATAACATCACCCCAAAAACATAATTTCTGGGTGAGGCCCTGGGGGTGAGGCTTTGCCGGTGAGGAGTTGAAGGTTGCTGGTTCATATCCCGTGGGCAGCTGGCTAATCATATCACTGATGGACCTTTGAGCAAAGCCCTGTACCTCGAAAAATTGCAGGGGTGCTGGATAAATGGCCAACTCTAACCCACTCTAACCCCAAGCTTCCTTCTCACTTGTATATGTGTGATTCCCATAGGAGAGACACATAAAAACCGAAGATTGTATACATATCCATGCCGGGGCAGTGGTGAATAAAGCGTATAATTGTAATAACTGCTTGGAAAGCGCATGATTTGATGTGGTTTGTACACAGAACCAGCTAAAGGAGGCAATCCGGGACTCCGTGGTTCGCTGCCACCAGACCCTCTTCATTTTTGATGAAGCGGAGAAGCTGCATCCAGGCCTCATTGATGCCATCAAGCCCTTTGTGGACCATTATGACAATGTGGACGGGGTCAGCTATCGGAAGGCCATCTTCCTCTTCCTCAGGTTGGTGAGACAGGCACATGTTGTAGGTAGGACCTGCCATATTTCCCTTAGGTACGTCCGTAACTTAAAGGGTGTCGTGGCTCCGCTGTTCACCCGGAGCAGTAAAACACATCTGTAGAGGTCACCTAAAAATGCACAGAAGTGGTTAAAATGTATAAAAATTTATAATTTCCCTGCTTCATGTGTGATTGTTTATATTCTGTTTATGTGCTTCTTGTAGTATTTGTACTGAAGAAATGTATTCCTGAACTTTAGCAGTATAGTTATCCAGAAAAGGAACTTGGGACTGCATGTGCATTGGCCTTTATATTGTAAATGTACCCAGTAGTAAGTATAAAACACAGTCCGTCAGCTTAGTGCCCTAAGGACTCAGGTCCAGAAATACTAAGAATTTCCCCTGGGTTTGGTTGTTGGTTATTAGCAAGCTTAACTTTTGCATAAGTTTAAGTTTTTTTTTTTCAGTGTCAGTCCTTGAAGCAACAAGACCATTTTAAAAATGAAATACATACATATGTGATACAAGTATACTACTTGTATATAAAACATTTACTCTTTACTTGGCCCCTTTCATGAGATAACCATCACAAAAGTGTAAATTTTTTATGTTGTTTTTGAGCCTCAAAAATGCAGAGGTACTTTTTTACACTTAATTGAGAAGAAAGTACTCTTTACCTACTTTCAAACAAAAAAAAAGTGTATTGTTATGGGCTGCAGGAGTAATGAAACTTTGAACTCACAAAAAAATTACCTGAAACTACACACTAACCGTACTCTTTTAGTCTGCTTACTTAATAAAAATTTTGGGGGGCTTTTCAGAGAATTTCTGCCTTGTCCTGTAAGATGAAGGTCAGGAACACACTGGTCAAGTTTGCACCCCTTTGAATAACAACACATTTTTCACACATACGTATGTATTTCATTTCAACAATTGACTTGATACTTGTTACTCCAAGCCCTTCACTGTTGTTTTTATTGTAACAAAATCTGAAAGGTTAAATTTGCCATTATATGAAAATTACTCTTTCCAACAAGCTATAGCTCAGGCATATAGCTGTAACAGTAAAAAGACGTCACGGTTTATAAGAAAGCACTTAGAATTATCCTTGTTTATTTTTCTTTTCCTGCCCGGATGTAAAAGGCACATTATCTCAATATAAACTACACAGCATGTTAGCATAAACAGCATAGACTGAAATCCCCTCCAATGTAATCACAAATATTTATGGCAGCAAAAAGTACCTGTCGGTCCTCCCCCCCAGTTCGAGCGCCTGTCTGAAATGTCTGTGCATGTCAGTCTTAATCGAATGCCAAGTTTGATGTGTTGCCTGTAGAACAAATAATTTAACTGTCATTTTGTGTAGCAAGGTGGAAGTCATACAAGTAACCCTATCCATCTGACAACACAGAACACTCACAAGCAAAGCTACTGTAGACTCCATACATTAACAGTTGAATATGCAAAAACAATAAATACATGCACATGGAAAAGAACTTTGAGGGTTGACATAAACCAAATGCACATTGTTAGAATAGGCTAAAACAGCAACACGATATGATATTTCAATCATACAAAAATAAAGTTCACTCACTAGGACATATATAAGGTCAATTCATATATCTACAATCTAGAAAGTAAATCTATTATGTAATTATTTTATTTTATCATTAATTTATCAATTAAATTTGATAACTGATAATTGGTAAATTGGTACTTTAATTACAAAGGGTTTCGGGAAACACTAGTTAAATAATTCTTAAGTGCTAGATAAGGAACAACTTAGTGTTACGAAATTTTAAAAGCCACCCCAGATTTGTATGTATCACTTAATATTTCATTTAGGGACAGAGATTATAGGTATAGGGAAAAAAACAATCAGAGCCGCATTAATTTGCTGTGTGAATTTCCTGGCAAATATGATTCAGAAAAGTGACTCAGTGATTCCTCCGTGGTGTTTCTATAGTAATATCGGTGGAGCCATTATCAGCGAGGTGGCTCTGGACTTCTGGCATTCAGGGCAGAACCGTGAGGACATCGGGATGGAGGACCTGGAACATCGGCTGCGATCTGAAGCCCTGGAGTCACAAGGTACCAGCTGTCAGGCCAAACTGATGCCCATACCCCCTGAGTAAAACTTTGTAATAATAATCATACTACATTTAGCCTCAAAATGTACACATTCATCAGTCTCTATAGCCTACTGTCAAGCTCTGGATAAGTACTATTTTGAGGGTCAGGCGGCTCTTTCCCTTCTGTGATTTGATGCTTCCTCTAATTGGTCCAAGAATATTTTGATTGCAAGGTTTGACCACAAACACCTTTTTCTGAGCTATTAATTAAGTGAGCCAGTCTCGTGTGCCTATGAATCCCATACTCTGTGCTAATGTCTCGTCCATTCACATGGTGTCCACATTCATCTCACATTGGGGTTCGTCTTTCACCCTTAAGCACTGATTACTTTCTTCATGCTTAAATTTCATCTCTGGTTCTCAGGAGGCTTCGCTCAAAGCCAGCTGATGTCAGGTCACCTGATAGACTTCTTTGTGCCCTTCCTGCCGCTGGAGTACCGTCATGTCAAACTCTGTGCCCGCGATGCCTACATGGCGCGCGGCCTGCTGCCCAGCGAGGACACCCTGGATGACGTGGCACGAGCCATGCTGTACTTACCCAAGGAGGAAAAGCTTTTCTCAGCACAGGGGTGCAAATCCATACCCCAGAGGATCAACTTTTTTCTCCCCTAAAAGGGACAAATCTGTACCAACAACTCTGTACTCCCCAGAAAGAAATGGGTGAAAAACGGAGTGAAGCGAACAAAGATGTCTGTTCATTTCTCCTGAAGGATTCTGTCTCTCAGCTCTGCCAACTGGGGGGTCTAGTTTGTCTCTGAGACATTCAGTCATGTAGTATGTTAAGGGAGTTGTATTCGCTTTCACTGCTCTCACTGTCATTTCCCAAGCATTGACATGTGTGTTAGTGGACCTACAAGCACTGAATGTGTGTTAGTCTACCTCAGGTTAAAGCCGTCACCACCTGAGTGACTGGGACAGAGTTTTACTGAGGTCATTGATGCAATACTCACACATTTATATGTGTGTGTTGTATACACACACACACAGTATATAATGTTTGTACTTGAGAGGTTCAGCCACAGGGATAATGTTTTCAAGTGATTATCAGCCACTGAGCCTGGGGAAATTTGCGTGATTTGAATTACGTCATTTGTAACTAGGTAAAAGCCACAGATTTGAGTGTAATTTGAATATATCTGAGAAGCTCTTACTTAAAGCGACAAACATAAAATCCCAGATTAGCTATCAGTAATTATTGAAGGAAGGAAGGTTGAAAGGAGAAGAGGTGAGGAAATTTACAGTTTGAGTTTATCTGAAATTGTATCCTAAAGATGTCAACTTTGAGAGACACATCAGTTTTGAATAGCAGGATCATGAATGTTAATTATTTCTCAATGTGTTTGTTAATGATGTTTGATTTTTTTAATTTTTCCAAAAAGGGAGTGTAATGTACTGTTATGTTGGGCAGAATGCAAATAGTCATTAATGCTATTTATTTTTTAACAACCCCCCTCCGAGAAGGTGATGGCAAACCAATCTGGGCATATTCAGTGTTCAGCCTCACCCTCCTCGTGAGAAGGGTCAGATGGATGGATGGATGGATGGATGGATGACGGATGGATGGATAGATGTTCAGTGTTTACATTTTTAAAGTATTTTAATGCATAACTCAATAATCTTGCAAGGTAAAAAGTACAAACAATGGTCTGTGGTTTGTTTTCCTGTATTGTATTTTAAACGGTTGGCTAAAGTTTTACATCATTTTATTCTATAAATAGTATTTTGATGGTACTCTCATTTTAAAAACATTTTTACAAACAAAATCACTTTTTCGTTTAGAAGCTCAGCAATGAAACTATATACTATAAATATATTGATGGAGACATACAGGCCAATCTGAAATTTGGGAAAGGTGGTAAAAACACAATTCTCACTTCAGATGTGCCCTGAAATGTGCAGAGCAATGGTGTTATTAATTATTAGAACAGAAAATAATGGTTTAAAATGTTAAATGTTAAAGAAAATGTGTATAATACTGTTTCACCTATAACACTTGGGGCAATTTGTTGATGTTTGTCTTCATTCTGAGGTCTTTATGGAGGAGGCTGTAGGCGTCAGAGCCTCTGACCGCGATAATACCGTTTAGCCAGGAGATGGATTGACGTAAAGAGGCGTAAAAGGAAGGCACTGAATAAAAAAAAACGTGCTGCTACATGTGTATGCTGGTTTGTATCTTCTTCTGTTTTGTGCAGTCGTATAAATAAATAGACATGGGTCCACGTACAATAACCAGACCTTCAGAGACAGACAATAATCATAGTTTAGCTATTCCTTTAAGTATTGTATTCTTGGAGTACGTCAGTGCAATACTGAGTGACGTGGAAATGTGAATACAGATGCTGATATGCACAACGCGCATATGATATCAGTTATTCCGTGTAACAGATGTTTATAGTGAGTTTGTCACAAATACACGAGCATCAGATTCCGGACAGCTCCTTCACGTCTCATACCACGTGATTTCTAATGAGCACCGTTTGTGATAGCTAACCAAATTTCAGCCCGTGAGTGTACTAACGACTTTCTGCCTTAATATTACTCTTTTACAGTCATTTGTTTGTAGGACGACCCTGTGATTGTACTTCCTTTACACCGTTAGTTACACACGGCCTAAACGCAGCTATGGAATCTCCGCCGCGGCTCGCTTTGACAGCGGCGACAAGGCAAGCGGGCCTGCGTGGGTAAACGCGTGGTTGGACGCCATTGGCTGGCGGCCTCGGAGAAACCGCCTCCCCGCCGAGCGCCCGCCAATCAGAACCAGACATCTGTTGTGAGGCGAAAGGAGACCGCGGTGTGCGGTAGCGCAGGTCCAGGGAATGACCCGCGAGAGGCCGCGATAAACATTAAGCGTGTTTGCTGTCGACATATTTATTGCACTGTATATAATCTATTTATTTCCTAGGTTAGCGTAGCAGTCCGCAAGGTTCGCTAGGGAAGCATGGCATCGGTCACCTTACTGCTGGCCCTGGCGGCCGCCCTGGTGCGTGCAGAGAGCGCGGTGTATTTGCGGGAGCAGTTTGCGGATGGAGGTAAGCGGTGCCTGATGCTCGCCTTGTGCCGTGCGCTGGACGCTGCCTGCTCGCTTCTCCGATCGCATGTGAGAAAGCGAAGCACATGGGTGGCTAAAGGACAAGGCGGCTGCCGTGCAGCTCCTGCAGTCCGGCGCGCGGATGGGGGAGGGGTGGCTGGGCCCCCTATTCAGCGGTATATGTCAAATCTGCAATTGTCTTTTTTGTGCGCGATTGCTGTGCTGTTGAGCATTGCATACATAAGCAGAGTTTTTACTATGATCGTAAATTACTTAATTAAGCACATAGTTCATTGCTGCTTGATAGCCGGCAGGGGATCTGATCGAAGCCCCCCGGCTTGCAGATTACAGCACCCGGGCTGAGCCGGCTCGGTGAGGTCGGTATTGGCGCCGATCGATATACAGCCCTTTCGCTTTTACCACCCCCTGCGGTTTCAATGGCTTCACGGCATCTGGCTGCAAATCGCTGTGGTCCCGACCGGGGTGCATCCTGTTTCGGGGTCGAGGGTGTAGTAAAGCACGCCCTTGTCTATTTGCAGATGCATGGAAAAGCCGATGGGTAGAATCCAAACACAAGTCCGACTACGGCAAGTTCGTGCTGAGCGCTGGCAAATTCTACGGGGACGCGGAGAAAGATAAAGGTGAGGATGAGGATTAATGGGCTGCTTGCCTCTTTAAAATATTGTAAAAGCCCCAATGAGATGTTTACCGCTCCTAGGCAGGTCTACGTGCTCTCTAATGCACATGGCGTTTTGCTCCCAAGTTCAATATGAAATCTGCCTCTATACAAGTGTGTCATCCCCCCAATAAATTCCGAATTTTTACTGCCATCAAACAGGTTAGAGGTGGACATTGTCTTAATGGTGTTGTACTGTGTGAGGTTACATGTTGTTTTTTTTTTTTTTTTTTGTGAACATCTAGGTCTTCAGACCAGTCAGGATGCCCGTTTCTACTCTCTGTCATCTCGCTTTGAGGAATTCAGCAACAAAGGCCAGCCTCTGGTCGTGCAGTTTACGGTGAAGCACGAGCAGAGCATCGACTGCGGTGGGGGCTACGTTAAGCTCTTCCCGGCAGGTCTCAACCAGGAGGACATGCACGGGGACTCCACCTACAACATCATGTTTGGTGAGAGCCCCAGCTACTGCTTCAGTTTTGCGATTTAAGGATATCTGTCTACCTTGTGACCAGCGGGGTTTAAAATCTGTCCTGTCCTTTTAGGCCCTGACATTTGTGGCCCGGGAACCAAAAAGGTCCATGTGATATTTAACTACAAGGGAAAGAATCACTTGATCAACAAAGACATAAGATGTAAGGTATGTCAGAAAATAACGCTCTGCAGCCCTTTTGAAATGGTAAAACATAAGTCTTGGGGAGAAACGGGCTATGAATATTATTTCTCAGCGTGTTTGTTACTGTTCAGCTTTCTTACTAATACAATAAAAGATGTTCAGTGTTTACATCTTTAGAGTATTTTAATCCATAACTCAATAATCTAGCAAGGTAAAAAGTTCAAACAGTCAGGAGAGCGATCATAATACAGTATATTATGTGGATCTCTTGTCATGAGTAAATGCATCAGTTAAAAGAAAATCAACTTCTCTTTGTGTTGGGTTGACTGGTAGATATCTGACATTTGACTCTTGTTTCTCCAGGATGACGAGTACACCCACTTGTATACGCTAATCGTCAACCCTGACAACACCTACGAAGTGAAAATCGACAATAAGAAAGTGGAGTCGGGCAACCTGGAGGACGACTGGGACCTACTGCCCCCCAAGAAGGTCAAGGACCCCGAGGCCAAGAAGCCGGAGGACTGGGACGAGAGGGAGAAGGTGGACGATCCAGATGATAAGAAGCCAGAGGTGGGCTGATTTGAGCTGGAAGGCAGATAGATTTTTCTTCATTGTTAATTTTTGAATCTTTTAAACTTGCTTTTGGGTTCTAAAAGCATTCCGTCGTATTTTTCGTTTTACTGCTTTCACACTGTGACTTAGTTGTTCCTCATATTCCTTTTATAAATGGGGAATTTCTTCCAAGCAAATGTACTATGATTTCATGTACCCTTCTTTTTGGAAGGACTGGGAGAAGCCAGAAAATGTCCCGGACCCTGATGCCAAGAAGCCAGATGACTGGGACGATGAGATGGATGGCGAGTGGGAGCCTCCGATGATCACGAATCCCGAGTACAAGGTAGGTTCCAGAAGGCAAGCCATGGGTCAGTGGGTATCTTCAGTGGTGAGTCATTCTAAGGACTTAGAGCAGAGCCAGCTTGCTTCTGTATTAAATTATCACTACAGGTCAGGTATATTATTTAATTTATTATTTAAGTCAGGTTTATTTATTTATAGTCAAAGAGTGTCAATATTCTCATCAATATGTGGGAGTACAGTTACAGTATCTGTACAGAAGGGCTGATCTGTAAGCTTTACAGCCATTTAATCACACTTTGTACAGCACTTATGTCTTAAATAAAGCAAGTGTTACCACTTTCAAAAGTTCGGTAGGTCATGTGACAAGAGAACTTGCTGTCTTGAGATGTCGCACATGTTATTCGTTCCCCCCAATATCAGGGTGAGTGGAAACCTCGTCAGATTGACAATCCCGCCTACAAAGGGAAGTGGGTGCACCCTGAGATCGACAATCCGGAATACACGGCAGATCCTGAGCTCTACAAGTACGACAGCGTCGGGGTCATTGGCCTGGACCTCTGGCAGGTGCGGCGCAGCCCAGGCGGGGCCTCCACGTCCATGTCGCCTCGGGTCACACTGGCTTTTTCTTAGCAGTATGAACAGTATGTTTGACTCCTTTTTGCCAGCGGCTTCCCCTTAAAATAACTGCATTTTGTTACAGGTGAAGTCCGGCACCATTTTTGATAATTTTCTGATCACCAACGATCCAAAACTTGCTGAGGAAGTTGGGAACGAGACCTGGGGCTTAACTAAGGTGAGTCTTAAAGCATCTTGTTAGTCGCATGACTCTGGTGGTTTGGGTTCGTTATTAAGTGGATACTTATGCAGCTAGATGCAATTACTCTGGGTCACAGACTCCTCCCTAGGAGGATCCTGGGTCACCGTTGTTGTTGTTGGCCGCTTTATATTCTGAAAGCGCGGACCTGGCGTACGTAAGGGTGACACGTCTTCCCCGTCTCTCCTCCCTGTGCACAGGATCCGGAGAAGAAGATGAAGGAGAGCCAAGAGGAGGAGCAGAGGAAGAAACGTGAGGAGGAAGAGAAGAAGGTGAAAGAGGAAAAGAAGGACAAAGAGGACGAGGAACCGGAAGAGGAGGAAGAGGACGACGAGGAAGAGGAGGAGGAGGATGAAGACGAGGAGGGGGAGGAAGAAACAGATTCCAGTCCCAAGGACGAGCTCTAAACACACCGAAGAGCCGCAGGCAGCCCTTCTGTCTTTACAGCCCCCAGGATGATTACGGAGCCACCTTCCTGGGCTTTCCATTAGTGTGGGTTTGCAGGGGTTGGACTTGTTTGCTCATACCGTACTGTAGCCATTTAAAGAAGACTAACGTGAGAGGATTTCGGTTTCCATCGCCCTGTTTCCATGGGGCAAATGCCTCCATCCCACTCAGCAGACACTCTGTGTTGAATGGCATACCTGCCACCCCACCTCAGTGTTTCTCTGGCTGATTGTGGCTGAGGAAGGTTCTCTGTACGTTTTTTTTTTTTTCCTCTCCAGTTTTATTTTAAAGACTAGTCATCCAGTCTTATCCCTCCCTAAAACTCCTGACATTCCAGTCAGTTCAATAAATTATATTTTGAAATGGTACAATCAGCAACGCCAACTCTTTCAAGTGTTGTGTGTGTGTGGTGTTTTTTTTTTTTTCTTCCCTCTGTAAGTTTAACCTGAGCTGAGCCAAAACGTGACCGGGAAGCTGACTTCCAGCGACTGGCAGCATGATCGCCTGCTTTATGTAAGACCCTGAGTTTGGGATGGGCCTCAGACCTCTCCATGGCAAACCCAACCCTAACCCTGCCTCTCAGGCGCTGTTCATATTCAGATAAGATGACAGAGCCCTCCTACAAAGTCAGCGTTGGACTTTTCCATTATGCTTCTTTCATTGATTTCTTTTTCCGTGGTCAATTTGCACTGCTGTACGTTTAATCTTGGACTTGCCCCAACAAGACGTTAGTCCTTTTTAAAAATATATATTTTATACTATATTGGCAGGGAGGAATGTGCTCATTATGTCGTACATGATATGGTACTTTTGTTGCAGTACAAAATAAATGTAAAACCATACCGTCTATTGTTATTTGTCCAGTGTTTTTACTAACAGTGCATCGTTATGCACTGCAACAGCCATACATTATGTCTGTGTGGGAAGGAATAAAATTGCTCATTTAAACAAATCAACAAGTGCAATTATGTAAAATTATTGCCATAAAAACAATACTAGTTTCCTCTTGTGGTCCAAAGGCATGCAATTATAATTTGCATGTCTACATTGCATGTAGTGTGTGAGTGTCTGCCTGTGTCTGTATGTATCTGTGTGTTTGCCTGTGTGTAAGTCTGTGTGTGAGTGTCTGCCTGTGTGCGTGTCTGTGTGTATCTGTATGTGTCTGTGTGAGTGTCTGCCTGTGTGTGTGTGTGTCTGCCTATGTGTAAGTCTGTGTGTGTGTGTCTGCCTATGTGTAAGTCTGTGTGTGTGTGTGTCTGCCTGAGTGTAAGTCTGTGTGCGTGTCTGTGTGTATCTGTATGTGTCTGTGTGAGTGTCTGCCTGTGTGTGTGTCTGCCTATGTGTAAGTCTGTGTGTGTGTGTCTGCCTATGTGTAAGTCTATGTGTGCGTGTCTGCCTGTGTGTAAGTCTGTGTGTGAGTGTCTGCCTGTGTCTGCCCATGTGTGTGTATCTGTATGTGAGTGTGTCTGCCTGCGCGTGAGTGTGTGTATCTGCCGGCGTGTGTGTGTACCTGTATGTGTCTGCCTGTGTGTGTATATGTGTGTGTCTGCCGGCGTGTAAGTCTGTGTGTGAGTGTCTGTCTCCGTGTAAGTCTGTGTGTGAGTGTCTGCCTGCGTGTAAGTCTGTGTGTGAGTGTCTGCCTGCGTGTAAGTCTGTGTGTGTGTGTGTGTCTGCCTGAGTGTAAGTCTGTGTGTGTGTCTGTGTGTATCTGTATGTGCCTGTGTGAGTGTCTGCCTGTGTGTGTGTCTGCCTATGTGTAAGTCTATGTGTGCGTGTCTGCCTGTGTGTAAGTCTGTGTGTGTGTCTGCCTGCGTGTAAGTCTGTGTGTGAGTGTCTGCCTGTGTCTGCCCATGTGTGTGTATCTGTATGTGAGTGTGTCTGCCTGCGCGTAAGTGTGTGTATCTGCCGGCGTGTGTGTGTACCTGTATGTGTCTGCCTGTGTGTGTATATGTGTGTGTCTGCCTGCGTGTAAGTCTGTGTGTGTCTGTCTCCGTGTAAGTCTGTGTGTGAGTGTCTGCCTGCGTGTAAGTCTGTGTGTGTGTATCTGCCTGCGTGTGCGTACCTGAATGTCTGCCTGTCTGTCTGCCTGCCTGTGAGTGTGTGTGTGAGTCTGCCTGCGCGTGAGTGTGCGCATCTGTATGTCTGTGTGTGTATATGTGTGTCTGTATGTGTGTGTGAGTCTGCCTGTGTGTGTGTGTCAGCCTGTGTGTATATATGTATGTCTGCCTGTGTGTGTCTGTATGTGTATGTGTGTGTCTGCCTGTGTGTGTATGTGTGTAACGGTCATAAACGGTACATTTTGAACGGACAGTATTAGAAGGTCTAGGCAAGCAATTTTTTTTCTTTCACTGTTTTAAAACCTTTTAAGGGAACTGAATAGATGAACGTTTTTTAAACGGAGACAGTAAGTTTAATAGAGGATCCTCACATTTCCCCTGGATATTCTTTAATGACGGACACCTTAGGCACCGCCGCATGTAAGCGCCCTTCGGCGGCCGCCCGCCCCGGCGCTCCCCCAGCGCCCTCCCGTCTGTCGGCGTGTCCGGCCGCCGCCCGCGCGTAGCGGCGACGCCGTTTCGCTCCGAGACACACGGAGCCGCTCCCGCTCCGCTCCGCTCCGCTCCCGCCGCCCAGTCCAGCGCCGCGTTTCGCAGCCGCCCCTATTTCGCCGAGCGCGGCGCGGCGCGGCCCAGTGGGAGCAGAAACATTATGGCTGCCAGTCCGTCTCTGACTCAGGTAAGCGCGTCTGCGAGGCGCTGCGCGGCGCCCTGGCGGCGGCTGCCCGCTGCCCGCTGCCCGGCCCGAGCGGAGCGGAGCCCAGCGCGGCGCCGCCCGGCCCCGCCACCGCCGGCTCCCCGGCGCTGCTCCCGGGAAGTTTGCGCGGTCGCGGGCAGAAAAGTTTGCTCCGGGTCTCCTGCGGGAGCGCGGCAGGGCGTAGCTGCGCCGAGCCGCCAAACTTTCCTCCGCTTTTATTTCCGTACTTTGGGGAAGTGCCGAGGCGGCGGCCGCTCGGCCGGGGGCCGGGGGCCGGGAGCCGGGGCGGGGGTCCCCGCGCTGTCAGCTTAGCCGCTTAGCTGCTACCCGGCGGGCTAACGGCGGCCGGACCGTGCGCTCCCCCCCGCTCGTCGCTTCGCCGGGCCCCGGTGCCGCCGTGGCTCCGACCCGGAGAAGCGCCTTTGCCCGGGTCACTTAGCCCGTTAGCTAGTCCGCCCCTCGGCTCGGCTCCCTGCCCGCGACCAGCGCCTGTCCCACTACTTGTTGGACGCTCGTCCCCCGTCCAGACGAACCGGGCCACCCGGCGGAACCGTACGGGTCTCGGGCGGCGCCGCCCTGGGCTCCCGGCTCCGGGCTCCGGGATCGGTGTCCGTATGCGGGATTATTATGGGATAGGGGATCATTCGGAGCGTGTGCGGGACCCTATGGTGCATGGTGTAGTTACGTTCTGTAATTGTGTGTGTGTGTGTGTGTGTGTGTATGTATATATATGTGCGTATATGTAGTGTCTGTGTGTGTATATATGTGCGTGTGTGTAGTGTGTGTGTGTGTGGTGTCTGTGTGTGTATATATGTGTGTATGTAGTGTGTGTGTGTAGAGTCTGTGTGTGTAGGTAGTGTCTCTGCGTGTGTGTGTATACGTGGTTGTCCATAGTTAATGTGATTATATATAGTATGCACATCATTGTGTCAGGGAATATGTTTAAATATAATCAGACAAGCGATGTGTAGTTCTTAGATGCTTTCTATGGCCGTTGCTTTTTCTAGTGTTTCTGTGATGTGTATGGTTATATATCCTGCAAACCATATTGTGTGTGTGTGGCTGTAGATTTATTTGGTTGTCATTGTTTCTGCATGGTGTGTGTATGTGGTTTTTTTATGGTCATGCATATCGACAGACTGTCACGTCCCCCCCGTCCACACACTGAGCTCTGGCTGTCAGTCCTGGTGCTGAACCGCGCTCAGCGGGTGCTTTTTTTTTCTAACATATTTAGCAAATAATAAAAATAATTCTTATTTTTAGTAAATAATACAAAGTTTCTGTGGCTTAACAGCACAGCATTTCCACTGTTATTTAACTGCCATGCCATGCTAAATAAATGAAACCATTGCACTCCAAGACATTTCTAAATTAACCTTAGCATCTCAGATCGGCTATGTGACTTTTGTTGGACTGAGGAATTAAATATGAAGTTTGACAGCACAAGTTATTGTGACAGAAGGGTCACTGCTGTTTATATTTGCTTTGGACAGATGCTTCAATTCAGTTTTGTTCATTGGATTTGAATTGATTTTTTTTAAGTCAGATGAGGGTGTCTTGGTCTTGTGGATTATAATCAAGTTGAGAACTTGCTGTCGTTAGAGATGCTTTTGTGTGCAGATATGCTAATCTTTTCCGTGATGGGGCTCAAGGCTCATTCCTTAGCCATAGAGCTGCAAACCACCCATAGGTGTATCAGACCAATCTCTAGCATTGTCTGTCACTGTGCAGTGACATGACCTTTTTGCCAGCTAAACAAACCTGTAGCTCTCTTCTCTCTGGCTCCAGGAGGAATATATAAATCTTATACTTGCTTCCTCCAAAGATAAAGAGGGGCGGGAGTTAGTCTGTTAGTGAATTTGCACTCTATCCTGAAACTTTATTTACCCTGGCCTCTAGCTTTTTGCTAATTAATGCCTCTTTTCGGGTCGGCCTCCCCTGCTCTGGATGTGCCGTTAGCCACTGGCTTAATCTCTTGGCAGCAGGCAAGCAAACAACTGTGATAGGAATAGCGAACAGCCCCGATGGACTAGCAATAACAGTATGTGCTGGAAACCTCCGCGAGGAGAATGATGTGGAAATGTGCACTGCTGTGCGATTTAGGGGAGACACAAAGAGTCAGTGTTAGGGGTTCCCTGCTCCTTTAGGCTCTCCATTGTTAATGAAGGGAAGTGCGTCGGCCTGCCGCAGAGATGCAGGAGAAAGTGATAAAGCATTTATCGTT
This sequence comes from Petrocephalus sullivani, assembly GCA_026780845.1. Classification (NCBI taxonomy): domain Eukaryota; kingdom Metazoa; phylum Chordata; class Actinopteri; order Osteoglossiformes; family Mormyridae; genus Petrocephalus; species Petrocephalus sullivani. The sequence goes on along the minus strand of JAODKM010000032.1, from coordinate 9,648,710 downwards.
TAAGCTATGTCGCAGTGTTTTTTTAATTTCTATTGGTGGGGAATTTGTTTGGCACATGTTTGTATCTCGTGACTTGAGTATGCTAGTTGTGTGCCTGAGTCTCTGGATGGCTCTAATATTTGCCACTTGGTGTAATTGCCCTGTCCATTGGTACAACAGCAGTGCATGCTGGGATTCGGCGCTGCAAACTTTTGATCAAATATTGCGGTATGTTCAGAAATTGAAGACCCCCCCCCCCCCCGGGTGATCCCAATGGTAAGCTACACAGTCATTGAAAAAGTTTAAACACTAAGTTGTACTTTTTATGGCGTTAAAATGTACAGAATCGATACAGAGCTGTGGGCCTTGGCCGGGCTCAAACTGAAAACCATCCGATCACAGGCACAGAGGCTTAGCCTGCTGAGCCAAGCATCTCCCTCTTGGAATAAATAAAAAGAGTTAAAGACTGAAAAAGAATAATGCCCTACCCCCTACTGCTCAGGACATCTACTTCACACAGCAGTGATGGATGCTTCCTGCTTGCTTTTTTTTCTTAATTTCAGCAAAACAGCCCTTTTCCTCTGACAGTACATGCTGTCGAGTTTAGGGACGTGTCCAGCAGATCACTGCAGACGAGCCGATCGGAGCGTGTTCCCACTGAGCACAGCATTTACATTATGGACGGTTCTTCCCGCACTGAAAGTGGCATCCTCCTTTATTCTCACACCCTAGTTTGTTTTGTTTTAGTCACATTATGTTTGGAGTTGAACTTGCTCTGTTTATGAAGTGCTTGGGGCAATTTGTCTAGATAACAATGGCCATGAATCAGTGCTCATTTCTCTCCCTGCTTGCTGACTGCTGTTATGGTTGTGTGTACATTGGAGATCTCTGAAATCCTGCCATGGCCTTTAGTAGTGAGAGAAAGCATCCCGGAGCCTTCACCAAATACAAATGCAGTCCGTTGAAAAATAACACAACCAGCTGTCTTCTGGGAAACGTCTGTCAGGATCTCTAGTACATCCTGTCGGAAATGATCTAATGTGTGGGAAGAGGTGCTCCCTCTCAGCGTAGCTTGAATTGCTGGAGTTTTCTGGAGTTGTCCAAAAAAGTTTTTATTATTGCCAAAAGCTCTGAAGTCACATAAATAGACTGAAGCGAATGAATTAGACCTTCAAAATTGTCCTGTTCTTTACCTGTCATCCAAACGCAAGTTAAATGGTATTCATTTGAGCTGTGTGATCAGTGTTGGCAATTACAAAAATGAAGAGAATCCAGTTAAAGTACATTCTCTATTTTGGAAGAACGTGTTTATCCTTTGCTGATTATTGCCCCAACATTCTCTGAGGGAATTCCCTGCCTTTTTGTGTCTTTGCTAAGTTCATTTCTATATCTGACTGTTATTTCCAAGACCCAAAACCCCGTGTATGAAAACGTAGTGTAATGAAGGGCTGTTGTGCACCATCTCGTTGTATATGACAGTGATGGCAACACTGGTGAAATATTATGAAATCTTTTTAAAAAGTGAAATGAAGATAGTGCTGTTTTGTTGCGCACCCTGTTTTATTCAGGCAGTCTCGCTTTTATGATCAGTTTGCCCGTCATAAACTCATAAACTGAATGGTTGAATTGTCGCACTGTCATAATTGTTTTTAATTAAAGGTTTTAGAACAGTTTGCCCCTGAGCAATCCGCCTACTGTTCCTGGCTTTATTTGTGCTGGAGGACTTAGCATGACATTAGAATTTTTGTTATAGCATCAAAAACGGCTGAATGTTTAGTATGAAGCTGTAATAATGGGGGGCCTGATGCTGGCGCAAGGCCGCCGTTTGGGGGGCGGGGGCAGGAAGTGGCTGCTGAATCCTTTCCAGGGTCTTCCTTCATTTGTTTGTCTCACTGTCCTTCTGCTTTCCTCCCCAGCTTTCCAGTGGAAATCCTGTCTATGACGAGTACTATCGGCAGGTAAGGGGGGGGGCATTGAGTGTGCCTTTCTTTCTAAGTGCTTCCTCACCCATGAATTACTAATGACCCCGTTAATGGCCGTTTCCAGGGAGTGATCGGCAGGGAAAGGCTCTCACCACTTCCAATAATAGTCGCCAGCTCGCCCTAGTAACGGGCATTTGTCTGTTTTTGCTTCATTTCTTTGTAAAATGACATCGTATTTTATGTCCTTGCGGTACTCACTCGGGGCTTCGCATGTGCACCGTCATTGATCAGGATAATTATTTGCAGTATCCCTGTTCTTGTGGTAGAAATAAAAGAAACAAATTCCTCCCTTTTTAGTTCAGTTTCCCGGTTCCCAGCAACCTCTGCCAGTCAGCTGCAGTTGGCTGATCCGCACTTTGTTACCCTGGTGTGTTGGGTATATTAAGTGGCCTGGCCTAGTGTGCAGGCTGTACAGCCTTGTGCCCTTTTACCACTGGGGTAAGGCACCAGACTCCTGCACCCTGGCTGGATGGTGGATGCATGGATGATTACAGCATCGATTAAGTTACTATGACCTTATTTATAATTGAAACTTGAGATCAGATTTAGTTTCCTTCGGCCTTGTGTTCTCTTTACCCGCACGCAGTTAGTGACTGTTGCTAGGCACGCAGAACTGCAGCTCGATAGCAGGTGTAGTAATTAATAAGTCCTCTGTAAGAAAGACAGCTTTGTGGGGGAAAAAATACAATAATAATGCATTTTACTGAGAGTTCAGGCATGGCCTCTTGTGGAGTGAGCATGAGCCCGCGGTGCGTCGGCCGGTGCTGATGACACAGGTGTCACCATACTGGTCTTTCCTGCAGCTCCCCACATGCCCCAGAATGAATGCTCTTCCTAGCCGGCCTCATATTTTGAATCTGAATACTACAATTAAAGCCTTTCTGCAATCCAGCGCGAGGCAGATTTTGCAATATAAATTTCCGCTCTCTGGCTAGTTATGTAATTTTTGCCTCGAAAGCCATTATAGGCTGTGGAAATTCACCAGATAGCAATTCCAGCTCTGTGAATCTGAGAGCTGCTGTTTCCCTATTGGCTGGTCACGGCTCTGCCCCGCCTGCTTAAAGCGCCTGACCCCCCCCCCCATTTCCAGGTGGACCCCTCTGGAAGCGGATACGTTGCTGCCACCGATGCAGCCCTGTTCCTGAAGAAATCAGGCCTCACCGACCTGATCCTCGGACAGGTAGCAGCTAGACTAGACTGAGGTCGCCGTGACCGAAAGCTGCTGTCCCTCTTGTTTATTTCCCCTGCTGTCCCTCTGCTTATTTCCCCTGCTGTCCCTCTGCTTATTTCCCCTGCTGTCCCTCTGCTTATGCCCGCTGCTGTCCCTCTGCTTATTTCCCCTGCTGTCCCTCTGCTTATTTCCCCTGCTGTCCCTCTGCTTATTTCCCCTGCTGTCCCTCTGCTTATTTCCACCTTTCCACCTCGTTTGTTAGCTATTCCGGCTATAGTCGGTCTGACATTCCGTGAAGCTGGTGGTTCATTCTTTTTTTCTATCCGATTTCAGTTTTGGTCAGGCTATCCAAAAAATCTTTCCTGTGATTTTACCATTTGGTGCCAAATAATATTCTCAGTGCTGAAAGACATGCATGTAGTCGATTATTGTCAAGATCCGCTTAATAGTACATGGGGATCTACACAAAGCTGCACTTCTCGTTTGTGTTTTGTGCCCGTCAGCAGTCAGTTTCGTTGACTGTGTTGAGCCCTGCTCACCTGTTTATAACACCAGGGCTCCATAGGGACACTGCAGCTGGGATGCCCATGCACACGGCATAGGACTTTGCTGGTGGACATTGGCATTGATGTATGTGGCTGTCTGTTGACTTCCTGTAAGAGTATCAGCAAAGTCACTGGGGTCGCCACATGGCCTGCCTCCCCCCCGCGTAACCAACCATGAAACTTCATATTTAATTATAATCTTAAATGCCTTGCTGTGCAACAAATTTGCACATTGCCTTTTATTTATTGTTTATTTATTTAATGTGCAAGTCATCCTTTAAAAATAATTCCCCTGCTGCTGCACTTCTGCCTTTTATAATGTGTGCTGTGTGACTTTGTAAAACTGCCACCTAGTTTTGTGCGCGTCCGCTGAGAATGGAAACCGGGAAAGTCTTTCCTTGCCCGTCTTTTTCTGTTCTTGCTCTTTTCCGTTGATTTAATGCTGTCTTGTTTTTAACAGATATGGTATTTGGCGGATGTGGAGCAGAAGGGCGGTTTGAATAAGCAGGTGGGTATGTCAGCACACCTTCCAAGCGCCGAATAGCAATGGCACCGACTGTACATGCTGACGGCTCTCCCCGTCTCATCCCATGTCCTCGCCCACAGCAATTCTTCATTGCCCTAAGATTAGTGGCCTGTGCCCAGAATGGACTGGAAGTGACACTCAGCAGTCTGAATGTGCCTGTACCCCCACCCAAATTTGTGAGTGAGAGTTGATCTGCACGTCGGAGCTCATTGGTGTTCACCGCTCGGCTGCAGCAAGGCCGAGGGCGCTCTGCTTTAATGCCAGCTCAGTCCTCCGTTTGCCTTCTGCCCCCAGCATGACACAAGCAGCCCGCTGCTGCCCCCTGGGGGCGTGTCTGTCGAGTGCCCATGGGCAGTCAAGGTGAGAACTTTCACAGTTATGTCTAACTTCCTGCTAAAAATACCTGCCTTTTTGGGTCTTCTGATAGCTATGAAAAACCTGCTAGCAGAGAGAACCCCAAATGTGTGCACGTAAAACAGCATAGTGACTGACATCCATAATTTCATTGTTTCTGTTGTGAGATACTTGCACATTTCAGTGCAAGATTATCACTTAACTGTTTTTGTAAATCTGTTGTTATAAGATGGCTGTGCAAATTCTGTTACAAGATTTCGAAATTGTCGGTCTGTTTCACTGATTGATGCAATCTGGCCTTTAAGGAATCTATTTGCGTTGTATACCGGAACTCTGACAAAGAGTGTTCAGTACTGTCATGAGTTTCCCCGCCCCCCTGCTGTCCACTCGGTTAACAGTCCTCCATTTTTCATAGTACAAACCGGTCTTTAACCGGACCTTTCAGAACCATCCTGTAACAATGATTAACTGCGAGTTGGCGTTTCCTCCTTCCAGCCCGAGGAGAAACTGAAGTTTGACACCATCTTCGACAGCCTGGCCCCGGTCAACGGCATGCTGTCAGGCGACAAGGTCAAGCCCGTGCTGCTGAACTCCAAGCTCCCTGTGGACATCCTGGGCAGAGTAAGACGGGTTGTAGCCTTTGGGGGTCTGTCAGCACTCGGCAGAGTGCAGTCCGGCCGTGGCGGTCCTTGCATCATGGCCTCTCCTCCTTTTAGAGCGTGCCTCTCTGGATTTCTCCCCTTTTGATGCATTCTAATGGAGTTGAAAATATGGCTTGGTTCCTCTTTCAAGCCCAAAGCACAGTTCTTGTGTTGTAAAACACCTGACGCATGTCTGTGGTCAGTTATCCACTTATAATGGCAACATCTGAGCACAGAGCCTCAGAATAAGTCCGTGCAAGAATACAATATACGGCCAAAAGTATTTAGAGCCCAGCTTGTCGTTTGCTGCAGGGGATTGCATAACTATGCTAAATAAGATACCCAAGTCGCTTTCGCGGAGCCATGGGTGTGCCTGGGGGGTCCTGGGCCATAGCGAGCAGTACAGCTGGATATTGTGTGCTGTTGCCAGGCAAATATTTTTTTCTCTGTGTTAGCAATGCCGTTGTCATCTGCCTTTTTAATTTTTTTCTTTGTTAGCTGTATTGTCAGTTACTGTTAATATTGTCATATTGCCTAGTCCTAACTGTTCACATATTTTTGGCCGTCTCATTTTCATTGTGGTTAAAGTTACTGTTAGACTAAATATGTCCACTAGGGGGTGCTCCTGTTCTAGTTTTAAACGAGCATTGCTGATTTATTTCTGATTACATCGGTGTGTTTTTTATTATGATGCGTGTCTAATAGAGCTCATTGAGCAATGGTGGGCCATTAATAGTAACTGCTCTCCTCCTGTCTGTTCTTTGTTTTATAGGTCTGGGACTTGAGTGACATTGACAGAGACGGCATGCTGGACAGAGATGAGTTTGCAGTGGTGAGGCTGTAATCTGTAAACCGAAGATGTGCATGTGCAGTGACATTTTTCATGGTTAAATACTGTCACTTGCCTACTGTCGTTGGATAAATTTGTCGGCATTGTGTTCCTGGGACTAGCCTGGCGCTAGCTCCTAGCTTCGGGGTCCAGCTCCGGATTCTCATGACCCTGCGTAATTGGCTGCAGAAAATGAATCAATTGATTAATATTTCACTGTTTATAACCAAAACAATGGGATGATTTCTGCTGAAACATTTTTTCTTAATTTTCCGCGTAGTGTCGTTCTGTTGCGTATTTTTGTGCTGATGTCTATAAATTATCAAAGTATGACGTGTCAGTGATTTTCAGTTTGAAGAGCTGATTTCAGTGTGACTATAGGTCTCTGATAGCCCTGTTCCTGTCTGTGTCTGTGCCTCTTTGTCTCCCTGTGCCTGTCTGTCTCTCTGCCTGCGTTCCTGTCTGTCTCCCTGTGCCTGTCTGTCTCTCTCTGCCTGCGTGCCTGTCTCCCTGTGCCTGCGTGCCTGTCTCCCGGTGCCTGTCTGTCTCTATTTGCCTGCATGCCTGTCTGTCTCCCTGTGCCTCCCTATCTGTCTCTGTGCCTGCGTGCCTGCCTGTCTCTCTGTGTCTGCCTGTCTCTCTGTGCCTGCCTGTGCATGGCTGTTGGTTTCTCTGCCTGCCTGTCTGTCTCTGTTCCTGCCTCCTTGTCTGCCTCTGTGCCTGCTCACCTGTCTGTCTCTCTGCCGGTCTGTCTCTGTGCCTGTCTGTCTCTCTCTGCCTGCCTTTCTCTCTGTGCCTGTCTCTTTGCCTGTGCCTGCCTCTTTGCCCGTGCCTGCCTGTGTGTCTCTGTGCCTGCCCGTGCCTGTGTGTCTCTGTGCCTGCCCGTGCCTGTGTGTCTCTGTGCCTGTCTGTGTGGGCGCACACGCTCTGCCCCCTCTCCTCTAGGCCATGTACCTCGTGTACCGTGCTTTAGAAAAGGAGACGGTGCCCATGTTGCTCCCCCCGCCCCTCGTGCCCCCATCCAAGCGGAAGAAACCCGTCGCGGCGGCCGTCGTGCCCCTGCTGCCCTCGCCCCCCTCCCACAAGGACAGCCGCTCCTCCCAAGCCGCAGCCAAAGCGCTGGCGTCTCCCCCCGGGGTGCCGCAGGTGAGCCGACCCATCGCCGGTGTGGGGCTCCCTCAGTACTTTCCAAGCCGGCCCCTGTGCATGGCTCATTGGGAGTACGTCACCTAAAGGCTCCGTGTCAGGCTGTGTTCAGTTATTAAAGGGCCCTCGTTCTCTGTGCCAGAGTCCTGGCTGCAGGTACCCATAGCTGGTGATTAAGGTCTCTGCGGGCTACTCCAGCTCCCCAGTTACCGTGTAATGAAGCGCAGTGTTTAGTATGTGCTGTTGTGTTTATATTAGGGATGGGCATAATTAATCGATTAATGGTCAATAAGAATTTCGTCGATCAAGTGGAATTTGATTGATTGATTGATTGATGTTCGTGTCAGCCTTACACTGAAGCAATGCAATGGGTTTCACTACGTGGTAGCAATCAGCCAAGGGTGCAATTAATTAATGCGTAAATAAGTTTGTGTGTGGGACCATTTTTAAGTAAAAAAAAGTTCATTGTAAATATTGCGAAACCGTATATACCTACAACACAACAACATCTCTGATGATGTACTATTTGAACAGCGTGCACCCGACCCTGATTAAGGATTCCTCCACCCAACCTACCATCACCTAGAGCCAGTACATCCCCACTACTTCAGGTGCTTTCACTGGCGGGACTGATCGTAAATAAGCTGTGTTCACGTCTTCCTCCCGCGCATGCTAACATGCTTATATTTATGAATAAAAATCAGTAGGCTGGCGTGAGTTAATTTTATAAATAAGTGTATTTGCATGTGGAGAGTTTTAGCTCAGAGCCTCAGGCACCGCTGCTTATATGAGTGCTGTTTTTAGTTTAAACAAGGCAGTTAAGATTTCTGGAGTATCTTTTGTTCATTATTAAAGATTTCATAATGGAAAAACATGCTTTCTTGTATATTCCCATTTTCCATGGAAAATTGTTGTAACTGCTCAGTTGCACAGAAGTTCCAAGGGAGGACTTTAACGTGTACTTGTCAATTCTTTGTCACTACCGAAAATGTTTCATCTGCAGAAAACCTGTCTTCCATGCGCATTCGCTACTCGCGTTTCTTTTTACAATATAATATAGTATTTTGTTCCGTAAAATGCAAATGAGTGCAGAGATACTCTGCATAACAATGCGCAGATAAAACTCCGGCTTAGCGCCAGCTATCCCGCAGGCTACAATATAAAAAAAAATTGAATTAATCGATAATTGTTTGTTAATTTCCCCGTAATAATCCCGATCGGATGTCCTCTTAACCACAGGAGTGTGGCGATTACCTGTGCAATGGTTACGGGTCACCGTCAACATCAGCGAATCCGGCGAGGTGCACAGCAGAAACCCAGACACTGGGGGCTTATTCGACAATTTCCGCGTGACCCTCTGTGTCCTCCCCCCCCCCCCCCCCCCCCGCCCGGGGTGGGGGTCCCGTTCGGGGAGGGGGTGTGTGGGGGGGGGGTCACCA
>JAODKM010000032.1:9627051-9637648 GCA_026780845.1 Petrocephalus sullivani | reverse complement strand
GACCACGCCATTGTAAACACTTTTAGAAACTTGTAAAAACTTTTAGAAAGCTTTCTCTATAGCTTATTTTCAAACTGACAACAACAAAATACACCCTCAAACTTATAAATAAAAGTAATAAGTAATATTGTAATAAAATTGTATGGGCTTTTTTTTCTATTATTATCATGACAGCTTGGTATTAAATAAATACGGTACTTTACGCCATTGGGCTTGACATTGTGCGAAAGAAAGCTTTTGAAAAACTGTGTTAAGAAAAATGAGGCACATACTTCGGGTCTAAAACTTTTAGCATGTTATCGCGCTAATTTAGCCGTGAAGAACGGTGCATTCTGCTTTTGGCGCTTGTGTGTAAAATAAGTAATAAAATCGGTTTTCATAAAAACACATCGTCCTGAACTGTAAATTCGAATTAATCGGTTAAATCGATTTATCGCCCAGCTCTATCATTAAGTCTTATTTCAGCAAATTTAACCAGCCATATAATTATAAGTTTTATGATGTGTTCTGTAATACCTAGATATTTAAATTTTTTAAGGCTGGAGAGCAGGAGAGATTATGCTTATCTGGCGTCTGGATATTTTTGTGCCCTTACACACAGAGAATTTTTGTTTCATGCTGTCCGCTGTTGCTGTGAGGACCCAATACGCACACGCCCCCAAGGTACCTGCCAGGCCTTACAGATAGATGGCTTGTGTGCCTGGCCTTGTGAGTGACTGGAGGTGTGTGTAGGTGGGCGAGCCTGCCAGGCACTGGAGAGGATTAATAAGCTGGAAGGCTGAGGGGCCGACAGGGGCCACCTATCAGGGAGCCCAGGGAGGGGGCGGGGCTTGGCAATCCTCCAATGGCAAGGAGTGAGGAAGTCACTGAGCAGCCCCTCTCCAGGGTCTGCCTCTCCACGTGACAAATGCTGCCCCCTCATGGCTGGGGGGGGAGGTGTTGCCAAGGAGTCTCCATAACAGACAGATTTCTCCCCCTCTCAGATTGTATGAGGCTGTTATACTTGCTTCCTGTTTCCCGGGTCAGTGGCAGTGTCGGGCCTCCAAATCCAGGCACACATCTGACCTGTGTTGTGTTTGTCCCTGTGCTGGAGAGGACGGGTAGAGTGAGTGAGGGGGAGAGCGAGAGGGAGAGGGAGCGGAGGAGGAAAGGAGGGAGGGAGGGGTGTGGGGCTGCCGAGTGCATGGGCCTTGGTTACGTCTGCGAGCGAGCGAGGGAGCGAGAGCGTGCACGCGTGCGGGCGGGCGAGCGAGCGAGCGAGAGCGCGCCGCAGAGTTAGCATGGGGGACAGCGTGCTGCAAAGATGATGCGTGTCGTGCGGGATTGCTTAAAATCGCCACGGCGACGGGAAGACTCCAGCGAGAGGTAAGCTTTGGCTGTTCCCTAGCCGATACGGAATCCCAGGATGGGCTGTGGGGTTTTCAGGGAGCCGCTGACCTCGTCGCAGCAGGGGGGGGGCTGATATTTGAGGCTGGCTGGGGTCCCGCGGCGTGGCCTGGGGCCTGGGGCATGACAGTCACACACTGACGGCTCACACACTGACATTTGCGCTCTTGTCTGCTGTGTCCCGAAAAGCTTGTTTAATCAGGCTTGTAATCAGGCGTACGTTTCCTCTTCTGCCTTAGGATGTGACTTGAGGATGTGGCGTGTTACCGTGCTGCTGTCGCGCTACCAGCTGGGGAAATGGGGTTAGGATCAGGGTAGCAGCATGAATGTTACCCAAGGCAGAACTGTATTATAATGTTTATGATATCGAGTGGTGTGTGTGTGTGTGTGACAGAGAGAGAGAGAGATCCACTCGAGGAGGTGCCATCAGGTGGATTGTGATATTATATACGTGTGTACCTGCATGCCCACACTCTGTGTGTGAATGGGCGAGCAGCGAGGCAGTTCCACTGTAATGCCTGTCACAGCCAGGCTTTATAATGTTACTGCTGTCAGTTTGGGCACCAGAGCAGGTGTGTCACTCTCTTGGTCTATCAAGCGGCATATTTTTAATGTGTATGAAGAACAGAAAGAACCCCCCCCCCCCTCAGTGCAGCAGGCCAGCCTTCTCCTCCGTGTGTTACTGCATTTTCAGTTCAGTATTTCATTTCTCTAAAATGTGCTTTCTTGGTACCTTAATGTGGAAAGTTCTAGGTGCTTCAGGCATCCCCTCATTTAAGCAGTAAGCAAAAAATATGCTGGACAGTTTGCTAGTTAGCACAAGATTGTGAAGTTGTCAGGCAAAACTCTATTACGATATCAAATATTGGCACTGTGGTTATATTTTAAACATTGTCCAGTTACACTTCCTTCCATAGTGATTTAGACAGCCTGAGTTGGTCAGACTAATTCTGTCTCCGGTTTTCAGACTGAAAGAAAACCAAAACACGGGTCGGAGCCGATGTGTTTGGTCTGCAGGGGCTTAGCAAATGCCACAGTTATAAAAACCCTCCGGATATATTTCACATGTGCCACTATGCTGCTGTCCGGCTAATGCCACTGTTGCCTGTGGTTGGCTCATTTCATTGGTCGGCCGCTGGAGAGCAGAGAAGCCCATAGGAGTCCTGTGGCCCGGGGTGACCCTTATTTAGCGTGACACTCCAGCACCCCCGCGATTTGTTCCATTGATGTGCTGTCATGCTTGTTATAAACACATGACACCTGGCTGCTTCTCATTGGAGGAACATGGGGAAAAATCAGGCTGGCTTCCCTCTAACACTCTTCTGGTTGGGTAATTAATTTGCGTACTGGCCCATTTTCAGTAGCGGTATCAGCCTTTGTAATTAATATACTTAATGTTTAATTACCTGTTATCTGCTGGTCTGGGTACTGGCTGCTAATCTCTGGTTTAATGTGCTCATATAATGTAGAGATGATGCCAGTCGTCATGTGCAGATACGGGTTTGCATTGTGAACTGTGCAGAGCCTGCTTCGTCTTTCAGACTCTCTTCCTGTTCCTCGTCCCCGGTGGCTGTGCTCCATCACCTTCCTGCATCGTGACGCCGTGTGTTTTGCAGTGGCCCTTGGTGGGGGGGGTGAGGGGGCTGCCTCCTTGCTCCCTTTAAACAAGCTGCACAAGGACCCAGCACTGCCGGGAGAGATGGGGGGGGTTGGTGTGCAGCAGGATTGTGGGGGTGGGGCCACAAGGTACAGATATCAGCACACACACCCCCCCACCCCTGTGACAAGGCAGTCTGCACATGTGCAGTAGGGCACCAGCAGCCCGCACAGAGAGAGAGAGAGAGACGGGGGTTGTGCAAGTTACCTGCGCTCGGCAGCCGCGATGGTGCTGCAGGGAGAGGAGCCGGATGCCGGGGCAGCCTCCGGAGGGGGTGCGGGCCGTTCGGCACTCTCCTCCGCCATTAAGTTCTCCTGCCTGTTCTGCTGGTACTCCAGGGAGAAGACGGCTGTGGAGCAGGAAATCAAGGAGAGAGAGGAGAGCATCAGGCAGAGGAGCGGCGAGGTGCAGGTATAGCATCCGAGCAGCCTGTGCTGTGTCTGTCTCTGTGTCTGTCACCTGCGTCCTTCGTTAGCCTCTTCCTAGCTATGTATCCTTCTCCCTTCACTTTGCTCTCTGTCTGCCCCTCACTGAATGATGAATCGCCCCCGAAGCCTCTGATTTGAAACCCGCTGCCTCTGTGTCTGTCTGCATGAAGTTTTTCCCATTTTCCGCACGGCCCTGTGCTTATCACCTTGGAGCCTTCTCTGTCTGAAACACGGCGGCTCTGCTTGGTGCCGCGCTTTGATGCTCGCTGTATTTGGCCGCCGGACGGCTTTCTCTCTCTTATGTTGCATATCTGCCATTGACGTCGACCTTTCCGGTTCATTTCTGCATGTAAATGGAGAGTCGCTGCAGTGGTGAAGTGAAGAGCTTTGACACTTCAGGGTAACGTTACCCTCCTCTCAGGCAGTGTGTGTGGGCCTGTCTGTATATAAAATAATCTATAGCTAATGCGTGTCTGTCTGCCATGTTCTCTGGGTACGTTTCCACTGGTAGCTGGCCCTCGTGGGCCGTCTCCGATAGTCCTGCTTACAGGTGAGGCTGTTGATGGAGGTCCGCGGATCATATTACTCCCCTCTGCTGTTTGAAGGACACCTGCCAGTGTACTCTGCTTCCAAGCGGCTGTGGACAGGATGCTCTGTGCCCCAAGGGCCCTGCACTGTCGCACACACCTGACTTCCAGCAGCGAGTCTGGCCTTAATCGGCAGCCTGTCATAGGCACCGTCCCTTCAGCCGCCACTTGGCTGTTAGATCAGTGTCCCCCAGTCAGACCCCCAGGGCCCGCAGGCAGTCCGCCTTTTTGCTCCCTCCCGGTTCCTGGTAGGACCCCCAGACCGTCTGTGTGCCCAAGGACCGCGTTGGGAAACACTGTGTTAGATAAAGATAATGAGGTAATTACTTCTGTACATTAAGATACTTTGTCTGTCCTGTTTTTTAATGCTTACTTTCATTGCTGAGAAGACTATAGCCGTTCTGAGCTACTTAATATACTGAGACACTGAAAGTAAATATCGGCTGATCTTGATCTGATTAAGTATGTTACCTAAATTAATAGCTGTGCACAGCAGGCAAAGGTGGGCTAATTTCTCTTATGGGGCAGGAGTGTTTACAGTCGCACCCTGAACAGTGCCCCTCATCTGCTGTAATGTGGGAGCTCAATTAAATCGCAGCAGCGGCCGTGTTGGGCCTATAAATCCCGGGAAGCGTCCGGAGGGGAGGAAGCAGGTCTGTAAATAGCGCGTGCCTGCCTGCTAAGTGGGTAGGATAAGGTTATAGGGTGCAATAGGGTGCAGGGAGCTACCGGTGGCTCCCTGTGCATCAGTGACGTTTGCTTTAGAAATGGATCCAGCTTCTATGGAAACACTAGCACGTAATTAGCGGATTTTCAAAATGTTATGTATTTGTAATATTATGTTGTATTTCTAATAAGTCGGCTTTTCATGGACGTCTGTTTGTGCGCTGTGTATTTCTCTGTCAGTTTTTGTGTGTCTGTCTCTCTATATCTATCTGTGTGTGTGTGGGGGGGGGGGGTACGCGTCTGTGTGTCTCGCACCTCCTGTTCCTTTACCTAGTTATGACACCCCTCTTCCCGCAAATATTTTCAGATGCAGATACCAGTCCACGCATGAGATTCCCTCATCTCTCTCATTGGGTAAAAATTGTCCTTTCACTGGGGACCCCTTGGGATCGTTTTGTGCAGACCTGGACCCACCTGTCAGGTGCCCATATCAGGACCTGCAGACAGCAAGGGGCAGTTTTAGAAGGGTCAGGCGTGTATCGTGTATGACCAAGCCTCCGTGGTGCCCCTGCACTGCGTGGAGAGGAGCTTTCAGTGAGATGATTATGGACGACTGATCCTGCCAGCAAAGAGCAATGGCCTGGTTATTAATAGCTCTCTCCTGAATAAAATGGCCTTTACTGTGCTCACCCTTGGTAATTAAAAATTCATGAGCTCCCCCCAGCTCCTGGAGGGGGCGCTGTCCTTGCGGCCGTCTCCATGCTTGAGCAACGACACATCTCAGCACCCCACGGCAGTGCTGTTACAGTCTGTTGGTTGATTAATTTGCCTTTTTCTCTCCTCTCTTTAATGCAATTCTCCTTTAAGACAGCCTGGCTAATTGATTTCAGGCCTAACTCCCGGCTGTGGATATTTTTGCTGCAGGAAATGATCGTAGGCAGTGCTGATCCTGCTGACTTTGGCAGGAGGCAGGGAGTGTACCATTCCCCACGCTTTTACCCACACAGGTGTCCTGTTTCACTCATACATTTACTGGCCCAATCGAGCTTCGATCGGCTGTCCCAGGGGTCCTCAGTGTCTTCAGTACCTCTGGCAACCTCCTCTCTAGTTAAACCTGCTGCCTCTCATGCTCAGTTGCCCGTGTGCTGCAGGTATTTGTAGGTGTCTGCTTCTCCCTAGACGAAGGTCTCAGTTTTATAAATACCGCGGTTGTGAGCCGTTTGTATTTTTATGAAATGGATGGACCGCTGAGCCGATTGTCAGGTTCCTGACTGGCCCCCGCTTCCTACCTGCACTCATGGCGGCTGTCGGGCCCTCAGGACCTGCAGGATGAGGTCCAGCGGGAGACCACTGAGTTGCAGCGGCTTCAGGCTCAGCGGCAGGAAGTCCAGGACGCCCTGGAGAAGCTGGACGCTCAGAAGGTGGCGCTGGAGGAGCAGCTGGGACAGATTCGGCGGCTCTGTAACGACGAGAATGAGCTGGTATGTGCCAGCTCCCCGGCCAGTAGGGGGCGTCGGGGGGACGGGGTGGTGTATGGTGCCGGAATCGGACACTTTGAAAGCTTGACTGCTTCACTTCCACGCCAAGTCTCTTTGATCTCTGATGCTTTTTGACTGACTGTGCTCTTGCCTTTTCACTCCCCCTGCTGGGTAGATCTTGACGCTGCAGGCGCAGCAGACGGAGCAGGAGGAGAAGATTGGGGAGTACGAGGTGGAGCTGGAGCGCGCGCGGGAGGAGCTTCGGAGGCTGCAGGAGGAGGCGGCCCTCATGGAGCAGAAGGTGGAGTCGGCACGGACCAGGCTGAGCCCGCTGCAGGACTCTGTCAAAGACTCGTACTCGGTGGTGTCACAGGTGGGACCGTCCTCCTCCTCAAAACCCTGCTTGTCACCATAGTAACAGAATAACAGAAAGCCTGAGCTGATTGGCACGCTGGGAATGCTTGACAGTGTGCAGCGGTGCCTCCTAATGATGTGTGTTTTATCAGTAAAGCTCCTTTCATTCAAAGCAGCCATTTTTCCTCACGGAGGAAACATCCATGCCAAAGACGTTAGGAGATGTTAAGGGTCTAATTCTAACCATATTCTGTAGTATTTGTCCCCTTGCGTGATGTTAAAAAAAAAAATGTAGAATGATGTAAAAATGGAAAAGTATTAGCCGCCCGGTAGCAGATTCCTTCCAGTGTGTTAGTGCGTTTGCCACGCTGCAGTCTGCGTGTGTGCCTGGTTTTTGACGCTCTCCCGCGGTTCCAGGCGCAGCAGAAGCTCAGTGAGCTGCAGGAGGAGGAGAGCAGCACCATGGCCCAGATCAGCTGGAGGAAACACCTCCAGGACGAGCAGGTGCTGGTGAATGGGGCGTCCATCGCGGACCACCAGGCCCCCCGGCCGCAGGCCCAGGAGGAGCCCTCAGAGGAGCCCGAGCAGCTACCCGAGCAGGGGGAGCCAGAGGAAGAGGAGTCGTCCAGGAGCCCTGAAGAGCAGGAACCCAAATCGGATACCCCGGAAGGATTCTACAACAACAGCGCTCCCTGGCCGTGTCTCAGCATGGTGAGGGCCGGCGTGTGCATGACTCTGCCTCCTCTGAATGAAATGCTTTATTATGTCAGGACGGCTGTTTAAACGACGTCCCATTACTGCTGACGGACCGCTAACCCTGCAGTCTCGGCCATTTGGGTGTTTCTTATCAGCGGTAAACTTCTTTTTCGTCTCTCCCACTCATTCAGGAAAGCTGTAATTCCAGTACTTTAGCTGAAATGACAAGTGATGTAACAAAGGAGGAGGGGTCGCCCAACCACAGCACCCCCCAGGTATGGACTGTACCCATGAGCAACCTGCCAGCTCTGCGGCGCCGCTCTGATGTCATATCCTGTCTGCTGGCGAATGCCGGGCCGCTGGCCAGTAATCTTAGGTTGACATGTATGCTCTGCCTGCCTGTTAGCAGCTGGATTCACCAGAGCCCGAGAAGAACCCTGACCCCCCCCAGCCCCCCCTGCAGGAGACGACCCAGGAAAACACTCCTGCTGGCAGCACTGGGCTCGACTTCTTCCAGGCGGACCCCTTCACTGACCGTAAGGCCAACCAGTATGAATCTCCTGCGTCCTGAATCTGGATCGGTGCCAACTAAATGAGTTCTTTGTTTGTCTTTGTAGATGATCCATTCAAGGATGACCCATTTGCCAGGGTCGATGTTTCTGGTAGGTACCTGCATTCGCGTCCGTGTCGGGGATGCGTTTCGTCTCGATGTATAAGAGGTCGTGCCAAACTGCATGCATCATGTGTAATTAGGTCTGTAGCAGCTTTCAGGACGTCTCGTTTCATACCCATAGATCCTTTCGGAGGGGACCCCTTCAAGGGCACGGACCCCTTTGCTGCAGACGCCTTCTTCAAGGGGCCTTCAGGTGACCCTTTCACCTCCAGCGATCCTTTCGGCAGCGTTCCCGGGCCTCCGGAGCCCAGCGTGTTTGACAGGCAGCCCAACGGCAAGGCCGACCCCTTCGGCACCAAAGCCAGCGAGGTGTCGGACACGGATCCCTTCAGCTCCCACGTCGTCCCCACTGGTCTGGACCCCTTCATGGCCTCCCCACCTTCTCGGGAACTTTCCATGGTCAGTCTTGGCACGTGCTGAAGGACTTAATGAAGTTATATGAGAACGTCTGTCTTTGATTCAGGAATAGGATTGATGGATATGAGCACAGCAGGTATTCAGTAGCATGTAGACATGAGGGTACCTTTTGGTGTCTTTTCCTCTCAGACATGGCAGAGGCCTTTATCCTTAACGTTGGTCATTGTTGTTGCTTCTGGGGATTGAGGTGGAAGACAGTTCAATAAATTTCTGAGAAAACCTTCAGTTTGGTCAGTCGAGCCAATGCGACCTCCCCCAGGTTTATGTTCATGAATGCCTTAGGCATGAACACTAAACATAGTATTTAAGATGTTCCAATAACTGGATGCTGTCACACATGAACATTATTTTATTTTGGTCACAGCTGTTTTAGCCACTTGAGTGTATACAGTTGTCCATATACAGTAGAATAATGTCTCTGTCTCTCTCTCTCTCTCTCAGAAGGACTTGCCAGCCACGCTAAATGACCCTTTTGCCCCCGGAGGCACAGCAGTGAATGTAGAAGCAGACACTGGTAGGACTGCAGAGCTGCTCTGGGAAGCCAGGCGCCTTACAGTATTGACGTATATTGTATCAGTCTTTGTCGTTTTCTCTTCTCTTCATCACGCTCGTGCTCTCTCTCTCTCTCTCTCTCTCTCTCTCTCTCTCTCTCTCTCTCTTGCGCTCCCTGTTTCATAGATCCCTTTGCTGCTGTGTTTGGCAACGAGACATTCACAGGGGGGTTTGCAGACTTCAGCGCCCTTTCAAAGGTAACATCCTTCCCAGCCTGCGTTACCTTTAAAGGACGTGTGTGCTGCTTTGAAGTTAGACGATATTTACCCCCTGCACACACTGCAGGCGAATGGGGACGACCCTTTCGGATCCAGTAACAAGAACTTGTTCAAGGATGAGAGTCAGCCGAGCAGCCCCGAGGTACCCCCCGCCCTGCCCCCCAAGACTGGGACCCCCACGAGACCCCCTCCGCCTCCTCCAGGTCACTTAGCTATTATCTTGTTGTCTCATTTGCTTAATTTACATTAATCACAATCTTTTTTTATTAAGTCTTCACGGCATTTAAGTCTTTCGTGAAATCTGTACTGGTTACATAGATGACCCTTTAACTTATTTCTATAGTTGTAAAATAGTTGAGCTTTTATAAGACTGTATATCCCGTGCTGAAGGCAGTATGAGTCTCTGGACATTCTGGAGGTTGTTTTTTTTTCTTTTCTCCGTGTACTTCCACTTGTATGTAAATGAGTCCTGTTTTACACTTGTATGTAAATGAGTCCTGTTTTACATTTGCATTTTAATTCACAATAACGGGGAATTCAGCCTCAGTCAGACACTGAAGTTGCATGTTAACATCCTGCAGTGATGCATCATGATATTATTCTTAATGGCTCCTGCAACTATGTATTTAATAGTAATGCATTACTTATACAGCCTGGCCCAGTATACTCAGGTGGTGGTGGATAGTACTAGTTTGAAATTACACTTTTCATTTTGACTGTTCCAGGAGAAAATAACCTTTATAAGTGCAGCTTCATATATAATATATATATGAGCCTGTTTGATTGACAGTTGGTATCACTCAGAGTAGCCAATAAGCAGCCAGCAGCTGTAGTGAGTCAGCATGGCTGGGTGTGGCCCTGGGGGATTTTATTCTTGTTTTACTGCAATGGTCTCTCATTAGCATCCACTAACCAGCTGGCAAATGGACCGTTGGCAGCAAAGAGATGCTGTTATGTGGTAACAAGGCTGCAGGGAGCTAGAGCAGCAAAGGCAGCGTGCTCTGTGAGGGCAAGATCCAGACGGGCTCTGTGTTTGGCTGCTATATGTGGATGTAGCCGACTGTGTCAGTGCCCTTAATGTCCAGCTCTTCACTGGGCAGCTGGCACTCCTGCAGTAGAGCATCATCAGTGCTACTGATGGGCCCAACTGCCTCCTGCTTTCTCGATCTCAGAGTCACGCTTTGTCTCGAATGTGTATGCAGGTAAGCGGTCCACGATTTCTCGATCCGAGTCCTCAGACTCCTTCCAGCGGAGAGCGACGTTCGCCGGCCACAGCTCCGTAGACTTCTCCTCACTCCCCAGCAAGGTCAGCCAGGACCCCTTTGCGGAGTCCCAGCCTGGCCAGCCTCCACGGGACCCTGAAAGATTTGCCAGCTTTGACAAAGTGAGCACTTCCCCTGCGTCCTCCGCAACCCCTGAGACCCTGTAATACTGCGCCCGCCCGCCCCCCCCCCCCCCCCCCCCGCCCCCCGCGCCCCCGCCCCC
>JAODKM010000032.1:9596517-9610999 GCA_026780845.1 Petrocephalus sullivani | reverse complement strand
GGTCCGGACTTAGCACAGTGATTCTCCTTATGAAGGCTCTATTCTATCGTTTATAGAGCATAATGATCACTTTGTAGCTATTTCATTTATTTTATGGGTATTTTAATGTCCAATTCGACAGAAACAACTGAAACCTTTTAAATACGCTAAGTGTTCTAATAATTTTGGCCACCACTGTAAATATATATATATGTATGTTTATATAAAAACATGAGATGAGGGAGGATGTCTGTAAAACCTCTAAGCATTCAGAGGCTTATCCAGTTTCACTCAGATTATGGCCACAGCCACCAGCCTGCTTCCTTCTGGTCTCTCTGCCATCTCGCCAGTGTCCATCTTCTCCCTCTCCTCAGATGCTGTCCATGCTGCCAACCAGGATCCTCAGGCTGCTGGAGTTTGTCGGCTTCTCAGGCAACAAAGTGAGCTGATCTGCGTCTGCGGTATCTGTCTGCAGGAGTTCGGGCTGCGGCTCGGGTGTGTGCGCGGTTCCACGCGGGGAAGCTGATCTGCGTCTGCGTTATCTGTCTGCAGGAGTTCGGGCTGCGGCAGCTGCAGGACGGCTCTTCCGCTCACACCTTCCGGGCCTTTCTGTGTAACATGCTGCTGATCTGCTACCACACCTTCATGAGCTTCATACTGGGTGAGGAGGACACCCTCACACCACCTCGCCGCCATCTCCCGCTTCTGCTGCCTGTTTGGAGAGCTTCAAGTTTTTCCAGTGTTGATGGTCACTGTATGTTCCAAACTCCAAATATAGCCATAGGTTGACGCTTTTACTCTATCAAATTCCATCTGCAGAAGACACAAAACTAAAAATTACGCGAGACCACTCGCTTAACCTAAATTATTTACTGAACTAAATAAAACAAAGTTTTCCATGTAACAAATGGGTTCAAGCTTAAAGTGCGAGAGAGGCAGAGGTCAAAAAACCATGTGGCTCTATCCTCTACAGACTAATTATTAATGACCTCTTCTCTTACGCCATGCGACGCCCTTAAAGGCACAAACCTTAATTTAATTATCTGGTATTACAAAATCCCCACCAGCAATATAAGGCCTGATATACTTTCAATCCATAAACTCAAATCAATATGTAACTCAAATTATCACAAACATATTCAATATAACTCAAACAATTAAGTGTGTTGAGGCTTCTACAGTCACAAATTCTGAGGACGGGTGCATTAGGGGAGAATAGTACAGTATAGGCTTTTTAGAGGTGGTGAGTGGCTCAGTGGGTTAAACCTCTGTGTCTGTAATCAGAAGGTTGCTGGTTTGACCCCTAGTCCCTGTCAGCATAATCTCAAGGTCCTTAAACACTTATTTATTATATTGCATTCATACATTTACATTCACAGGCAGGTGGTGTAGTGGTTAGGGACACAACCGAGTAATCGAAAGATCGCCGGTTTGAGTCCCTGACCCACAAGTACTGCTGAGGTATCCTGAGCAAAGTACTGTCCCTAAGCACTGCTCCCCGGGCGCTCATGCAGCTGCCCCCTGCTGTGTCACCATGTCACATGGGTTAAAAGCAGAGGACACATTTCGTTCTTGCTCACTGTGTGCTGTGTCAGCAGTGACAATTAATCACCAATCACCTTTCACTATATATTTAACGAAGAGAACGAAAACACTGTCAAACGACATCAGCAGAAGCCAAGAATCAGCAAATGCATTAAGACTTGTGCGGACTCGTCCCTACTAGAGGGATATATAAGTGTTTGCTGTTTAATCTGCACACACTTTGTAAATGCAGGAACGGGAGAGGGGGATGTGGAGGACGCAGAGAGGCTGCTACAGCCCTACCTCAAGCGGTACCCCAAAGTAAGTGGAGTCGTCCGCGAGGCATCCGAGCCCGAGGGGGCACCGGGGCTTCTCACCACTCTCCCATTCTCTCCCACTCTCTCCCCAGGGATCCATTTTCCTGTTTTTCGCTGGCCGGATTGAAGAGATCAAAGGCAACCTGGACGCGGTGAGTGTCTGCGGTGAGCGTCCGCGGGCGGCGTGCAGGTCCGCTTGCCCGTCTGAGTGCCCGCCCCCTGCCGCCCCGCCCCAGGCCGTCAGCCGCTTCGAGGAGTGCTGCGAGGCCCAGCATCAGTGGAAGCAGTTCCACCACATGTGCTACTGGGAGCTGATGTGGTGCTTCACCTACAAGCGCCACTGGAAGATGGCCTACTTCTACGCCGACCTGCTCAGCAAGGAGAACGCCTGGTCTAAGGTGAGAGGCCCGTGCCTTGCAGATTATTCATTTGAATTTACATCCATCTTTTTTTGCCGATCGGGGTGACAAAGGGGCCTAGAGCCGAGGCTGGGGTACGGCCGGTATAAGGTGCCCATCATCACAGGATAGACACACACTATAAGTAATCCAGAGACATCAATTAGTTTAACTGCAGGAGGAATCCCACACAACAGGGGGAGAACGTACCAACACCCTCAGGGCGGAGCCCCAGCACTGGAGGCGTAAGGTGACAGTATGTCCCACTGAGGCACCATACCACTCATCAACCTGAATTTTAGCATAATACTTCAAACAATCAGAAACACTCAAAAGTATCACTGGCACAACCAGCATGTACAACTGGCTGTTCTCATTTTATATTTTATACATGTTATATTGTAGGGGGGCTGGTTCATTGTAGTTAATGTCAGAGTGATGTTGGTGGGTGCGTGTCATGTTTTTTTCCCCTCCCTCAGGCAACATACGTGTACATGAAAGGTGCCTACCTTAGCATGCTGAGCCGGGAGGAGCGTCTGCCCTTCAGGGAGGGCGAGGTGGCCCTGTTCAGGTAAAACGCCTGATGGAAGCGCCCTGCTTTGGGCTGAGCGCCTGCCCAGTCCCCCCTCGCGTGCAGACCTTCTTCCCTTGTTCCAGACAGGTGCCCGGGCTGAAGCAGAAAATAGCAGGGAAGTCTCTGCCCACGGAGAAATTTGCCATCCGAAAAGCGCGCCGCTACCTTTCTGAGAGCCCTCTGCCCCTTCCTGCCCCACCCCTGGTCAGTGGCACGATTCGCCGAGACGTACAAAGCTGAAATGTGATAGGTCCACAAGGCCTGAGACATGACTCGCCTGTGTCCTATAGGAGATGATGTACATCTGGAACGGATACACGGTGATCGGGAAGCACAAAGACCTGACAGAAGGCATGCTAAAGACCCTGGATGACGAGCAGAGGAAGCTAGAGGCATACCCAAGTAATGAAAGGGCCCGGCCTTTCAGCAGTGAGCGTCAGTGGGGGTTTCGGCAGGACAAGGCAGGCTGGGCTGTAGGGGGCAGCATTTGCAGAGGCGCTGATGGCGCTGCCCGTCTCGCTTGCAGAAACCGAGACGTCTGTGGATGACCAGTGTCTAGTGAGTCTCCTGAAGGGGCTTTGCCTGAAGCACCTAGGCCGGCTCCAGGAGGCTGAGCACTACTTCACTCTGGTCCTCTGCAAGTAAGTGCCCGGCCCCTCCTCCACACCCCCACCACCTGCCACCGGCTTGCACGGATAACGCCGGGCCTAGGCCAGCCATCTGGGCATGACACGGGCGCTCAGTGGGGCGCGGAGAATCGGGAGGACAGGTTACATGACACCTTGGCCGTTGCCAGCAGCTGCCATCATTAGTCCCTACAAGGAAGGGGGCGGGAGCCTTCTGTGCAAAGGAGCCGCTCTGAGCTGGAGATCTTCTTCCTGACACGTCTGGTCAGATCCTGCACCACATGCCGCCCTCCTAATAGGGAATCTCTACGTAAAAAAAAAAGGCTGGCTTCCTGACTGATTCTGTCCAGCTATTGCTAGATTAATGCTGAGCTGCAGCCAATGGGCTCCGCTCAAAACCCCACGGAAACTGTTGACGCCGCATTCTGATAGGTCAGAACGGCAGCGTCGTCACGCGGTTGCCAGGCGTCCTAGGGAACCATCTCATTGGTATCAGGTGGCATGGTGCTGTCTAGTCTCTGGGGGCCCTACCGTAGTGTCGCAAGGCACCTGACCTGAGCTACTGGCACCATGCCTCAGCAGTACGTGTGAATGAAAATGGTGTCTTTTGCTAACGGTGCTAGCTAGGCAATACTGCGCTAATGAAGGCGATATGGTGAGGAGAGGCGTGTGACCAGGGATGGGCAGGCCAAAGAAAAGCTTCTGGGAGAACTGGCATCAGGCCTGGCTCAGCCAGAGCAGGGCACACATTCACACTATGGGCATTTAGAGACGTCACCTCACCTAACCTGCGTCGCTTTGAACCATGGGTAGAAACCAGAGAAAAGGCACATGCAAAGTGCACAATGAACAGCCCAGGGCAGGTCTTGAACCCAGAGCTCTGCTGCTAACCAGAGACACATTACGCGGCCTCAGAGAATGCCTTGTATTTTAATCAAAGTGACCAGGCATGCTCGATCTAACGTGTACATATAAACCACAGCCTAGGGCCTCTTCAGCACCTGTGTTTGGAGTTTTATGTCCTGGTTAAATATACACCATGACCAGCAAGATGGCTTTCACCTGCGTCTGTTTTCACAACCCCTGACTCCTTCCATCTGCTGCGCTCCACATGCTTCCAATAAAGTAAGAGTTAGTGGAGATCCGGTGGCTCCGATGCCTCGCGCACACCGCCGCTCAGCCTCATACCCACCGCCCGGCCTCTTACCGCCGCGCAGTCTCATATCCGCCGCCCGGCCTCTTACCGCCGCGCAGTCTCATACCCACCGCCCGGCCTCTTACCGCCACCCAGCCTCATACCCACCGCACAGTCTCATACCCGCCGCCCGGCCTCTTACCGCCGCACAGTCTCATACCCACCGCACAGTCTCATACCCGCCGTCCGGCCTCTTACCGCCGCACAGTCTCATACCCGCCATCCGGTCTCTTACCACCGTGCAGTCTCATACCGCCGCACAGTCTCATACCCACCGCACAGTCTCATACCCGCCGTCCGGCCTCTTACCGCCGCGCAGTCTCATACCCGCCATCCGGTCTCTTACCACCGTGCAGTCTCATACCGCCGCACAGTCTCATACCCGCCATCCGGTCTCTTACCGCCGCCCAGCCTCATACTGCCGCGCAGTCTCATACCCGCCGCCCGGCCTCTTACTGCCGCCCAGCCTCATACCGCCGCGCAGTCTCATACCCGCCGCCTGGCCTCTTACTGCCGCCCAGCCTCATACCCGCTGTCCGGCCTCTTACCGCCACACAGTCTCATACCCGCCATCCGGTCTCTTACCGCCGCGCAGTCTCATACCCCCCACGCAGCCTCATACCCGCCACCTGGCCTCTTACTGCCGCGCAGTCTCATACCCGCCGCGCAGCCTCATACCCGCTGCCCGGCCTCATACCACCACACAGTCTCATACCTGCCACCCGGCCTCATACCGCCACGCAGTATCATACCCGCCGCACAGCCTCATACCCTCCACACGGCCTCATACCTGCTGCCCGGCCTCATACCGCCACACAGTCTCATATCCGCAGCCCGGCCTCATACCGCCACACAGTCTCATACCCGCCACGCAGTATCATACCCGCTGCACAGCCTAATAGCTGCCGCGCAGCCTCATACCCGCCGCCTGGCCTCATACCGCCACACAGTATCATACCCGCTGCACAGCCTAATAGCTGCCGCGCAGGCTCATACCCTCCACGCAGCCTCATACCCGCCGCCTGGCCTCATACCGCCACACAGTCTCATACCCGCCGCGCAGCCTAATACCACCTGCCCAGCCTCATACTGCCACCCTCTCGCTTGTCAGTGAGGCGCAGATAAAGCTGGATCACTACCTGGTGCCCAACGCTCTGCTGGAACATGGGCTGCTGTGCCTGGAACAGGGAAGGAGGGAGGAAGCCATCGGGCTCCTGGAGGCAGCCAAGTGAGTGTGACCCTGGGGTGGCTGTGGATTACCCACCTCAGTGCTTCTCAGCCTTGTTTGTTTGTTACCCCCCTCCCCCAAACCTGCATTGGTGCTTATGTCATCATTTAATTAATGTTTATCATAATGTTTAACCGTTAAGCGTATCACCACTGGCATAGCTGACATCACGGCTTATGAAGTATGGCTAAAGTTATCAATCGCGTTAAAATATGGTGCCTCAACTTTTACAAACATATGGCGTCTAGTTAACTTGTCTTAGTTGCATATGTGGTGAGCGATTCAACAATAATATTTAAAAATGTCTGTTCACAGGCAGAATTATAAGAACTACTCCATGGAGTCCCGGACTCACTTCCGAATCCAGGCGGCTTTGCACAAGGCCAGGGCCACACAAGGGAACGGGCTCCACTAAGAGGCATCCAGCCCATCGCCCGTGTTGTGACAGTTGGCCTGAACCCCGCATCCAGGGTCCTGAATAGTAGAGGTGTCCTTCAGAGACCTGCAGAGAGCTGAACTGCACTAATAAGCCAGCAAGCAGAGCTGAGGGACAGGCCTCATCTCAGGCTGTCACCCCCTTCAGCGTCGCACAAACAGACACACACACACACACACACCGATTCATAGGATGCATACAGAGAGCAATGCAAGCTACAGCCTAGGATCTACGAGGCTGACACCTACAAGCACAGGAGGAATATGATGGCGAAATGGCCCGTGACTCATTAGTGTTGTTGTTATTATTATTGTTAGTATTATTATTATCACGTGTAGATGAGACATTAATATAAATCGTGCATTAAAATGTATGTCACAATCATACTAAAAGCATTTCCGTTTAAGTTGTTGTTTTAACATTTTGGGCCACGTTGGTAACGTGTAAATATTATTATTATGAGGTGTGGGCCGGGGTAGGTGTTAGCCATGCGCCAAGCACCTAAACACGGAGAGTACAGGAGAAAGTCTGTCCGCTTCGATTAGCCGTAACATTAGGCCGGGGGACGGACGCGGCGCGTGCCCGAACCGCGGGGCCGCGCGGGAAAGTGCCCGCAGGATTAGCGCCGTACGTCCCTGCCCGTCGCTGCTTCTCCTTTTGGAATTTGCCTTTTGTTTAGACATCTTCAAATTAAACGAGTTTCATTTCATAAATAAAAAAAGAACGAACGACCGAATTAATACGATGAGGTTGTTTCCGTTATTTCTTGCATCCGTAAGATGGTGTGTTTGTACTTTGTGTGGTTACAGAGGAAAAAAGATGGTTTTCGTTTAATTCACACTTATTCCCCTTACTGCTATACCTATATCGCTGCGGCCCATGTTTGATTCATGAAACGATGCACTGAATTGTTACCCAGAAATGTCGCAGTTAGGCAATCGGGGATATTTCGGGCACGTCTTCCTAAGATGAGGACGCCGTCACAAGTTGTGTGGCTGTGCTGCCTCCACACCCCAAGCGCCACTTTACACGCCACAGTCTGCACCCATTCCGTCCGTCCCGTAAACCACAGAGTTAAGAATGCAGTTAAAACTACTCAGCTGCTTTAAGGTTATTCTCTGTAACCCATAATATTGTCACGATTTCTTTATATTTTCATGGCTATTTCTTAAACAGTTCTGTGGCTATTTTCTTTTACATTTTACGTCTTTGCGTCTCCTCGGCTGAAACCACCAGAGGGCGCTGTCATGATGTAACGCCAAGTACCGCAGGCAGATCCTCGCAGCCGCCGCTGTTGTGGCTTCGCAGCCAGTGACGTTTTGGTGACGCCATCAAAGCAGGATCCTGAGCTTTTAAATGCAGAAAGCTGCTCTGCGCGCAGCGCAGTGTGTTACTACAAATATGGGTCTAAATGCAGAATAAAATTACTAGTAACAATGGACTACGTATATAATATACTTTCTTTTAGATGTATGAATTTGCAGGCCCGTCTGAACTCAAATGTTATATATAAAGTATACAGTAATCTCAGAATCGGACATTAGGAATTCAGTTGGTACTTTTCCCAAACACTGAAATAAATCTCGGTGATATTTACATCACTACACTGCTCTATTGATTCTACATAGAAATATTAGCCGTATTGTGGCCGTACCATTAAATTCCCTTGCGATCTACTGATGAGTAACGTAGATTACAGTTTGACCCTTATCAACTGAATTGAAACGTTTCGGCACTTCGAAGTCCAAACTTTATTAGAGTCAACCGATATGTCTAATAGAACTGTTTTTTACATTGATGTAGTCTGACGTAATGCACATTGAAGTTTAAGCTATTAGTTTTTACCATTATTACATTATAATAATATTATTCACATATTATTATTAGCCTAATGGTTTAGTGTTTTTCTGTACGTCGGTTACACAAATTCGTGTCTAAGAATGCAAAAAAGCCATGTGTATTGTGTTAACTGTATACGGAAATGATTAAATGTGTATTAAATATTATAAACTATTCGCACCATGCATGTATGGACGTAGGCATGAATGCATGCATGCAGAATGACACATCGGCGCAGGAGAGCCGCCGGGCCCGAGCCCCGGAGCGACACCCGCCTCCCTGCGCTACGTAGCACAACACACGGGCGGTGACGTCGTGCTCATTTCCACGGCAGCTGCCCGGCTCAAGTGCGCCGTCGGCCAAAATATAGGCATTTTAAAAAGGGAACGCGGATAATCGTCCGAAAAAGAGGCGAAGGATTGGCGAAGGCGGACGCCGGGGGCTTAGAGAGCGGAGCCGGTGGCCGGATCGGGGCAGAGACGGCGGCGCCGTTTGCGCCCAGCCGGGCTTCTTTGTGTCGAGATGCTTTGGTTTGTCCGCTCTGAATAAATATGCCTTCCGCAGTGCATGGGGCGGCTCGTTAGGCGGCCGGCGCTTTCAGTTTGGCGGAGCAGAGGGAGCCGCCGATCCAGCTTTAGTGCCGCCCAAGGCGCAGGCGAAGGACAGCATCTCGGAGATGGGCAATTGTCTCAAGTCCCCCACGTCGGACGACATCTCCCTGCTGCATGAGTCGCAGTCGGACAGGGCCAGCTTCGGGGACGGCACGGACCCGGACCAGGAGCCGCCGCCGCCATATCAGGTGGGTCCCCAGTCGCTGGCGTCTCCCTGTTTTTACCCCTTTTAACCCGCACAGCCCCCCCGGTGCTCCGGGCCGATGGCGCTTTTGGTGGCAGAAGTGACCTAGAAAACATGATGGGCGTAAGGGAGCACTGGGCGCCCCGGATCCGCCGTGCGCGGCCGGGCTCGCCTCCCCAGTCCCTCTGATATAATGTATCATTTTCTTATTTTAGATGCTGCCCTGTCGCGGCGCTTATATCCACTGATATGTGTTTATAACGAAGCTGCGCCAACCCCATTTTGATCCTCCGTCATTCTCCGCATTTCCTTACCAGGAAGTTTGCGGTAACAAATTAGCACTTTGTATCCGCATCTTTGCCGGGGCTGATCGTTCCTCACGCGTAACTGGGACCCGGACTTGGCGAGCCCTGTTCCCCCCGCTAAGCCGATTAACTAGTCCGATATCAATCAGGAATTTTCAGTCGGCAGAATGGCTGCTCTTTGTTAACACTTCTCTTATTACCCGGCTATAAAAGGTGGATTCGGTCGTAGGCTTATTTTAATACTTTCTCCGTGCATGCCCGGTTTTATGTGGGGAATAAAAAAATGCCAGGCCAGCGAAATGTAATCAGCTTTCGGCGTGGGCCAAGTTCAATGTCTAAAGGTGGAAAGGCGCTCGGCACGTCCACCACTGCCCGCTTTTTAATTTATAGTGTCTCTGTCTCCTTTTAATCCGGAATGTGGCTTTAAAAAAAATAAAGGCGCTTCGATAAAACGCCTGCCGTTACCGTAATTGCGCGAAACTTGTTTTTCCTGTTTAAGTAATTTTTGCCTTATTGGAGTCTGTGCAGCCTAGACTATTGTCTGCATTTCCTCCAGATGTTTGGAGTCCATGCTGATGTTCTGCTATTCCTGGAGAAGCCCTGGCATGTATTTAAGCTTGTTCATCACTGATCCTCATCCCCGCGTCCGTATTATTTCCTCATAGTACTTCAGTGTGTTCTTCCCAAAGGCTTTGTCTACCGGGCAACTTAGATTTAGCCCAGTGGGTGTGTTCAGTTTAGGGTGTTTTTTTACGAGATAATTGGGATATTATGCAGGCAGATTACCTGTATTTAGACGACGAGACAAGTTAATACGGCTAAGTCAAGGATAAAGGTTGTGATGCAGCGTTTGTACAGCTAGTGCTTTACGTAGGAGAACCGGTTCTATTTGTTTTTTCATTAAACTAAACATACTGTACCTTTTTGAT
The DNA here is from genome assembly GCA_026780845.1 of Petrocephalus sullivani. Taxonomy (NCBI): domain Eukaryota; kingdom Metazoa; phylum Chordata; class Actinopteri; order Osteoglossiformes; family Mormyridae; genus Petrocephalus; species Petrocephalus sullivani. Next base: position 9,600,854 of record JAODKM010000032.1, on the reverse strand, counting down.
ACGAATGGATTATTTGCATTAACCTTCCCGGTGCCTAAAGGTATGCTGCTGGAGCAGATCTCGGAAATATGTATACATGTTTTATATATTTAAAAATAATACTTAAAGGCCCAAAATTAGGGCTGCATGATATGACATCGCGATATAATCGGCATTTCCGCGCGCATGCGCGACACTCCCCAGCGCTTTAGATTACGGGTGTAAACATTTGTCCGGAGGCTGTCTTTCGGTACTATACGGACGTTTATTCACGCCCACAATTTGGTATGCAGATTAGTAGCATGCCTAAAATATTAATGAGAGGCGTAATGTGACGCCCAAAATGTAGTATATTTTTGTATATGTGGAGATCGGTATCGTTTTCACGGTGTCCTTACTCAGCTTTGAGTTGTCGCAAGATTGAAGTGTTGCATATGTACAGGTGCTGCCCATAAAATGTGCACAATGACTTGATCTTTTCTGCTGGTCGCACCCACCGAAAGCGTGGCAGCTGCTTTTATTTCACAGTCGCGTTTGACCACCGAATCGCCTGGATTTCGTTACATGAAACGTTTCAGTGGCTTACAGGACATCCTGTCCTCTTGGTCCTTTTGTTGTACATAACCCTTCAATGTATTTATATAAAATTATATAAAGGTTATATAATGCTGTAAATCAATATTTAAGTCTAACAGATGAGACAAAAAAGAGAATATGTAGGACATAAAACCATCATTCTTCCTGACCTCTTATTTTACATCATAAACTACAGATAATGTTAAAATCAAGTTTATGGCAAGGAAAGGAAGAGACGTGTATGAGTGAAGTATAATGTGGTCTTAACCATAAATATGTTGTTGCAGCCATGTATATAAAAGCAGGAAGAACTAAATCATGAAAACATACACACACACATGTACACAGACACAGAGAGACACGCTTCACTGTAAACCGTGAGGGCTGTGTGCTGCTCTCGGGGTGCTCTCTAAGGACAGCAGGGTCAGCAGAGTATAGCAACACAAACAAGAACTGTTTTTTAATAATAATGGCTGTGTTCTTAAGACTAGGTAAGCAGGTAAGGTAAGCTTGTCCTGGGAGCTATTGGGGCAGTAGGTAGCCTGGTAATTAATAGACACTCGTAATACTTTCTGTAGAATTACAGTTGTGTTGCTACACAATTTCTTGGGTGTCCATTTCTCCATTACATGGCGATTGAAACCTCTGGAGCAGTGTCATGGTTTTTAGGAGAGTGTGGCTCAGCAGGTCAGAATGCTAAGCCTGTGGTCAGAAGATCAATGGTTCAAATCCCTACTCCAGCAGAGTGATGTCACCGTTGGGCCCTGAGCGAGGCCCTTAACCCCTAGCTGCTCCAGGGGCTGGCTGAGCCTGTGTGTGCATTGCTTTGCATAAAAGTCTTTGTTAAATGAGGGACCGCTGATCATTTCTTTCTTTACAAATCTGCTCAGTTAGCATCCTTAATGCTATCTAGCACTAGCATTCTTATTTGTCATCTTCTATAACGCATATTGCCTCGAGTATGTCAGCCGGCGTCACTGGACAATACAGGCCGCTGTCGACTTACGACCGCCATCAGTTCCGACTGGCCAGTCGTAAGTCGATTTTGCTCGTAAGTTTATTCCACATCCAAAAATTATTTTATTTTATTTATAGTATACTGTATAATAAAATTGGTAGACATCTTGGGGGTTTTGATGAAAAGCTGCTGAGACACAAACGGATACGAGTGTGTACTGTAATGTGACCGCTGTGAACAGCAGCCTGAGCATGAGATGAATGAATGAACATCTTGTGGGGATGCTCGCACTGAGGCTGAAACTGTCATGCACTCAAACTGGGTGACTTTCGCTGTCGTGACCACATTTGTGGTGTTGGAGCGGTCGTAAAGTCGATCAGTCACAAGTTACATAGGTCGTAAGTCGACAGTGATGTGTTTGCCTAGGGTCTAGTCTGGTGTTATTTGGCTATGGCCAGTTTATTTTAAATCGGTTGAATATACCACATTAGTTATAGCATTGCTAGCTTTACATCTAGAACAGGAAGTATTTGAGTATTTTCAGCTGCCTGAAGGTCTGCAGCTCTCCTTTTATAAGTACTTCTGACATCTTAGTGTTTGAAGCATGACCCAGTTGGTGCATTACGGACTCCTACACTATTTTGCCGTCTTAAACCAGCATGTTTGTCTTTGGTGGAGGTTTTGGGGGCCTGCAAGGGCCCCGATTTGGGCCTTGCAGACGTGCACATAATTCCTCGGACAGGCCTTCCCCACACTGTGAGATTACCGAAGCTGCGCTGGTGCATGTGAATCAGCTCTTTCTCCAAGTCCACCGGCCGGCTGTTTGAATGCCAAGCGGCAGACCTCCAGGGGCTCCAGGAGGGCAGGAATCAGGCAGCGTCCAGGGAGGGAAGTCTGCGGACGTGCCGAATTCCTCTTATGCTCACTTGCGCCTCCATCCAAAAGCTAACAGGGCCAGCAACGGGCGGCTTTGATATTTGGCTGTGACGAATGAGAGAGGGCTGAAAGTGCAGGTGCTGCTCTCGTGTAAACGGCGCTTTTTGCTGGTATGTCCTTATTGGGCCTGTGAGTCTGATACCTTCAAAGCAGATGGCCTGATGGTGTTTGGGGAAGCGGACCTGCAAGCAGCGAGCTGTGTGTGCTGCCTGGTCGCCGTTTGGGTGCATGGTGCATTGGGCACGGTCTCCGCTCCACAAGACGGTCTCCACCCATCACAGTTGCTTTCCGAGATACATCATCTTTGTGTATGCTAGTCTGCCAGATATTTCAGTTCATTATTGAAACTAACCATAAACAGACATGGGAGCTTTCCATTGTAACATCGTATAAAATGAGTTTAGTAGTCTTCTCAAGAGCTCGCTGGGGATGCTTCTCTCACAAATGTTGCGCTCTCCATGGTACGTAGGTAGGGGTCCTGTCACAATAAAGTGGGTGTCACAAGCAACTTCACGTTGAGTGTGGTGCCCCAGCACACCCCTTGACCCAGGGTAGCCGGTTTGACTCCCGGGATGTAGTCCGCCCAACCCCCCCGAGCAACAGCGTTGGTCCAGTTCAGTAAACCTTGGTGTTAGAGGGGTAAATAACTGGTACTTGTGTTGAAGAAAGGAGGCACTGTTGTTACTGTGGAGTGCCCTGTAGGAGGGGGGGAGGCTGATGTGCTGCGTGAAGGGTCTTTTGGCAAGCAGCTGGAGAGGTTGCTGACTCATCTCTGTGTGGCTGGGCTGCAGGAGATAAGTGCCCAGTTTCTAGCATGGTGAGGGCCAAAGGCTTGCAGGAGATAAAGTACTTGGTCTCACAGCATGGCGAAATGTTGTTACCCCCCCCCCCCCACCTAATGCAGCTCGAGTTTAGCCTCACGGTCTGATTTCAGAAGAGCCTCATTGCTTCGCCAGGGTGAAGATTCTGCTTGCAATTTCGTTACCCTGGCATCTCAAGCAGCCCAAGAGGAGGCTGCTTTTTTGTAAGGTGGGTGGTGGGGACTTTGAGTTACTGTTTAAAGCTGGGCTGGGAGAGGAAGAAGGCTATTGGAAATGGCTCTCCAGAGCTGTCGGAACTCCCGAAGGGGCACGAGGGGCCGCATAGGGGCTTTATGCGCAGACTTCACAGGAAGCCCTTCTCCATGACAGACTCTGGCAGTGTGTACCCAAAGCAGATGCAGATCATTTTTAATAATTGGAATATTTGTATGTTTATGAGAAGAAACTTCATGAAAAAGCTTTCCAGCTGGAATTTCCATTGATAGTTCATGGTATTCAACTCCTAAGACTGCCCTCGAATTCAGGCTTAGTGTTGACTGAAGTCTCTTTTGGAAAAGGCAGGTGTGCATAGGTCGCTAATTGAAAAGTGGGTATTCCAGTGGTCAGGGATTGAGGCAGAAAAAGGGTTCTAAGGCAGCTTAGCAGAAGAGCAGTGCGCCTGGTTGAGCCAGGACTGTCACCTTCCCATGGTGATTTTTCGGCCTTTGCTTTGTCTACAGAATCCTCGCCTCTTCACTTGTAACTCTCCATTCTGACCTTTTGCGGAAAAGTCACTATTGGTTTAAAATCCATACAGATGTTTGAGAGTTGTCAGAGCCAAATGTTCCTCACCTTGCGTAAGGAGATGAAGTTATAAGTAGAAAATGCCCAGTATTTGAGTTGCCTAGTGCCTCAGTGGTCAACAAGATTTCCTCACGCTATCTGGATTGAGGCATCAAGGCTCCTCCTGTTTTTTTTATTATAAATTTTTTTGGTCTGTGTGTGTGTGAATGGGGGGGGGGGGGGGGGTTTTTTGTGTTCTGTTCGGTTGGTGGGGGGGGGGGGGGGGGGTGGGGTTTTCTGGTTTC
>JAODKM010000032.1:9570303-9595405 GCA_026780845.1 Petrocephalus sullivani | reverse complement strand
TGTTCATTTGTCCATTGAAAAAGGGAGGATGAAAATTAGTAAGCTGACTTGCCCGCTGGGTGCCACCGTAAGTGCGCCCCCTAGTGTGTTTTTTGGTATTTTAAACCTCCCCCCCCCCCCCCCCATTTCAGTGTCTTAATCTGGCACTCGTTAGAAAAGGGCACTTCTCAGTATCCGTGGCCATCCCAAAGAGTTTTCCACACGTTATTGTTGTTGTTTTTAATGGGCTTAAGAGTGGGTTTTGTGGCATTAATTACAACAAATGGCTTGTGCTCCAGCCCAGATGGAGAAGCAGGATCGATCTGTGTGTAGTTACTTATTCGTTTCTATAGAGACTGAACATCCAAGATGTAACATGTGAAGAGCAGATCTCCAGTGTCTGTCGTGGGGTAGCTGGTAGCCCTGGTGTTCAGGATGAGCTCTCATAACCCTAAGTCTCCGTGCAGTACTGTAGGGCAGTGTTTCCCAATCCAGTCATTATGGGACCCCGCAGCTGGTTCATGTTTTTGCACCCTCTGAGCTCCCTACTAGGCCGTCCATATTTTTTCTGCCTGTCTGTGTGTCTCCGAGGTCCAGACTGGGAAATGCTGCAATCGAGCGACATACTTGACCTTAAACACCTCCTCTGTAAGAGACTAAAAGTTGTTTTCAGTAAAAGCAGTACTCCTTAAGTAATTCTCATGCATAGAAATGCAACTTTAATATGACATCCCTTTTCCAAAAATGGATATCTATTAATGCTCAAGTATTTAGTTTTAACTGTTTAGAATAATGTGGCATTCTATGATTTTGACCTAAAATGAGATGCTGTTTAAGTCCAGGTAGCCGAATGTGATTCAGCAACTATTCCAGAAACATCGTAATGCTTTTACTTAACACATGGATCCAACATTGTCTGCCGTGGTTGAAAAACCTCCAGGATAATTGGATCCAAGCAAGTCATTTCAGTAAGATGCTCTAGTCAATGACATGACGATCTGTACACATTAGAGGGATTCGTCCCTATTTTAAACTTTAGTTGCCAAATCCATGGCTCCTCTATGGCAGAACTGTGGATGTTAGTCATGTTGAGGGTTTAAGAACCCTTTCTATACTTGGGCTGATATCAGTCATCAAATAAGCAGATGTACTAATGGGTAGTATTAGCTGGAGAAAGTATTACCTGCCTTTCTTGGTGTCACTTTGGACTAAACCACCTGCTAAATAAACGGAAAATTCAGCATCATCTTTACTCCTTAAGGAGATATTGTCCAACAAGTGTCGCTCCATGATGGATGCATAGGACGTGGCTGCAGCTCTGCGGGCCTCTAATGTGCAGTACCGTCAGTGTTTGAGTCACTATGCGAGTCCATCATGGCTACCCATCTCAAACTTAGCAAAGACCATGACGACTCTCAGGGCTTTGGGAGACACTTCTGTGGAAAGGTTCTTGTTGGGGAAAACGAGTGAAAAGTATAGCAAAATGCAACCATCACTTTCTAAGAAGAACACGGTCATCACGGTCAAAAATAGTGGTATCATCCGGGATGCTGTATGGGTTAGGACACTGCCAGTGATTGGAAGGTTTTTGATTTAAATCCCATAGTCAGTAGTGATTTCACTGTTAAGCTAATGATATACAGGGCAGCTTTTTCAGCAGTGTTGCCAGGCTGTTGCCAACCAGGTGAGACAAAGGGCGACTCATCTGTATCTGGATGATTGCAAAAAGTTGCCCATTGCTGACATTTTTTAAATGGAAATTTCTAGCCTATGTCAATGGGAAAGTGCCTGAGGAACATGGGTCCGCAAAACTGCCCTGCGACATTGCTATAAAAGTTGCCAAGTGTGTCTTGCACTTAGCCTATTGACCAAGGCCCTTCACCCCAAAATGCAAGACATCCAAAGGGGGAGCCACCAGTGACTGAGGCTTCCCCCCCCTCCCCCCCCCAGCAAAGGTGGGAGATGAACGTAAGCGACATACACTTTGAATGTTGTTTAATCAAAGGCTCCACTGTATGCACTTGGGTGAAAAGTCGCGTCACTTGGTGTCCAGATCGCACGGGTCTTCCGTACAGACCAGTCTCTGCCGCACCCAAAGTCAGATGCACGATAAGTCTTTTGCAGAACTGTTTTTGATCTACATGGTGTGGCAGCGGGATACAGGGTGTCTCGCAGCACGTCACTGTGTCCTTGTCTTTGTATCGAATTGCGTCACAGTCGATACAGTTTCTCTGGGGCCACCCCTTGTCTGGCTAGGTATGTTAATTTCCCAAGCTTAACAGGAGTCTACAATTGTCTGTACTAGTACCGTTTGTGCCTTGATCTTGCTTGTTCTCTGCATGACTGTGACAGCCCATCTCTGCTGTGCGCCTTTTTTGTGGCAGCGAATTAAACATTTCAGGCGTCGAGGTACAGTTACATGAACCTCGCGGTTTTGTTTTTCAAAGTGCAGAATGCAAAGTCATTCTTTGCCGGGGATATTTTTCATTTAGTCTTCTGTTCTCGACGTAGAGGGAAAAGTGCTGCGCTGCTTCCCTGTGTGTGGCTGCATTTTAGGAGTGTTTTTTCCATAAAGGCTGCTTGCTCAGTGTCCTGACCTCGTTTTCATTTTTAGACCCTGTGCAGAAGGGAGCTGCCCTCCGGAGGCCCTGTGTTTGGCCACTGCCCGTGGAGCTTTGGGCCCGTGTGCTGGCTCTGCGGCCATGCTTCCCGGCTCACTGCCGAGGAGCGGGCACATATCGGCCAGGCTGCTGGAGATGCGGGGGTCCATATGCCCAATGCCTGCCTGGCCGGCTATGGGCATTCGGGCTCATCTTGCAATGCTGGCACCTTGGCACACCTTCATGTTGTTTCTGCGGGGCTGTAGCAGAGTGCTGCCACTGAGTGCCGATTCCTGGTGGACAAAACCACCCTCTGAGCCCATCTCTCTGTTTAATCTCCTGTGTATTTTTGATCAGTTATGCTGTCACTCGAGTCACAGAATTTGGCCCCACAGACTGGGCTGAGCAGGGCTCAGGAGCATATACTCCTGGCCCTTGTTGTCGGTGAGGATTGAGGACCTCGTCACCACACCTCTTCCAAAAAAACAAATGAACAATAAATAAATGAATTGCCTATTCTGTGAATTTTCTAATAAAATTGGGTTCCATGTTGGCAGTGAGTAAAAGAGTAGTAGAGGAGCTGTATTTACTTAAATATCAAAATTCATTCAGTTTTTTCGATTCAGTACTTTTCTGTGGCTTGGAGTGTATCCCACATGAAAACAGGATATATTTTAAGCATTTTAAATGTAAGTGGATCTCTCAAATATTAGCGGGGGTGCCGTGGGGTGGTGTGTTACCACAGTGTAGGGTTAGTGTGTCTAAATGTGTAAAATCGCGTGATTAAGGGGAGCTGGTTACAGCAGTGACGAGCCAGCTGTTTCAGCTCCTGAGACAGTCACGAGGTCAGATGTATCGTCACGTGACTTGCGGGCTCTGAGGGTGGCGTCTCATTTGCTGACAAAGATACAGTGTAAACACACAGAACACATTCCGACCAGTCATACCAAACAATAGGAGGCCATGACCTCTGTCATCAAAATCTAAATATTGGTCCTTGCATTTAAATACAAATTGATGCTCCATTAAATTTTGTAATTTTGTGTTTGATTACACTCTTTTGCAGTGAATGGCGAATTTGCTGCATGTACAGAGCAGGTATAAAGTACACAGAGAGTGGGGATTTTGCACAACATGGGTGAGAGGGACAGGCACAGGTCTGAAGCTCGGTGAAGCTCCTGCAATATAAGCATCTGCTTCCTGTGCTTTAAGGCGGCAGACGCTAGGCCTCAGCCTGTGTGGACAAAGGCTACAGCTGGCAACACTCCCGCACCCCTGTTTAGAGGCCTCAGATGGCAAAGGGCTGAAATGGAAATGAATTTTGTGAGAGGCTTAAAAAGTAATTTCTGGGTATTCTCATGCAGCTTGACTCTTAGTAGTGCGAAGGGGGTATTTTTCTCTTTGCGTGTACGCGGACTCCTGCCCTTGCTGACAGGCTGAACAATTTGCTCACTGGGATTCCTAATGTAAGGATTTACGTGTTTTTTTTTTTAGGGGAGATCCGAATGAAAAAATGAGACCGGTTACGTCATTCTGCGCATCGTTCTGGCCGAGCAGCATAGAGGTTACATCCGTGTCGACTGAGAGCTACTTAATCTAACTAGCTAACTAATCTTAGCATAATCTTACAAACCTGGAAAAATGGCAGCAACTGTGGTCTTTACTTAACTACATCGACACCGATGCAACCTCATGTACAAACTGCGTGTAATGTAGAAATCGAAGGAGGTGGTCTTTGGTAGGTTCTATAGCTCTGAATTCAAGGAGACGGAGAGCCACTGTATTTTACATTAGTATATGTTTCACTGATTCACATTTCACAGATTTTTTTTTTTTTCCCCCGGGGATCCTTTAACAGAAAAAATGGTGTGATAGTGGAGCTCGTTACTGTCATATAGACACAGGCTCTCTGCACCCCCCCCCCCCCCGCCCAGTAAACACAGCCCCTTCTTCCAGAATAGCGGTAGATCGTTACGGTCAGTGAGGCTCCTTTTCATGGCAGGACTCATGCCTACAGCTATGTGGCGTTTGTAAATGTTCTCAGATGAACATTTTCAGATTGCAGTCAAGTGGATACTGCCACCTTCTGGGCTGTAATTTAAATTACATCTGAAGTACTGCGTCTTTCGTCACTGTCGCCGCGTGGAACGTAATTGGATGACACGGATGCGGCGCATTTTTTAAAACAAATGATGCCAGGGTTTTTTGTGGAGTTTTGTTTGGATGCTCTAGAGTCACTGTGGTGGGATTCTGTTACGTTTGTTTTATTCTGAATCTCCAAAATGTGGATATGGCACGTACCCCAGCTTTCACAGCTTTAAAATTTATTTAAATTCACTCCGATAAGGAAGGTACATTGGCTCATTGGGTTTGATGATTCTGACCCACAATTTGGATGTTTTCAGATTCCCTCCCATAGTCCAAAAACCCGGTTAGGTGAAATGCCCCCAAATTGCCCATGGTGTGCATGCGTGTGTGCATGTGTGCGTGAACGCGCACTGTTATGAACTGGCATCTTGTCCAAGGTGTCCCCCTGCCTTGTCCCCCATGTGTCCTGGGATAGGCTCCAAGCTTAAAGTAACCCTTGTAATCCCAGCCATGGAACTGGACTATTAAATTTGGCAAATGATGGTGATTCCTGTAGTGGAGAGGGCCGTTTGATGCCCTGTAGATCTACGCTCTCTTCACTTGTGTGTGTTTCTGGTTCAGGAGCAGGTGCAGGTGCCCGTGTACCACCCCACGCCGAGCCAGACCCGCCTGGCCACGCAGCTGACCGAGGAGGAGCAGGTCCGCATCGCCCAGCGCATCGGCCTCATCCAGCACCTGCCCCGAGGCGTCTATGATGCTGGCCGGGACGGCTCCGAGAAGAAGATCAGAGAGTGAGTGTCGCAGGGGTTGTGCTGAGACGCTCCAGAAGGCAGCGCCATTATTTGCTGGTATCTGGGTTGAAAGTTCTGCTTGATTGTAATGGCACTATGATCTCTCCTCAAACTGGACCCATGTGATGGGCTGGATGCTAGCCAACAGCCCCCCCTCCCCACTGTGCACTAGGGTGTAACGCGCTTTTCTGTGCCCCCCCCACGCAGGTGTGTGATCTGCATGATGGACTTTGTCTATGGCGACCCGATCCGGTTCCTGCCCTGTATGCACATCTACCACATGGACTGCATAGACGACTGGCTCATGCGATCCTTCACCTGCCCATCCTGCATGGAGCCTGTGGACGCCGCTCTGCTCTCCTCCTACGAGACCAACTGAGCCACTGGCCTGCAAGCACCTTTGGGGGGGGGGGGGGGGGCCTTCCTCCCTCCCCCCCCCCCAAACTGCCTCCCTCTACCGAGATGACTCTCTACCATCGGTTCTGTCTGGCTGAGTTAAGCTAGTGATGAAGATGGCATGAGGTTTTTTTTTTTTTTTTTTTTTTCCTTTTCCTCTTTAAGTATTAGAGAGTCACTCTTGTGTCCGGGACTGGAGTCATTTGACCAGTCCAGGCCTCCAATCCCTCGCTTGGGACCTGCTGGCCAGGGGAGCCTGCGAGGTGGGATGGAGAGGCCGTCGACTGACATACTTCCTGTGCTTTCAATCACGCGCCACACTGCACCTCCAAAAATAATCCCTCTATACTGTTTGTACAACGTGGTGGACCACCCACTTGGGGTTCCCCGTGTCATGGAAGAGTACGACAGACAGTTCGCAACCCTGGAGGGAGTGACATGACGTCAACCTTGATTCCCACTGCTTTTGAAGTTCTTGGGGTAAGGGATGAGTGACCACTACAAGAGGGAACCAGGGCACGCCCGATTGCTGTCTTCATCACCCTGTGAGGTGTGGTGGTGCGCGGTCATGCATTTCTGTAAGACTTTATAAGGGCTCATTGAACTTAAATGACCAGGGGGGGTTCCGGCAAGACACAAATGCACACGCGCACAAATCACGCGTAGAAAGTTGCACTTCTTTGAAACATAACTGAAACGCGATACATCTGTACAAACACATTGAATCGCAATATATAAATATATATATTTACATATAACCTGGAATATTTTTTTAAGCGTACTGACATTTTTGGCTCGTAGTGGTAATCGCTCTATCCGCATGCTCTGTGTGAATGAAGCCGCGTTACCCCGTTTCCCGTTCGGTTCCGCCTGGCAATATGGGGGAGCTTTCGCACTTTTGGTGGGAAATCAGACGTAAATAACTGGTTCTGCGTTTCAGTGTTGAGGAATGCTTCGGGCGGAGAACCTGTTCCTCCTTTTCGCGGCACCTCGATTCGGGTGTGACGGACAGTCGCTTTGCGTCCAGTTTCCGGAACGCCGCAAAAAAGGCGCCAACTGTGGTAACCGATAAGGAATGTCGAAGGTTACCTTGTGATAATGTGATGGCCGAGGGATGTACTGGGCCCATGTCCTCCAGATGGGAGCGCGTCTCCGGCATCCTCCGGCGGCCCGGCTTGGTTACAAGCCGCTGTCTGCGCCTGCGCGATTGGTCCTTCGGCATCAGCGGCCAGCGGGCCTCCTTTCCCTTCCATGCTCCTATTTAAAGCTGATCGCTGGCATTGATTTTCCTGTGCCGCGTCTTTAGTGCTTTTAAACACTGGAAAGAGCCCGGTCGCTGCACAGCTAATTTAGCACGCTCTGCTGGTGTAATTAACATTGGCGACGGTTGAAATAAAATCACTTATGATTGTTAGTCATAAACACGACACTCGGACTTTGGGGCACGCTGTGCAACGCCTGTCATTTTCTGCTGTGTGTGTGTGTGTGTGTATTTGTAAGTTACAGGTGTGCCAGTGTGTGTGCTTTTCACTCCCGAAAACCTGGACAATAAAATATAAACTGAAGAAAAGTCTAACAGCATTAGACTTTTATTAACATTTTATAAGAAGATGATATAAGATGCTGGGTTTAAAATTATTCCCCCCCCCCCCCCCACACACACACACACACACACACCACCACCCAGACAATACATTAGCTGGAAAGAAAATAATGTATTCAAATGGTCCTGAACTCAATACTAACAGTTCCTTGAGTTAGCTTGAAAAGTGTGAATATCATTTTCATTGTGCGCAAAATTAATGACTGTTGCAAAGAATCGAAAGTACTTTCTTAAATACAGTTTTCGGTGGTTAGCTCCAGTTTCAATGGGGCTTAAAATATTCCAGGACCAACCAGATTCTTCCCACAACAAGGAGCTCCCTCCCTGTGTGCGCTATACCATCAGCAGCCATTGGTATTAGAGGAGTGAACAGAAATAAAACATACTAATGAGCATCACTTCTTTAGAACCAAGTAAGTTTTATTTTGTTGTTCTGAAAGTAAAAAACCTACTGTCAGTTGTTTTTTTTCTTAAGTCTCTGAGGAAATCGGTTTGTATATAACCCCTTAAACGGTTAGGCTGTTTCTCTGATATTGTGAGCTGTCAACAGTACCAACATTGACAGATGGCACCAGAAAATGAACCAAGCCCTGCCAACGCAGGACATTCCTTTCTGAAGCTGGATTGCTCATTTTGGTGTATGTGTGCACATATGTATGTGTGACATTTAATTCTGGGAGCGGTATCTGAGAGTCAGAACGCCGCATGGGCCCTCCACAGCTACGGGGACTCAGTCTGGGACTCTTCCCAGAAGTCTCAGTGATTCCGGCAGCCTGTGGGTGGAGGATGGCTTCTGAAGTCTCCATGGACACTGGGCCCCATTCCTAAACACCTGAGAAGAATGAGCAATGGAGTCTTCTGAGGACTTACCCCACAGCCACTATGGGAACGGGATATCTGAGCTGGGCATGCGTCTGTACATTAAAGTCCTCTCTTTGTTTTGACAGGAAATTACTCTACTGCTGGGCTGCTGTGCGTCCTCTCAGTTGTACATACTAATGTTAGTATGACTATGCGAGTATCATGGGCCAATCAAACACTTACGAAATATTCTATAAATCCAGTGTGTGTATCATCAGTTTGTAACTTGGTCTGCTGTTATAAAGGTTCTGCCCCAATCCAGTGTCTGTGACTGCGTTTGTCTTTGTGACTGAGAATAAATTATTTTGTAAAATGTAATTATCAAGAGGATCTTCTGAAATATTGACAATAACCCACATTGCAGTCTGTAGAGAATCACACTGAAGGCACCAGTATTACACCAGTCATAAAAATAAAAAATATAAAAGAACAAGAAAAGTATTAGATGTGAGCACATTTAACCCATTGAAAATAACATGATTATTTTATTTGAAGGTTTTTGATATTTCTGTAAAAAATTATAAAGTTTTTACAAGAATGAATAACAGCTACATTGAGGTCATGACCTGAAAACCAAAACTAGCCAAATGACTCTGTGGCCGAGCAGCTGATTCAGCCTGAGAGAAAGCTTTTCAGCAATGACTCACCTATTACAAGTGTACAGTACTGATCATATCAATTATTCAAGTGACCTAATGTGGCATCTAATTTTATCAAAGTTTTCCCACATTGCACATGTGTCTCAGAAAGCTCTGGCACACTTTTTTATTGTTTTAGTGAGTTTTCTAGTAGCTGCAATGGTGGACTTGTCCCGCTAGAGGGCATTTCTGTCTGGAATATGCCACCAGCAATAGCCAATATTTAATGAAGTTCGTGACTCAGTTCTTCCATAAGCTTGGAAATAATGACATGATCAATTGCAGGCACGGAATGAACCCTAGTTGTTGCAGTACTGAATTAGTGTTGACTTACTGATTTAAGTGGGGCGCCTCTCCAGATTACACACAGGGGAAGTCTGGTGTAGTATGGGCCATCACCCACCCCCCCCCAGTCAAGGTTCCGGATGCTGTAGCCCTGTAGAGTAATGAGAAGTATCGCATTACGCAGTGTACTAAACTCCCGCACATTCTACGAACCAATAACAGAACAGGACATCCATTTATGGGCAATACTTCCTCATCTGGCACCTGTACATTTATCTGTTTCAGTGTCCCATGCACCACAAGCTGAACAACAACAAATGACATCGTGTCATTATTTATTTAACACAGACTAAGCCAAAATGCAGAAGAAGTGTGTGAAAAATTTAGTGCGCCCTTACTGCTTCCACAGGAATCAAGACGGTAAGGAGCAGTCAGGTGATGCTAATAAAACTCACTTGATTAACTGTCCCATCAATCTAGGAAGGGTTATAAGGCCATTTTCAAACAATTTGAAGTCCATCATTCTACAGTGAGAAAGATTATTCACAAGTGGAAAAAATTCAAGATGGTTGCCAATCTTCCCAGGAGTGGCTGTCCCAGCAAATTCACACCAAGGTCAGACCATGCAATGCTCAGGGAAATTGCAAAAGTCCAAAGAGCTACAACTCGCAGTTAGCATGTTAAATGTTAAAGTTCATGACAGTACAAATAGAAAAAGACTGAACAAGTATGGCTTGGTTGGAAGGCTTGCCAAAAGAGAGCCTTCTCTCTCTAAAAAGAACATGGCAGCATGGCTTAGGTCTGCAAAGTTGCATCTGAACAAACAACAGGACAATGTGAGGCCAGCTAAATCCCAGCTGAAATTTAGTCAGGCAACAGGACAATGATCCCAAGCATACCAACAAATCTACAGCAGAGTGGCTGAAACACAAAAGGATCAAGGTGCTGTGCATAAACAAATGCCGATAAACCTCAATGAACTCATCATTGCCGTTTCTTTGTAAAGAAGAGTGGGCCAATGTTCCTTCACAATGATGTGAGAGACTGATAGTCATACAGATAATGACACAAATGGCTTCTACATTTTGGTTAAATGATGACATTGGAATCTTTTGTGTATTGTTTTATACCTGAGGTTAGATGTAAATAATTTTAGAACCTAGTACAGGAGGAGTGGTGCCTCTGAGGCTAGGAATTTATGCTAGCAATCGGAAGGTTGCTGGTTTGAATACCATGAGTGATTCTATTCCGTTGGGCCCTTGAGCAAGGCCCTTAACCTGCAATTGCTTTGTCCTGGGCATGATGTTAACCTACATCTGGCCCTGCCAGTAAGTCTTCCAGTCCTCCATCTGAACAGTGTGGTGCTGAAGTATCACCCACTGTGTGGCTGCACCCAGGTTCTCAGCCCTGAGGTGGTTTGTCAGGTGGTGACTCAGAGTTTTTATCTAGCTCTGATGTAAAGGAACACAAGGTTTTAGCTTGTACCAGTGATGCTAGATCTTAAATGTTGAAGTATCGTACCAGCAACTTAAAATTATCGTATTTTGAGAAAAATTATCGTACACACGCAATTTCCATTCTGATGTTCCTCAGAAAATCTGCTTCAATAAACAAGTCATCATTGGGTGCGTTCAACTTCATGCAGCCGCTTACTGCGCTGGGTTAAAGCGATGCATTCTGGTCTTAAGGCAATGCATGATGGTTGGTTTTTGGCAGAAATGACCAACATGCATCGCTTTAAGTCAGCGCTCTAAGCGGCTGTAAAGGCACGTGAAACGACTGCTCATAAACAAGTTAAGTATGTCTGCGCAGCCGGATGAAAACAGAGATCTGTACCATGTTGTGCTAATGAAATAACTTAGCCATAAAATGAAGGGGTAAAATTATAGTACATTATGGGATTTTTGGAATTATTGACCGTACATCGTACAGAGAGTAAAATTATTGTACAAATACCATAATTATTGTCTGGCAACACTGGCTTGTACTATACTAGGAGGAAGACTATTCCATACTCTAACTACACTTTGTGTAAAGAAGTTCTAATGCTGCTAATTTCCACATGTTCTTGTATTTGAACTAATATTGAAGTAACTATATAATTGAACAGCATCCAGACCTGTTAGTATCTTATATACCTGGAACATGTTCCCCTTAGCCTTCTTTGCTGGAGGCCGAACAGATTGAGCTCAGCTATCCTCTCCTCATGAGACATTCCTTTAAGTCCAAGAATAATTTTTGTAGCCCTGCATTGAGCCCTTTCGAATGTCCTTTTTAGGGTTAGGTGACCAAAACTGCGCACAATATTCTCGGTGGGGTTTTAACACGGAATTGTATAGTCTTATCACATCCCGCATAAAATTTTTATCTGCCAGGTATCCGCCCAGTCACTAATTGAATGAAGATCCTGCTGTAGCCTTTGTGCTGCTAGTTCAGTACCCGCTGCACCACCCACTTTGGTGTCATCTGCAAATTCAACCAATTTACTGTGTATAGTGGTGTCAATATCATTATAATATGTTAATAATAGTGGCCTTACAATTGAACCCTGTGGTACCCCACTATGAACGCAGGCCCACCAAGACATTGTGCCTCTAATAAAGTTATGCACTGCTTCCTATCTATTAACTAGTTTTCAGTCCAGGCTGCCACAGTTCCTAAAATCACTGCTGCTTTGAACTTAAATAGGAGCCTTTTGTGGGGGACAACATCAAAAGCCTCCTGGAAATCTAAGCAGATCACATCATAGGCATTCTTATCATCAACTTCCATAGTAGCTTCCTCAAAGAACTCCAGTAGATTTGTTAAACAGCATCTACCTCTCCTAAATCCATGCAGGCTATCCCTCAGAATGTTTGAATCCAGGTAAACTACCATTTTCGTTTGCATTATATCTTAAGTTAAGTTAAACTAATTGGCCTATAGTTTGAGGGATTACATTTATCTCCTTTTTTGAAAATTGCAATGCTCTATTAGACATTATCTTCAGTTTTAAATATATTGGTCAAAGACAACACTGGATTAGGAATGACTGTCCTCTACAGTGAAAACAGATCAGTAGTGCAGGTGGTAATGCCTGATAAATACTGTAACGTGGTTTTAAGGTGGAAATCGTCATTGTTGGCACATCACAGTGCACAACAACAAAATGTGTCCTCTGCATTTAACCCATGTGACACAGCAGGGGGCAGATACTTGACCACTTGGGGAGCAGTGCTTGGGGATGGTACCTTGCTCAGGGTACCTCAGCGGTACTTGCGGGTTGGGGGCTCAAACCAGCAATCTTTCACTTACACAGTCGCATCCCTAACCATTGCATCACCTGCCTGCCCCAGCTTCTCATGGGTATCTAGCTGGATATTTTGGGGCAAAGAAATCATATCAGCCATTACAACACTTTTATTGACCAAGAATGAAAAGAGAAGTGGCAAGGTTTAAGTTTTGTCATGTTTATCAAATTGCAAGGAAACAAAATACCATGATTAAACCTGCACCTCTCTAGCCTATTCCATCTGTGGGTAAGCCTTTGGACACCTGATTATTGACTGTGTCAGTCCATTACCTCTGTCAAAGTCAGGCACAGTGTGTTTGTTCACAATGTCATGTGTCAGCTGCCTATGCTTTAAGAATCATTACAACAAAGTTGATTGTGAAAGCTCCTACATAATTTGTTTCCACATTTGGCATTCCTAAAGTGATCCAGAGTGACGGAGCATCAAACTTCACGTCTCAAACTTTTGCTGAGGTGCTTCAGCAATCTGACACTATTTGAGAAGTGCTTATCAGGGGGCTTTGGAGTATCCTTGCTGTGCGCTTATTGCGTAGAGTTGGGTAGAGATTGGGAAGAGGCACTGCCATGGTTGCTGCTGGCGGCACGATGGGTCATGCAGGACAGCACAGGGTTTAGCTTGAACAAATTGGTGTTTGCCCACAAGTGCATACATCCCTGTCAGTGCTGAAGAGTGACTTGGATGATTCCGAGCCACCTGAGTAGAGTAGAGAGTAGAACAGAGAAAATTAATGACAAAGAAATGAAAGAAAGAAAGCCAACTGACAACGGAGGAGAGGAACCAAAAACTCCCAAGTTGGGAGAAAAAAAACCTCTGGGGGTCCAAGGTCAACTGGCTGCCCAACCCCCTGGGTATGCTGACATCACTGAAAAAGAGAGAGTGGGCTTGCTTGCTCAAGGTGAGAAACGATGATGGACTTTGACCACAGTTCTCACTTTAGAAGCACGCCCACTCTTTCTATTTGAGTGATCACTTTCTTTCTTTGTGAAGGGTGCTATATAAAATTGAATTGAATTGATGCAGGTTCGGGTATCTGTTGCATCAGCCTGATAGAACATCATATTGATGTGGGGAATGTTCAACCCATTAGGAAAGGCATTGTCGGGTGCCCCTGCATAAATGGAATAGGTCGGAGGCTGGGGTTCAGTACCTTTTGGATAACAAGTTGACTAATCCATCACATTCCAGCTGGGCTTCATCATGCTTACTTAAAAAAAACAGACAATACCTTTCAGTTGTGCAAGGATTATAGGAAGGTTATTATGGTGACAAAGCCTGATATGTTTGCTTTACCCAGAATTGAAGACTCTGTGGATCAGGCTGGTGCTGCACATTTTGTAAGTGAATTTGATTTGCTGAAAGGATATTATCAGGTTCCACTCAAAGCGTGCACTCAAGAGGTTTTTGTGTTCATAACACCATCCGGTCTCTATTCCTATAATAGGATGAGCTTTGGTTTACGGAATGGCCCTGCAACATTTCAGTGGCTTAGCCGTTGAAGGATTGGAGGGGTGTGCAGTTTACCTTGATGATGTGGTGGCATAAAGTGACACCTGGGAGCTGTCAGGGTCGGTGCCTGTCCTTCCCCCTTTTGGCCAGCTGTTGTCATTGGCCATCCTGACCCCCCCTGTGTTCCTTACTCCTGGTCTGGTCCCCACATTCCCTAGCCTGCGGCTTAGCTCAGTGGGCTGAGCATATGTTTTGTAATGCCCAGCAGCAGGGGTTCAAGGCTGGCCTTAGGCCAGTCTTATCTGTTTTGTATTGTATTGTTCCGCAAGTAGTTGTATTGTATGGTTCTAGTGGTTTCTCGGTAGTTGTTGTATGGTTTCTGTACCTGTTTAGTGTAGCCCCTGTTTTCAGTTTTTTCTTAGTTGGTTTATTCTGTGTTTTTGGTTTTTTGTTGTGACCCCTCGTGGTCTGTTTTCTTTTGTAGTTTTCCCCAGTCTTTCTGTTCCCAATAAACCCCTTTTGTTTTGTTTTGTTTCCCCCCCCGAATCCTGCCTGCACCATGCCCCGCCATCGCCAGATCCTTAACAGGGAGCAACATTTTGCTTGCATTCGTACATCGTTTGAGAGATTGGTGGCAGCAAATCTCACAATCAATCTTGCCAAATGCGAGTTTGCTTGGGCTATGATTGTCTGTTTGGGCAAGGTAGCTGGGCAAGGTCAGGTAAGGCCAGTGAGTGCCAAGGTTTTGGCAATAGATAGATTTCCTCCTCCATCTACCAAGAAGCTAGGTGGAGTGGTGGCCCTGAGGTTAGGGGTTTGTGCCACTAATTGGAAGGTTGCTGGTCTGAATCCTGTGTATGCCAGGAATGATTCCATTCTGTTGGGCCCTTGAGTAAGGCCCTTAACCTGCAATTGCTTCATCATGGGTATGACATTGAGCCCTGCAAGCAGGTCCTCCAACTTCAGGGAAAATGTGGGGGTTGATGGCAGGATTGGCACTCCAGCCACTAGGAAAAACTCCACACTGTTCAGCTCCATCAGAACAGTGTCATGCTGAGGTATCACCCACTGCGTGGCTGCACCCAGGTTCCAATCCCTAAGGTGGTGGGTGGCAACGTGCTGTATCAGTGTATGCCCCCTTACCCCTTTCTCTCTACCAAGAAGGAGTTGATGAGATTTTGGGGTATTGGCATTACTGGAATCTTTGTTGTAACTTCTCCACAGTGGTTTCCCCTCTGACAGATTTCAAGAGTACAGTTAAAGTTGTATGGTCTCCAGAGTGCCTACAAGCTAGTTCAGTAGTTCAGAATGCTAAGCTGCTGTCGAGGTCTGAGCCTGTTCTGGCTGCACCTAAACTGGATCACAGGCTGATGCGAGCCAGGTGGGGGCAGGGGCAGTCCTCTTGCAAACTGACAGTAATAGGGCGGACAGGCCTGTGTGCTCTTTCTCTCGTAAGTTTAACAAACATCAGCTAAACTATTCAGTCACCGAGAAGGAGGCCTTGGCATTGGTCTGGGCTCTACAACACTTCGATTTGTATGTGGGTGGGAGTATGTATCCAGTTGTGGTCTACTCTGGTCATAACCCCCCCACATTCTTACATTCTCTGACCAATGCCAATCAACTTGTCAATCGTCGCCAATCGTCTTTTGCGTTGGGCGTTATTTCTGTAGCCTTATAGACTGTCTATTCCTCACATTGGGGGTGTGGAGAATGTCATGGCTGATGCCTGCTTTATTCTAACATCCTTAGTTATTTTCCATTTCTGTTCCTCCTTCTTAATTTCAGTAGTAAACCACTTTGGTTGCAGTTTTCTAGATTTAGTTTTGCTGGAAGCAGGTATGTATCATGATATGTACAGCCGGAAAAGTGAAAGAAAAAACTGAAAGTACGTGTACTCTTTTTTGTCTTTTTCATATGACTGTGTGTGAAAGAGCCACCATGTCACCTGACACATGCAAAACTGTCCCCTACCAGTTTTACATTGAAAGTGCCAAATATCATGCAAATTGGACAATTGTATTCAAGTACATGGAATAGAACTCAAGTCACATTTCCCTGTGCAAGCTACTGTGCAGGTCATGTGATCAGGAAACTCATACGACACAATCAGATAATAAAAATGGGCACGTCTTTGTTCTGTCGTTTGGCAGGGTCCCAGGTCATTACTCTTCCCCAGAATACCACAGAAAGTGAACATGGGGCATTTCCTGCGTACCACAGAGCACAGCCCGGCAATGTAAACTCCTGCACCTGTGACACGCAGCCATTAATGCCTTATTTCTTATTGCAGGAGGAAGTAGTAGAAGAACACTTGAACTTGTTCCAGTGCAACTCCTGGAAGTGGCCAGACCTCAGTATTAGGCAGCTGTGAGTAGTGTGGATGACAGAGCTCTATTAAAAAAGCCACACTTCTTCCTGAAGGCAGACGTCCGGCATCCAAGCCAGAACATCCCAGCTGCGCTTTCTGACAACTGCATAATTACAAATGTATTTAATGTTTATGACCAATGTATTTTCTAACTTCCCAACACTACTACCCTAGGAAAAATTGATCAGGTGCTCTCATTTTTGAATGGGGGGAAACATTTAAGTTAAAAATTCCTTGCAGGTTGGACCGGACAGGGCCGTTCACGTCTGCTCTTGTATTTCCCTGCAGACACACAGGGTTAAATACAGCAAACTAGAAGCAGGGTAGGCTGGCCCTGGAACTGGGGAACCCTGGGTAAGGTAGCACGTGTCATCATTTGGACAGGGTGTGTATTTTCAGACTGTTATAAGGAGTAGTACAGATGCCAGTATCTTGTAACAAATCCATAAGGTCCTGCTCCACTCTGCTTTGAAATCTAACTGAACGTTTGTCTCTCTTCTCTTTCACTGTTAAAGAATAATCAGTGGCCCATATTTGCCTTCTTGATGATTTGTCCCTCAGCTAATTCCTGCATTACACCAGTCCATCACTCTCCTTTTATCTTCACCAATGCCCCCCCTCCCCACCCAGGCTTTTGTGAATGTAAGATGTGGTCTGTTGGTCTGTCATCACTGGAAATGTTTTTAATGTGACATCTTTAGCTGAACGTATTCCAGAAGACACATACAGGCCAAGTTAGTTTTTATATGCTAAGGAGAACTTCTAGAAAGTACTGGTACTTGGATCGTCACAGAGTTTCATCGACATTTGCATTGAAAAGATATAGTAATTAAGGACAAAACACTTTTAAATACGTTTTCTAAGTTATGGAAAAGCATTTGACAGGGTCACCAGTACAGGCATCCTCCCGGTGTGTGTGTGTGTTTTGGGTAACCCTTCTGTTTGCCTACCATGGCTACAAATGCTGCAGAGCAGGAGAAGAGGACAGTAGTGATTGGCAGGTCCATCCCAGCGGCCCCCAGACACCCCAGCTTGGGATCTGACAACTGGCCGCGCCCCTCCACTCCAAACCTTCTGGTACGGCGCAGTTTCTGCTGTCATACCAGCCAGATGATGGTACAGGTGCCTGTTAATTCCTACTAAAGAAGCATCAGAAGCAGTTTTATGCTGAGAGAATACTCTCGGTGGCTGGAATGCCACCGGTCCACACAGGAAGCCTGCCTGCCCCCAGCTCGCCCGTCATTTTCTGACCCTGTAAACAAAGCTCATATCATGTTATTTTTTTCATTAACTTTATAATTTTGAAAAACATTTATACAAATATAAATTTAATACAAACAGATATAGTATAATATTGTACAGCTAGGCTACTTAAACTGCTTGCTTTATGGTAGCAAACATTCTCAAAGGTCAGTGTACTTTAAAATACATAATGCAGTTAGTTAACATTTAAACTCTTCGCTTAGCTATGCCACACGTGTACTAGCTACATATTTCCATTTCCACCCTCCTCGCCCCCAAGTCTGTCAGAGCCAGACAACTAGAGGCGAGTAAGACCGAAACTTGTCAAAGGTGTCCTTATTTCATTTTCTGCAAAACTTGTTCCCATTTCTGATATGGTTTAAACCATTTTGGTGGAGATGGTCCCACTCTGGGGCACCGCAGTTTGCTCCTATAGCTCAGCAGTATTTCAATTAAGTAAAATTAGATACTAATAATATAATGGATCCTTGTAACTTAAAAAATTCATTACATTGTCAGGGTCTAAATTCTGAGTGTATATAAGGACCTTAACTCTATCCATCCATCCATCCATCCATTTTCCAACCCACTTATCTGAACAGGGTCGCGGGGGGTCCGGAGCCTATCCTGGAAGCTATGGGCACGAGGCCGGAACAACCCAGGATGGGGGGCCAGCCCATCGCTGGGCACACTCACACACCATTCACTCACGCACACATTCATGCACACCTATGGGTAATCTAGCAACGCCAATCAGCCTCAGCATGTCTTTGGACTGTGGGGGGAGCACCAGGAGGAAACCCCACAACCGCACGGGGAGAACATGCACGGCACGGCACGGGGAGAACATGCAAACTCCACACACATGGAACTGGGCAGAATTCGAACCCCAGTCCCAAAGGTGTGAGGCCACCACCGCACCACCATGCCGCCCATCCTTAACTCTTAACTCCCACTGTGTAGTGCCTTTGTCTCACACTCTCAGGTTTGATTCCTGTGTGGAGTTTGCAGGCTTTCTCCATGTTGCATGAGTGTCTTTTCACAGGTCTAAGACACGACATCTCACAGGTTTCTAAACCGCCCTTAGAGTGCCTACCCTGCCCTCCCATCCTCTGAAACACAAGAAGGTAAAAATTCAACCACAACTCAACAATGATTAAAGTTTTGACCTACAAAGAACTGAATCACATAAATCATTTATGGCTGAGTTTTTCTCTTAAAGGAAACATTTCTGATTCTGAATTTGGCGCCACAATGGTAAACTAGTGTCACACTGTATTACTTAGAATTAAATTAGTAAAAAAAAAAAAACATTGAATGCAGTTGAAGAACCTCCTTATATGAAGCAGACCCATTTCTGCGCTCTACAGGACCTGTGTGAGGTTTTGCTTTTGTACAAGATCCCCGCAAAACAGATGGACATGGCCTAGAAAATGCTGGATATGAAATAGCCTGTCGCATACTAAAGAGTGCTGCGTACGAGCTTGCAATAATATATAAACCAAAGCAAAACAGACGGAATAATCTACTTAGTTTGTACTGAATTACCCATCGGGCTTGGCAGAAATGAATGTGCTTCGTTAAGTGGTCCGGACGGATATTACTTAGTTAAATAAAAAGTAAATATATATATGGACAAATTTCCATATATGCGACACTAATGTGTGGGATCCAATGTAGAACTGTAGAAGTCTGACGGCAAACGTATAAAACTTAATACATCAGTGAAGTGTGCTATCGGATTAACGTCCATGCAGCCCATATCCATAAATGTGGTTTTGCAAACAAGAAAAACTTCACTGCATTCTTTAATGAAATGAGTCAGTATACGATTGTAACCCCTATTAAATGTAAGTCAGTAAAGGCCACTGTGTAATTCGAAATCTGTGTAGAGGTACAATAAACAGTAAACTGTTTTAATTTATATATTTTCATACCCCTTACGTATACATTCAGCGTTGCATACTTCTAAGTAAGATGCAAATGCTTAAAAATTAACAGCTACTTGAAAGTACATTAAAATAAGCGTACCACTTAAAAATGTACTTAATACTAATTAAATTACTAATAGCGGTCGCGTCCTAGTTTAGGCGTACAGATTATGTAAGAAAAAAGCGTCGCTGGGTATATTACATATTTTAGCATATGGTTTAGATTGCCAGTGGATATCCAGGAGTGGGACTCACAATATCACGTTAAATCCGGTTAGTTTTCTATATCCTTCCCCTGGCAAATACAATGATGCATATATGGGCCACTGATATTATTTGTATACCAGGTGCGACGATCCGTTTGTTTCTAAAGCGTTCAACTGTACTTTTCAGTTTATGAATGTATTGTGCGCGATCACGGTTAAAAAGTGTACATGTACTGTAGCGACCAACCTTAGTGTGATAGCGTTGCATTCAATCACTGATTTACCAGCATCAGTAACGGCAGCTAGGTTAAGTAGTATAGGTAAGGGCGTGTAAGTCCGCTTTAAATCTTTATAAGGTAGCGTTTATTGGATGAGCTGGTGAATAAAAATGAAATATTCATCAGAGTGCGCCTTGATCATAGTAAATTGATGGTTGCATGTGAAGCAGGCTTAATGTAAGTAAACACAATCAATATTAATGCATATTATGCTTGTTTAGCTGCATCTGTATCATACTGTATCATACATATGGAATGTTTCCTATTGCAGTGTCATTGCTTCATTTATAACAATCTGGTGTTGATAACAGTTACAGAAAGACCATGGCAGACATGGGTGGGTGCTGTCCAAGCATTAATGAATTGAATAAATACAGTAAGGCCAGTGGGTGTGAATTTTACAGACACCAAGGGAAAATGTTGCCTCTTCCCCACAGAAGTTGCGAAAAGATGCAGAGTAACACTACAGAAATGTGTTCCAGTTGCACCAGCATTTAGCCTTTGGTCTCCAGTCCCCTGACTTGGCTATCTTCCTGCTTTCATGGCTGGGGCTCACTGTATTGTCTCAACATCCATTTTTTCCAGATCAAAGTTCAGTGTGGTCTAAGCTGTTTTGTGTATGAATGTTGTCTGTAGCCTTTAATTACAATTCTAAAACTCTAAGCTTCTGCTACAGGTATATGTCAGCAAAGAATGCTTAATAATGCTGACTAACCAGCCACAATCCATTCATATTGTTTTCTAAAAATCTTTTTGTCAATAGAGTATTGGAATTAAATGCAAAAGAAAATACAACAAATCTTATAACTGCCTGCAGAAACATTTCATTCAGTGATTAAGAGTATGGTAGAGGTAAAGTTTCACAATTCAGATATTTCAGATTAATATAAGGCCCATTAATTTTTAGTAGTCACACATCTAGTACATCTAGTACAGCATTAAGCAGGGCCTGGAGCTGGTCCCAGAAAGACAGGGAGACAGAGACACTGTGACGGTGATGCCAGTCAGGGGGGGTCTTGCAGCGGGGGGGGGGGGGGCACGGATTTTTCATGGCTGTCCATCATGAAATGGCACACTATGAAATTTGCTGAGCCAGGTGAATTTTGCAGTGGGCCCCCAGCTGTGATGAGCCCAGGGGCGAATGACCCTCTGCCCTGCCACTGATGCCAATGCATCGCTGCAGCTTCAGAAACATGTACTGTGTATGCGAGTGGTGGCATGGGTACTCTGGCCGATTCAGAGGACCCACACTTTACAATTGTATCTAAAATTGGATGGAAGGGGGGGTTGGTCAAATTTTAATCTAACTATGCTCCCGTGTATATATATGGTCATGTAAATTTTGTTCAGATTGTCACATGATTGGTGGATTTGGCCAGTCTCCTCCAAAGTTCCAGATGACAGATCTACTCTTTAATGACAGTAGATTCTTTGGGATAATTAAGGAAGACATGGGGTTACATTGCATGGTACTGAAGACCATGAGCTCTTATCTCAGAAGGCTTCTATTGGGTTCTGTTTACTGATTCTTGGAAACTCTTACCACACATTCTCAATCACACTGTGGCTCAGCATCTGACTTCCTGTCTCTCAGAAACTGCTGTCTGCAAGCATAGTTTCTGTCCTCTTAAACAAGGCTGTTCGGTATTAAAACTGCAGATTCTAATAAAACACTTCCCGGCCAAAAAAAAAGTCGCACATTTTAATATTTTGTTGGAGTGCCCTTGGTCCATGCATTGTTTCCACGTGCTTATGCGACATCCCATCCAGATTTGCACTCATTTTTCACAGAGATCCTGTGTTGCTAACAGGTGAGTTGAACCACTGCGTAAAGTCTTCTCCGGCACATCCCATAGACTTTCAGTGGGGTCAAGACTCTGTGGTGGCCAGTTCACATGTGAAAATGATTCCTCATGCTCCCAGAACTGCTCTTCGACAATTCGAGCCTGATGAATCTTGGCATTCTCATCCTGTAATATGCCCATGCCATTAGGAAAGAAATAATCCATTGATGGGATAACCTGGCCATTCAGTAGATTCAGGTACTCAGCTGACTTCACTTTACTGCTGCATAGTGTTGCTGAGCTGTTATAATCATCCAGTCATTGGTTTTTAAGTATTTACTGATTGAAATTCTAGTGCCAAGCTTTTTTTTGGCTGAGCAGTGTATTATTGTGCAAAATACAGGCTAGAAAAAAATCTGAATTATAAGTGTACTATATTATATGGTCCTATGGAATATATTATGACTGCCTTAAATATGGTGCAAGCAGTGTATTTTTCATGCAAGATGATTTGTAACTGTCACTGTGGAGGGAAAAGCACCCTGAATTATATAATAATAATAATAATGCAGGATGAACATTTTCCAAAAGCCATAAAAACTAGTTGCTTTCCAGACGTGCTTATCATTGGGGATTTGCATATTTCTCATTTCACCCAGTTACACATCTAGGCACATTGACTTAAGCAACAGAGGCGACCCCTGGGGCATGTCTGGTGACTGTGCCTGATCGTTACTCACTGCTTCACCTCAATGCAGCGGTTAGACTGCAGGGCCAACAAAGCGCGATTATTTACAAGATTCCTGCATTTTATAAATGTTGAACAGGCGCTGATGGATTTGGAACGCTTTAAGGGCTGTTTTGATGATCTAATGCAAAGCATAAAGCACAAGACGCATCTAACATTTATGGGTGTGTCCAAATCTATTTTGCTATTTACACGACAAAAAAAAAAGACTTTGCGCCAGTGCACGGTGCAAAACGGTGGTCCCAACTCTCTTAATTATTCAGAGGGGTGTTTTTGGCGTAACATGCAATAAATCAATTAGAATGGCACGTTACCTCACCCTTAATATGGGGCGTCAAGTGCTTATTTTCGTCCAAAAAATACATTCCGTGCCAAAAAAAGCATTATTTAATGACAATATCAAATAATGCCTTGCTGCATTTTGTACACAGAAAGACAAACGGCAGTTACATTTCGTCCACGAAAGCATAAAGACTTCTTTCTTTCGTGCACAGAAATCAGATGCAATGTTTCATTTTGTGCTCAGAACTGACATCGGCACTTCACATTTTGTCAATATAAGACATGTGCACAAAATGCATTTTATAAACTAAATTCGTTTTGTGTACAAGAGAGAGAAAGTTACTTTGTGGACGAAATACATTTAATGAATGGCATAAAGTCATTTTGTGGACGAAATGCATTTCGTGAATGACATAAAGTTGTTTTGTGTACGGAATGCTTTCTGTGAATGTCAGGAAGTCATTCCGAGCACGAAATGTGATTCTGTGTAATCACGAAATGCATTTCGTCCTTTGCTGAGTCATGAAATAAATTCCGTCCTTTGCTGTTAAATAGCCATAAATTGCCGTAGGAGGTGCAAGCCTGGGGTAGTCGTACATTCAGATGACCAGAAGTTGGAGCGCCAGGTTTGATTTTTCAGACCCGTGTAACGTACATAACGGGTCTGCAAAATCAAACCTGGCAATCCACCTAATGGTCACCAGAATGTATGACTCCCTGGGGCTCGCCTCTTACATGCCTTTCGTGACTCAGCAAAGGACGCAATTCATGACTCAGCAAAGGACGAAATGCATTTCGTGATTCCGCAGAATCACTTTCGTACATGAAACTACTGTGTATAATTCATGACATACATTTCGTGCATAAAATGACTTTCTATCACTTATGAAATGCGCTTTGTGCACGAAATTACTTCTTGACATTCACAAAATGCCTTTCCTTCACACAATAACTTTATGACATTCACAAAATGCATTTCGTCCACAAAATGACTTTCTGTTATTCACGAAATGCAAAATGCCGATATCAGTTCTGTGCACAAAATGAAACATTGCTTTTGATTTCTGTGCACGAAAGAAAGTGAAGTCTTTATGCTTTCTGTGTACAAAATACAGCAAAGCATTATTTAATATTGTCACTATGGCGAATTGCTATTATAATCGTGCGTTAACCTGACAAACCAGACTGGTTTTCAGTCGAGGAAACGGACTTGCTTGTGCTCGTGCGCGTATGTTAAGCAAAAATGCGCATGCACATCACCTACGGGAGCGCCAAGAGAACGTTAAAGCGACCGGAAGTCATTCATTCTCTATGGAGGGCACGTCTTGGCGCGAATTGGGCCCCGGGTGCAATACTTAACAACTTGTGTATTTGGAATTATGCAGGCGTGACGCAGGTGTTTCCCGAAACCATAGTTTGAACTATGAAGGTCACGACTTTGCGAACTTACACAGTACGATACATCGCTAAACGACACAGGTGTTTCTCAAAACTATAGTTCAAACAAACCTTCGCAAACACTGTCATTAAGTTGGGTAGTTCAGACTACGGATCTTGAGCTCCTGGAAAATGTGGAAAGACTGTCGGACGCTTTTTAAAGTTCTCCGAGCCTGGCATTCTGAGCCGCCTTGTCTCCGCCCACTCCGTGACGTCAGAGCACATCCGTGGTGCCGACGCTCTCGCCGCCCGTGATGTGAACGCACGGTCAGCCGTTCCAGGTGGTGCAGGCATGCGTTGAGCTATCCGCAAGTGTGTCGTTGTTTTCCGGCATCACCAGACCATCCGCTCAGTGCCGAAAGTGGTATTAAGATGTCAGAAGCTGGGGAAACAGAAGATCGTATCTGAATATTTTAATATTTAGTTTATATGGTGTGGGTTTGATTCATTTATCAGTATGATTATGTGAAAGGACCAGTTACACTATATAATAAAATGTATATAATTGAAATAAAATTACGATCGTCGTGCAGTCACAGGTTTCTAAAATGCGGCGCTTAAATATCATTTAATAATATGTCACAGACTTTAAATGTGTTTTTTGTTGGTCAAGAGTGCTGTGTCATTTCGCTGCCTTAAGATATAAATGCGCTGACAATGTGGCCAGCCGCACCCCATTTCCCTAAGACCGCTCCTACATGCGGGAAGCGGCCAGCCACACCCCATTTCCCTAAGACCGCTCCTACATGCGGGAAGCAGCCAGCCGCACCCCATTTCCCTAAGACCGCTCCTACATGCGGGAAGCAGCCAGCCGCACCCCATTTCCCTAAGACCGCTCCTACA
>JAODKM010000032.1:9549233-9568670 GCA_026780845.1 Petrocephalus sullivani | reverse complement strand
GGGGGAGCCCCGCGGCGCGCGCGGCTCTTTGTGGCGGCCCCAGCCCCGGTACCCCCGGGCCCGCGGGGGGGCCCCCCCCCCCCCCCTCCGCGCGCGCGAGGGGGCTAATAAGGGCTGATGGGAGGAGCCGAGTCTGCAGCCCATTCTCTGAAAGTGGCCCCCAGGAACCAAGTAGCATTTAAAAACCCCACTTCAGACTTTGTTTTAAATTCAGGCTGCATTTGAATTAATTGAGATTTTAGTGAAATCAAGCCTTTGGGTGAGAGACGTCAGTACGGATGAGGTACAGGTCTCCTCCAGGGCTCAGGTGGTGAGCTTAACGGGACAACAGAAATCCAGGTAGCCATGTGAAAGTCAAACTTATTTGTGACCAAGTAGAACAGCCAGTACGGAGTTTCTCGTTCACTTTTCAATACATTGGCATGTTAACAAGAAAATGTGTTTGTATGACTCATTTACAACCACAACAGGGAGTTCTTGACTAAGCCTTAAAACTAATTTAAGAGACTAAACAAATTTAAACAAATGCATGGATGCATTTGCTTTTAAAATAAGCAACACGTGTTTGCGCAGAACTGATTTAATTGGCGCTCTTTTTACATTTTTTTTTACTTTTAGCTGATTCAACACGGCAACTATGCACATTGTGCAGCAAAAACGTTTGGCCCTGAGTTCACCTAAGGTCCATATGTTTACATTAAACTCGTGTTTGCGAAAACATAACCATATTAACCAGACTAGCGACCTTTCCTTGCATATGCCCCAGTTTTCCTAGAAGAAGCCATTACTCCAAGCACTTTACAAAATTAACAATGCGCTAAATAACCAGCCTCCTGAGAGAGCAAAAGAAGAATATCCTTACAAATATATATAGAAAACAATAAACGGAAATAAGTTATTTTAATCTTACCTTCTCAAACGTAGGCAAAACATGTATAGGAATTACTGCCAGACCGCATTTCTGTTCAGTGGGCCAGAACATTACGCAGGAAAATATGTTTGGAGAGAACACACAATAACTTCGGGCAGCAAGTTTCTCAACAGCTGCAGAAGGGACAATGTGACTTACGTTCGGTTTAATTTTAATCAGTTTGATTCCTATGGTGTAAATAGGTGTAAATAACTTAAGCAAATTGTCCTGTATAATTTACAGACGTGATCAGTGACCTTTCGCCACTGCCACAAACCCTACAATCTCATAATCTTATAATAACGCTTATAATCTTATTTTCTATTTTTTTTTTTATAAAATCAATTACATTACTTTTTAATTTTTTTTTTGAATAATCAAATACTTAATTGAAATATTGGTAGTGTTGCCACATATGGGCTTCATTATCTTGGTTTGGCAGATTACTTGTTGGGGCTAAAATAGTCCTAAATCGTTTATGCATTTCTCACTTAAATTGAAAAAGTGTTCATTAAAGCTACTTTAAGTTATTCTAAGACAGAACAACACTAGATTAGTGTATAACGATTATGCTAAACTAGTCACATCAGATCATTCATTTTGTAAAAATCCATCAAAATTTTCCCTACCGTGTCCGACGTTTTCGTGCGGCACAAGTAAGACCATAAAAAACGGAAAAATAAAATATTTTAAAAGTGAGGTTAAGTGCCCTTTAATACACCCTGGCTGCGGGGACTTCACCGTTTGCCTATAATTTTCTTTTGCCGAAAACTAGCACACTCTTGCCATTACTAGTCCCAGTTCCACGTGTTTTGTTTACTTGTTTAAATACTAAGAGAAGCCCATATCGCTAAATTATATATTAATATCATTATTTTCTCCATTTTTCATTTCTGAGATGTCGGTCGCTTTACCGGGGTATACTTGCATTATCAACAAGGGGATTCTCGGCGGTCATTTATTGATTAGCAGCGAGAGAATGCGGCTCCCGGCGGGTTTTCGCAGCGGAACACCTGCATGGAGCCCCGAGCCCGGGGCGCGTACGCTCGCCAAGCGCGCTGGGACACACACGCACTTGTTCGGCTCCTCTGCCCCACGACGCGACGCTGCCCGCGATGCCCGCTGCCATACATATTTCAAAATTTCCTGCGCTCCCTCGTTCTTCTTTTTAACCTTTTTTTCCATTTTGAAGGCATGATGATTATAGTCGTACACCAAGTGAACGGCATGAAGGTCACTTCATCATGTAACAATACTTTCCGGGTTTAAATGACGTGCGACGGCAGAATCGCTTTAAGTGTAACGCTAATTAAACCTGCGCGGCGCGGCATTATGCTTCTGCCAAATAAATTGTGTCCCCTGATCTTCTCTTTAATGAATCGCCAGCTTATTTTTTTCATTATCGAGACTATTCGCCATGCTGTACGTAACCAGGAAGAAGTCAGATAAGAGTGATGTATCGATTAAAGTCTGAACGTTAATAATATCTAAAGTTCGTAAAAAAAAATAAAAAATAAAAAAATAAAGAGTGCTTAGGTAGCCTAGCAGGCGAATAAGTCAGACGGCGCTGACATGTCGCAGGACACCTTCGGGTTCTGCTCCTAACCTCCGCGGTCTTACAAAGCGCCAAAATTTGAAAGGTGCGTGCCGAAGGAAGGGCGAGCTAACGGTTTGGTCGGAGCAGCGCCTCGGCGTCCAGCTCCGGCGCGCTCCCTTCGCTATTTCCTTATCTTGTTCATTATCATTAGCCACGCAAATGGTGAAATATAATGCTGGGGGTGATCAAAGCATCGGAAGGAAATAGCCGAGTATTATAGGACATATACACTGATTATCAGCACAGGCAGCAATTCATCAGAAGGCAGCCTGAAAAAGCTTAATCCAAGAATACGCAAGTGAGATGCAGAGCAGATAATGAAGCAGGTAAGCCAGCCTTCGAAGCCCCGCTGGACGGCAAAAGCCGCAGAGAGGTTAGGAAAACGAAATCGAGCGTTTACCCTGCATGGGGTAATCGTTATGCATTTGAAACAATCTCAGTAGTCTCTGATGGTTGTTCTAGTTTCTTCGATTACACGCAGATCGTGATCTAGATGTGAGTAAGAGTGACTAAAGTCGGCCCATGTGCCCATCGGAGCGGCGGGCGAGGCGCCCGAGCCTTTGCCATTATTTACACGTCGCTTTGGCCACGACTCTGCCTATGTTGCGTGTTTTAATGCAGCGTGCATTAAAAATATAACGGTATTGTGTCTGCCGGGCATTGATGCAGTGATAAAGCAGCATTTTGCCTATTGTTTGTTGCAGGCCACTCATGTTTAAAGAAATGCATCTTCGGTGCAGTGTACAGAGATGAATAAATCTCAAAATGAAACGTCAATTTACAATATAAAGGCAAGACGTAGAACAACACGCATTCATTCTTAAAAAAAAAACCACACTATATAGTTTCAGTTTTATCTTTTAATCGAAATATTGGTACCTTTAAAATTGACGGTTACAATCAAATATAAGTTTACCGAACATGAAAAAGAAATAATATTTCTTAATGAGTCGGTTTCACTTGAAACATGTTTGGAGTTTTGAAGTTAAAAGGATCACACAATTTACACATTAAATAGCAATGTCTTTGGTAACAACTTTTACAACAGTCACATTAAAATGTTAATATTCACAGTTCAGTATGGACAAAATACTTATTATTTATAATAGCAAAACAACAAAAGTGCAAATAAATACACACAACAAAACGTGTAAGCCACTGTTTTTCAAGAACAGCTGTACCACAGAACTGATGAAATGCTGCAATAGAAACGAAATAAACATATTTAAATATGGATATGGCGCGTTACATTGCAATGCAGGGGAAGGGAAAGTGAATGTGGAATCAGCCGAAAGCTCAGACACTTTATAAGTGTTATCGCATAAGCCTGCAAAACCCAATTGGAGAAAAAATATGTAAAAAGTAAAAACATCCAGGCAAACAAGGCGATTATGGCGTGCCGTGGAACATCTTATTATCACAGTAGTAACGATTTCACCATTTAAATTTAAATTGTCATAGAGTTACTTTGATACCAACACATTATATATAATTAAATGGGTCTCATTTTAGAATTAGAAATTACACAAATAGTTATCTTTGTTTTGCGATTATGTGGATACATACACATGTCAAGAGAGGGCAGGCTCCTTTCTCACGACTTCGCCAGATAAAAAACGTTGCTGTCCACTTTAGTTTTGCGATTGCATGCGCCCGGGGACGCGCTCCTGGCCGGGCATCAGCTCCAGGTCATCCGCCGTGTTCCCTTCCAGGTTGGCCCGCGAAGGCTCCGCCGTGAGCGGCCTCAGGAACTCCAGCACGTCCCGGTTGCCGTACTGAGCGGCCAGGTGCAGCGGCAGGTTGCCCTCACTGTCCGCCACGTTGACATCGGCGCCGTACTTCACTAATACCTGCAGCGTATCCAGGTAGCCGTCCCGGGCGGCGTCGTGCGCGATCGTCAGGCCCTTCACCGGGTCTCGCAGATTCGGGTCTGCTTTCGCTTCCAGTAACATCTCGGCAAGACAAGGGACACCCAGTTTCATTACCTGCAGCCAAAGAAAACGGATAATTACTCTCTGGAAAATAATACACTTAACTGGCACTTAGAAGCCTATGTAACAATGAGAAAAACATTTCCCCCCTTAAAACTAAGAAAGCTAAAATGTTAGAAATTTCTAACAGTATTTTTCAGTGCAAAATTTAAACTGATACTATATTTAATATATTTAATAATATATCACTTTACTTTTAAATTTGATTTCTATAATCTTTTTTTCAAAATCACACATTGTGAGCACTAGAAGAAAAAAAAATTATGGACACTTTTAAACTGAATACACAATGTAAGACCAATTTAACTTGGAGCATTTGCATATCACCCCCAACGATGTTTTACACTTCTTTATGATTTTTGTTAACCCTTTGCACATTTTTCTAGTGCATTTCAGATGCATGCTGAGTTGTGTTCCTTGCCGAAATTGTCTTGCTCCCCTTATCTGAATTGTGCAACATCTATTTTTAGGCAAAAAAAAAAATGAAGCTGTAACAAATATTAGAACAAAAAAACAAGCCTTCCTTAATTGGTAAAATACATTTTCCTAATTTTCCTCTTGGTAACTCTCTGAATTGTCTGACATCTTAGACCGAGTAGCGGTCATGGGGTCTTTGCATGGTAAATATTATTAATTGCGAGCCTGATAGTGTGTGTGCATGCTTATACACACTGAATACTAAACAGAAAGCATACTGCATCATACACACACATAACAAAAATGACCAGTGTAACAAACCAGTAATCTACTGTTAATCAAATTTCAATAATAACAATTAAACTAATCTGCTCTACTTTTTATTTTTCAAATCAGTCACAGATTCCTTTGAGAAATATATCATAAAGCAAACCTTTCACTTTTAATGTAGTTTTCAAATAATTTTACACTTATAAAACGTTTGGCCACAAATGTGCTTCGTTTTCCTCTGCTGACACTGATAATATTTTCACAGAAATACCAGCGAAATACCAACATGCGATTCCCCTGTTGCTAAAAATACCAGCCAGTCCTGCAAAAACTTCTACAAATGCAATATTTGTTAAAGTGACTTCTACTTATTGTTTTGTTTAAATAGTGTGCTGTCATATCCATAAACACATAAAAATGTACTCCAGCATAATCCTCTTGTTTTTCTTTTTTGCTCTGTAACTGCTCACTTGCAACATGACAAGCAGCCCTGCTTATGGTGTAAAATTATTAC
This sequence comes from Petrocephalus sullivani, assembly GCA_026780845.1. NCBI lineage: Eukaryota > Metazoa > Chordata > Actinopteri > Osteoglossiformes > Mormyridae > Petrocephalus > Petrocephalus sullivani. Next base: position 9,562,971 of record JAODKM010000032.1, on the reverse strand, counting down.
TATTTTCTAATTAAAGACGAAAACGACATTTGCTACTGTACACGTCCTGTACGGGCTGTACAGAGTACACATCTTATTATACACACCGGGTAAGCAGGGCTTATCACCCCTAAGCTCGGTAAATGTGTAAAGAATACACAGGGTGAAACACCGGACCTTATTAGGTCTAATAATAAAAAAAATAATATGAAACCAACATATCATACACATATACTATTAATATTGTATATTATTAATACAAATGCATTGCTATTAGAATGCTCTCAAGCAGTTTTCTCTCTGATCGTACAACACAACTGATCTGCCTAACAAGCACCTCTTTTATTTTTAATAAACCATTTATAACATTGCATTGCTCTCTTCAATAAGTGCAGCAGAATGGCCTAACAGATCTCCTACAGTATGTTGTGGTGTGATAGACTAGCTTCAGCTGTGATTCTGATAGTTCTGACTGAAAATTGGCTCCATTTAAGTATCTATATATGACATACCTATATGGGTTATTATCATTAGCGCTTTGAATAATTACAAAACCTATTCTGTGATGGGACTGCACTTCAACATTTTATGTGAAGCTAATTTGTCTTTTCATTCCAATATCATTACATGAAAGCGAGCTCAGACTGAAATTAAATTTATATATGCCCCTAATCTGAAAGTACCGAGTGCAAAATCTGAGGTTTATGCAAGGTAAATATCTGAAACTTGTTATGGACTGCTAAATAAAAAATAAAGCTGCGTTTTCAGTGCTGGTTTTGCAGGTGTTTTTTTAAACCACTGGATGATAATAATTTGTGTACATGGCGCCACATTTACTGAAATAAGGTCACGCCAGTCCAACTTAAACGGCAACGTGCGATGTGCATCTCAGCGTTATGGTCTTCTCAAAAGCAGCTGCCTGCAGGCAGAGCCGCGCTAGCACGTTATTTTAGCACTATAATCAGGGAAGTCAACGTGTGGAATATAGGCAAATGTCTACTGCTGATTTATTTTTGTAGAAAATCTTTTATTTCCCTCACATGCATGACCGTAATAAATGAGAAGACTCACGAGTCAAGCAAGAAAGTAAGAAAATAAACGCTAAGTACAAAGAAAAATGCACTACTTCAGCACTACCGTCTTTTTTGCTGGTAGCACCTTAAACTGACGTGGAGAAAGTTATACTATAATGTGTATTAACATCTTACATTTCGGCCGAAAACACAGAATATCTCAGTACGTCATTAAGACATCTTGTTTTAACGGTACACCAGCAGTTAAACAGATAATCCCCTGGGCAAACCTTAGCAAGTCATATTTCAAAACCATAGAAATGTGCAAGTGGCCGTCCGAAAAAGGCGATACCGACCTGCAACGCCGTCCTGCCGAAGCCGTTCGCCTTATTGACATCTGCCCCGCTTTGTAATAACGTTTTAACTTCTGACAAGTCCCCCCTTGCAGATGCACTGGTCAGCTTGTTTGCTTCAGTCAAATCAGCCATTCTTCATGAAAACAAACGATGGTGGCACAGCAATTTTCAACGTGCTGGGGGGGAAAAAAGTGCCGCAGCTGAATTTAAGTGTGTACTCGCTTGTTTTTCTTATGCTTAGACGTATATGGTGACGGCGCATACCATAAGACTGGTAAATAGACTACTTAGCAAAAAGAAAGTGGAGCCGTGCCACGGTCCGCCTTCCGCTTTTAACACCATCCCACTATACAATCCGCATCACTTCAGAAAAAAAGGGATGTCACGCCTTTCCCGCAGCGTAGGATGCATGTGCGATCACCTACGGCTGGGAGAGCAAATCGATCCGTGCAGGGTCCTGATACCCCCCCCCCTCGTCCGGGGCCGGGCTGCAAGATGTAAAATAAATAAATGAATAAAAAACATAAATAATAATAATCAGCAGCGGGGAGCCCGCCCGCATTAAAACCGCTCAGCCTGTCCTCGCATCACTCAACATCCCTCGCAGGGCTGAAATCTCCCAGTTATGAAATGAAAACTCGGTTTCAGCCGCTTGCTGAAAGGCTCCGGCATGTGGAGGTGGAAAAGCTGCACTGCATCCCCGCACAAGTTCAAATAAAACGCCCGGCGCGGCTACAAAAAGCCCGTCCTGCCGTAACGCGGCGGTTCTTTTGATCATCCTGGGCTTCGGCGAGGTAAAAATGTATCCGGAAGTCAGAATTCATGTGTTGATCGCTTGGAGTATTGGCAAAGAAATGTAGCACGGGCGGAAAAAAAGGAAAAGCATGCGATACACTCCCCGATTGCAGTGACAATAAATGGTACATATCTTACGGCGGCGTCCACGTCCACGAAGACATGCTGCGGGGTTCCGATTGGGGAAAATCGCCGGTACACAGGTGCAGAGCGATCCGGCTATGGGCTCCGAAAAGCCCGGTTTAAAAATAATCAGCTCGGTGAGGTGAGGACACGGCGGTCCCCTCGGAGATGATCCCCCGTGATCGCGGCTGGAATTTCATACTGCGGGGCTGCAGGGGTTTATCGCAATTCAGTGCATAAAAAAAACACCAAAAAAAAAAAAACAGAAGGGAGATAGTCTGATTTTGTTTAACGAGTGGCTGTATCCAATGACATTTTAAGGGATGAGGTTTCAAAAAGTTTTATGCAAGCTTCCCGCCCATTTTTCAACTGTAGAAACAGGGGGTTGCTGAAAATTTCGTCCTACTCGCTTGGCTCATTAAATATTGAGCGCTTGTTTATTTCGGTTAGTAGCGGGCGCGCGGCCGCCGAAACATTGTATCTGTCCGCAAGACTTTCATCATTTACGGCTTTCGGAGGTGCTTTTTTAGCGGCCAGATTTATGAATGACGACTCTGCCTCTTATGACTGGCTCCTGCTGTTCTGGGGAGGAGGCTTGAGACCTGCAGAGAAATCACGAGACGCTGTAAACTAAAAATAATAATAATATACAGATGTATATAGCGTGCTTAAAATATATGATCCATTACGCTGGGCTGGTTATCTGCGCGCCATGCAATTCCTCCGCGATGGCGAGGCAAGTCTTCTTACCATATTTTCCATTTCTCAGTGATCTGATTGGGCACTGGGTATTTTTTTTTAGAAAAGAGACTTGACTCGGTTTTGAAACGAGGGAAGCGACGATAGGCGGGACTAAGAGATGAGCGAGGCCGGCCCGAGGCACCGCGCCCGCAGCTGTCAAAGGGCAGCGCTCCGCTGATGCTGCGCGTCGTCGCCGCCCACCCCGGTGTCACGCTTGGGAAATATGAAATACAGACCAAAAAGTTGAGATTCTGTTAAGACTTGAATCGGACCGAGTTTTGTTTAAAAAAAAAACGCACTATTCAGAAAAGTCTGGCCGCATATGTGAGCTGAAACTTTTCGGCGATGAGTGGAAGTGAATCGGCGATGGCCGGCTGCCTCTCGGCTGCTGGCGGGCGGGTCACGTGCTTGCGCGGCACCGGCGTCCGAGGCTGCGGGCTTTTTCTGGCATTCGTGCTTTACGGGGGCGCGCACTAAAGCTTATGTGCGTATTCTTATTACTAGTGTGCAGAAGGGACACACAGGACACGTGTCGTCACACAAGTCCAATGGCAGCGCGACTTGTTATAAAACATGTTCATATTAGGTCCGCTTGATTTTTGGCATTGTACAGCTAAATGTAGTCTGATACTACAATCATGATAGAAAATACGAGGTTTTATTCAATATATTATTTAAATAATAGTACCCCTTCACCAAACATAAACACGCAATATATTGCTGTCTGTTGACTGACGTAATCCAGTTTTCGCAGAAGTTGTTCTTTCAAAAAAAATACCGAATCACAATAAATTCCATATGCTTAATAATTGGCTTGTCCAACAGATGCTTCTCGACATTATTTCATGTGTAGCAAATAATCGAAACATTTAACAGTTGCTTTTATTAAGTCACTCTGGCACAATCTCGCAGCAAAACGACATGCGATGGTAACAACTGGGTCGTAAAACATGTACTCGCTGGATTTTTGTGAATCACATTAATCAAGTGCTACATAGACTGGCCCATTTTTCTAATTATGCCTGTTTTAAGTTGTGGCGTTTAACAAATACTGTTTGTGCTTTTATCCACACACTTTCTACTAAGCATTTTACAGTGCGGTGGCGGATGACAGCCGGCATGTATGGTTTTTGGGAAGCGGGCCTGCCCCACGAACGTTGGACCGAGGAGCTGCTGCACTTCCGGGCCGCCTGCGCCTTTAACAGTACCTGGGCGGCCTACGTCATTATTGTGCGACGCACGTTTACGAATTGCCGTAAAGCGACGACGACGTCGTGAGGGACGCCGATAGAAAAAAAAAAAAAAGTGACGTTCACGGAACACCCGCACTCACAAAAGACACGGAGCCGCACAACAGCGCGCAAAGTGCGGCGCTTCCCGGCAGGCGTCCTTTTAACCCCCTTCCCCCTGTGAAACTCCGACGCCGTTTGTATATGAGAGCCGTGTCGGCCGTCTGCTTCGCAAAGAGAGGGCGAGAGAGCGCGCAGTAGAGCGGACGTCCAGCCAGCCAGTCACCGCCATGGCCTCCGCCAGCGCTAGCGACATGAACAGGGAGATGATCCTGGCCGACTTTCAGGTGGGTCTCTCCCCCCTTTGCGGGCTCGCCTGCGCCGGTGTCGGCACCTCGGTCGCCGCGGCAGCGGCGCTGCTCGGCTAATAATGACGGCAGCCGGTGTCCCGGCGGCGGCTGTCGGAGCCCAGCCGGCGCGCTGACGGGGAAGCGGCCGTGTGTTTATTCCCGAGGAGACGCGTAATGGGAGGCCGGCTGCCGGGCGTAATAACCGCCGACACGTGTCCTGCGGAGCCCCGGAAAGCCTGCCTGCTGTGCGGCCGTGACGCGCGTCGGCTCACACGGCGGCTCCGGCTCCGGGGATCGGACACTTCGCTGCGCCCTTAGGAGCTGCTCCATTGAAGTGCTGGGAGCGGGAGAGTCGTGCGGCCCGCCAGGCGCTGCTTTCGGGGGCAGCTCGGGCGGATGTGTACGATTCAAGATTCCCGATCGCTTTATTGTCACGACGACAACATACACGGCGTATGGAAATGGCGCTGCGCGGCGCCTTTATGAAGGGTGCGAACTAGACAAGCATACAGGACAGGGGATGTAGCCAGTATAGACCTAACTGCATTTTAGTAAATAAAAAAGTACTTTATTTTACGTAGGTAACAACAGGACAGACGGTACAACACAAAGTGCGAGTGCAGTACAGTGAAGTGGAATGTCAGTGAGTGCGAACTGGCTCGAGGTAGGGGTGTGTGTGTGTGGGGCTGAGGTCTCACGGCGAGGTTCCCGGGTGTCCGGTGACTTTCGGGACCCATCTGCCACAGTGTCGTGGTGCGTTTGGCCGGGGCTGGGGGCCGCCATCGCAGGGGGTAGGCGCAGTGGCCGATCATCCCCCCGCCGTGTCTTGTCCTCGTCTGATTTATTCTTATTTTGCACTCATAACGCATACCGAGCCAAACCCACGATCGCACACACGACGTTACCATCGCTAATGACAGTTGTCTCCTTAGCTTTGTTGTGTTCATCTATCGCATGCTGTTCTCAGAACTGTTACTAATATTCTTCCTAACCCTAATCCCTGGGTGTTTGATTAGCGGTTAGATGATTAACTATAGTCATTTTATATATAAGGCAATAATGGATCAAATCCGATTAACTCCTACTCTTCTGTCTAAGGTGATTTAATAAAATTTCTTTGTCAGTGTGTTAATTATAAGTACATTTTTGTGGTGTGTATGTATGTATACACTAGATTTATTTCCTTCTCTCCCTTTCTTTAATTGCCGCCATGTCTGGTTCATTTTAATTGAATGTTTACACTCACTTACTGTTCCCTGTGTGAAACCTCTCGGGTCTCCTTTTCCTACAGATTTATGATATGAGATTCTCCTAAACATTCTTCGGTTTGTTTATTTCCTCAGTAGCAGTTGAAACATGCTGCTATTCTCGGTTGTGCCGTTTCGTGGCATTCATTAGAACTGGACAGGATGTGTTATTTCAAAGGTGGCACCCAGAGCTATCGTATCTCAAGTCCCTTGGTGATGGAGAAGGAGGACCCAGGCCATGGATGCAGTACATTGTCCATCTGTTGGTCCTTCACAGTTCCCTGATTGGTAGGCACATGTCTTACTGCCAGTTAAAGAACTGATGTATAGTTATGTTAACTAAAATAATATATTTTTAAAGCATATTCTTAAATGTCACAGCAAAGTGTGGGAGGGGTGTCCACTGACTTGTAGGAGAAAAAGAACTTTTGATTGGCCAAGGACAGGGGCCCTGCTGTAGTCTTAGTGCTTGTAGCTTAACCAGAGCACCTGTATGAGGCTCCCACTCTTTCCTGGGCTGCGGCAGAGCATTTCTTTGAGAGACACGTGCCTGGGTAGGCGGCACGGCCACAGTGCCTGCTTTATGCCTTTTCTGATGACCTGCTGCCATTTTATTGTGGTATATCTCAAACTCTTCATTCAATTTACATCACCATTGTGCTGTACCTAACTAAGTATTATGTAATTTGGATTCTAGGCTCTCTTCATAACATTTAAATGTTGAATTGGGTTTGTTGGATATGTTTTTTTGTTTTCTTTATTATTGAGGTCTGTTGTCCTGCATGTTTTAGGGATTATATTTTCAGTACAAAGTTGGTTTCAGTGAACACTCAGTGTCAGTTTTGGCTGTCAGAAGAGCATTTCTGTCAGTTTCTTCCTGGTTAGAACTAAACACCTGTGCTTAAATCAGAGGGTATGTCTGACATACCTTCTGCAGGGCGTGTAACCTTAGCAAGGGAATGATTTAAAGGCATGTCAGCTGGCCAATAAGCCGTAGAGTAAAACAAATATTATTAATGTATGTTTAAGTATATATTATTATATTGAGGTCATGTTCTAAATTGTCTTCAGATGGGCAGTGTTGGCATAATGGTTAGGGACGTGACCGTGTAATCAAAAGATTGCCAGTTTAAGTCCCCGACCCGAAAGTGCCGCTGAGGTACCCTGAGCAAGGTACCGTCCCCAAGCACTGCTCCCCTGGGCGCTGGCGTCGCTGCCCCCGGCTGTGTCGCAATGTCACATGGGTTACATGCAGAGGACACTGTCGTTGTTGTGTGCTCCGGTGTGTCAGCAGTGACGATAAATCGCCTTTCACCTTTTCACGTGTCAGGCTGTAAGGAATGGCTTGTCAGCCGCCCCGCTTCTCCATCACAGACGGCGCACGCCGTTAGGATGTGTGTTAGTGCCTGTACACAAAGGCAGTTCAAACTGCTGTACAGACAGATTGATGGTTCTGTGTCCTTAACCACCTTGTCGCATGCTGCTTCACATCAATAGATGCAAGTCACGTGACAGGAATATCTATATGTGGTCCAATAAGCTGGCAGATTCATCGCAGTTCTTTTTGTTTATGGAGAGTGGTATAGAATTATAATTTTGTAGAAGTGTGAAGTAAAATATGAGCATGATTAGTAAGACTATAATGGAGCCTGTGCTGTAATGCCCATGAATCAGTAACCTCTTCAGAGGGAGGTCACCTGTGGGGGTAGCATCAGCGTGAGCCCTTTCTGCAGCCCGTGACTTTGTTCTTTTTCTGAGCAGTTCTGTTCTCTCGGCTCTGATTCTGCAGACTTGTTTCCTTGGTGAAACTTCGTGTGACCCTGGTCTACCTGCTGGGAGGATTGAGTTTAATGGGCACCGTCTGGGGTCTCTCGGCTCTGTGAGGCTCCCCGGCAAGCTCTGAACATGCAGACACCCTCTTCATTGCCGCTCGCGCTGGAACGTGTCTCCGAGGGGGTCTCAAAGGATTTCTTTTTGTTTGTTTGTCTTTCAGGCTTGCACTGGTATCGACAACATAGCAGAAGCTATCGCTCTACTGGAGCTGAACAACTGGGATTTAGTGGTAAGCTTTCACTTTTTAACCACGTTTGTTTGACCGAGAAGAGGAAACACAATTTTAATTAAAGACTGATTCTGATTTGTCACTGAGAGACATTCTGGAAAATGAAACTTAAACATGGGTGAATGAGACATCAGCACTTACAGTATGAGTGTGACTTTAGGCTTATCTGAAATTGATTTACTTGTGTGTGGTCGTTAATTCCATGAAAAGAATCATTTATGGGCTTACTTGTATTTAATATTCGAACAACCGTTTAATATATTATTCCTGCTTTTCTGAAAAAAATACGAACTTTCAGATCTTTTACTTCAGATGAGATGATCTGCTCTGACTTGCGTCTCGCTTGATATTTAAATGCGCCGAAGCGTGTGCCCTTGTTATTGCATGCGCATGCTTGTGGGTTGCAGTCTACCACAAACTCGGCGGGGTTAACAGAACAAGGGAGCCTCATTATTCCATGCGGCGAGCGCTAAATGGACCGAGGTCCCTTTGTAAGGAATGCATGCGAAACAAGGGAAAGGTCAGGAAAAGCCGCCCTGCCACCGTGCTCCCAAACCCCGCTGTGCATGACACCTGACCCAGAGCACACTTCGTACTGGCTGCCCCTTCATCTCTGCCCAGCTGGGCCTGCTTAAATTGTAATGAGGACAGCTGCTCGACGGGCGTTCTATTGGCCGAAGCGCTTGTTGGCCGGGGCGTGTGATCGGTTTCCAAGGAGACACAGCTGATCGTGTTAAGCCAGCTCAGCCTCCTTCCGTGTCACTCGTCCCCTGCCCTCCGCTTCATGCCCACATGGCCTCTAAGCCGTCCAGGACAAGGACCTGGCCAGAGGCTGGAGCAGTGCCAGGAGTGGTGCTGAAGCACAGGCAGCTGTGGGCCTGATGGCAGTCCAGGAGAAGGACAGAGGACTGTCCTGTATGGGAAGTTCTGCTTTCTTTGGGCTCGATGGGACAGAAGTTGGTGGTAGTGCATGAGATGGTGGGAATCTGCCAGGGAACAGGATGAAAAGTCTCGGGTTTTGTAGTCATGTTGTGTCAGAAGATTCAACCAGCAGATGTGCTCTTCCCCCACCTCGGCACAGGGACCTACAGCCATTGCAGCATCACCTGAACAATGGGTGTAAAGCAGGCTTCTGGCAGCATTCGAGCCTCTGCTGAACTTCTGAGATGTTCCAAGGCAGTGGCCATACTAATTGCATCACCACCAAGGACATGACTGGATCTAGAATATTCTCCAGTTTGCTGGGTCTTCAGTGGCTCCTCTTGTTTCCCAGTAGTTTCCTTCTCTGGGACCCTGGAAGGGGACATATAACCTGGCTTACTTCTTCCTTAGACAAGTGCAGCATCGTTCTTGACTCCCACTTGCTCGCAGGTCTGTCTGCTCTCATTTGGCCCTCATGGTGCTCTTGTGGGCACTTCTGCTTCTCAAGCCATTGCAACCACCACACACTGAGATGTGGGTGTGTCCTATTTCTCTGGGCTGGTTAAGTTGAGTCCCAACAGTTCTGGTCATTCCTTTGGACCAAGGTTCCCCCAGTTCCGGTCCTGAAGTGCCAGAATCCAGCTCCATTTGCTGATTTCCCTGCTCAACACGCTCTTCAATCAGCTTATTACCAGGTATAGTAGGTAACTGCAAACTGTGTTGGGTCCTGCACTGGAATGGGGTCACCTGCCTTGGCTTTTTCATTCTGAGCCCCCCGTAACCATGTAAACGTCTCTTTGCGGTGCCACCTCCACATTCATGGCTGATCTCGCCTACATGTTCCCTCCGTGCCCTGCAGTCCTCCTCAATGAAGAAACAACGGCAGGTACAATGTTTAAAAACACACCATCACATCCAGGGCTGGACAAGCTTAGGACCACAGGTTTAACTGTTTAACTTAAATAGCTAAATGTCAATAAGGCTCAATTCAGATGCGTAACTTTGAGTAAGCAAAAGAGAGTAATAGTTAAAAGTCTCTAAAACAGAACAAATATGCCTCAGCGGCCGGCAAATGGCTGGGGGGGGGGCCCTAATCAGTGTCTGGGGGTCGTGCTTGCTGACCGCCGGCTGGTGGGCACTTTCCTCCTACTGGCTCACTCTCTCTGGGTATTATATGTGAATTAATTGCCTCCTTTGGTAAAAATAACAACCCTAAAGAGGTGAGGGCTGGCAGAGCTGATTGGGTAATTCTGGGGCTTTTTGGGCTGCTGGGCTGCATGAATGGATGGATGGCTTCAGTGCTAGGTAAGATCCCAAGTAACCGTTTTTTTTTATTTTCAGATTATTGTTCGAGAGGTAGGGTTCACGTATTCGTTGTGCACTGTTCCGTATGTCATTTACGGTACGCTCAATGAAGTGAATGAATACATTTTTTCTACACGGGTGGCACCTCAATTCGCACGTAGATGTTCAACATGGAAAGCATTATGCTAATTGTGGGTGTAACTTGGTCACAGCTAAAGCTCATAATTGGGCTATAATCAACAGCTTGGGAACGTTTCAGTTTCCCAACCAATCTGGGGACCAACACCAGAGAGAGAGTAGTTGATACGACCAAGACTGTCTGTCTCTGTTATACTGAACTCAGTTTTGTTTCTGGAAATGCATCCAGCATGCTAACTGATTTGAGAGGACATCATTCGAGTGTGTGTTCTAACAGAGCAAGGCAGAAACGGCCTCTGCTGGTTAGTCTCGCTGTGGCATTTAAGGTACTTTTGCCAGGAAATTCAGACAGGGCCAAAAATACCTATGACTGTAGAGGTATTTATCTCTACAAATATGTGACCATTTCCAGTAGAGAAGTTGGGATTTAATTCGTCATGCTTAGGGTGTGTGTGTGTGTGTTTGAATGGGGATAATATATAAAAAAAATAATTTTTACACTGTGCGCCTAGGTTTTTTTTATTTATACACATCAATAGCCGCATTGCCTTTGGTTTATAAGTGTTCCTAATTGTTTGAATTTTTAATAATTTCAAAACAAGTTCAGTTTTTTCTGCTATACCGAAATTGCACTGAACTGTGACCCTAAAACCAAGGACTGTATCTAACTTTGAATTTTGTGTGTAAGAAAAATTAAATAAATAAAAAAATCCTGCTTTTGCATCTATACAATGGTGCTGTGTGGTGTGTGAGCCTTGACACTGAGCTTCCGTTTCGTGATGCCGGTTTTGGCCCATGTGGCATTGCTGTGTCACCCCCCCCCAGCAGAGGTAGCTGGGAAATTGAGGCTCTGAAAGTCACCTCAGTCTGCTCTTCTCCAGTCCGGTTTGTTTATTTAAGTGTCATATTACTTTGGATCAGTCTCTCTGCCGCAGCTTTACATCAGATGGAAAATGTATGCCATCAGTAAAGTTTCGTTACTGTAATACTGGGGAAGTTTGTGTTTATTTTTATATGTCTCTGGGTATTTCTGCATCTAGTTGTAAAAAATTGTTCAGTGGGCAGTTTGCGCAGTAACTTACTTGCACAGATGTTTTACTGCGTAATATGAGTGGCACACAGGTGTGTGAAATTAGTCATGAGATCTATGCAAGGCTTGCTGCCCTTTTTGGGTATATAGGTATTTATACTGACCCATAATTGTCACTGGAGACAGGAGTCTGGCAGATATGGGTAAGTGTATCTCTTCATCTAGGCTTCAGAACCCTTTATCTAATGCCGGGCTGTGGCGAGCCCGGGACCCGTCCCGGGAGACAGAGGTCACAGGACAGGCAACAGTCTGGGTGGAATGACGGTAAATAACTGCAGCCAAAATGGCCCGCTGATGTCAGTGCAGCTGTTTGTAGGTTGTGAAGTCCTGATATTTTTGTAGTCAGCCCAGAGAATATACTATATTGTGTATTATATTTAAAACATGGCTGCAGGTTTGCGGTGAGATTGAAATGGTCAGGGTGGCTCTCTTTGCTGCAGCATGTTCCTTCTTCCGAAGAGGCAGGCTGTAAGCATAAGCGCGTGCAGCTCATGCCCTGCTGGGGGCTGGCGCTCGCGGGCCCTCTGAGGTGGTTAAGCGCACCTGCGAATGTGACGACTCACTGAAATTCGGCACCGCGGCCTTCCGCATGCTAACAGACCAGTGCTGTTTTGGGAAGCGAAGCTGCCTTCTGGCCCTCAATGCTGTGCCACGCTACCTGTCTCATATCGAAATGGGTGGGGGCACCAGGGCTCTTAACAAAAACAAATTATTCCTTTTTGGGTGCTGCCAGTCGGCTCCTGGCACGCTCCCTTTAAGAGGCCAGTTTCGGTTTTGTGAAACGTTATCCACAGAGACCTCTCCAAGGTGCGCCTTCATGTTCTCAGAGCTGTACAGCCATGGTGTGGTCACCCTTTGCTCTAAATTGGATAATTGTGCTGAAACATTTTTATTCATTAGTTTTTTCACCCCATCTTCTGTAAGATTTCAGATTTCAAATGACACATTCCTGGTTAGTAAATGATGATATTATTTAGTGACAAGCTAAGCTAGGTTCTTTCACTAACAGATTGCTTCTCTTTATAAAAAAATCTTTATATTTCCCTTTCTGCCTTTTAGTGTATAATGCTAGTGAGTACATAAAATACGTAATCATTTTCTTGGTGGTGATTAGTATTACCTGCCATAGGTTATGGTAAAAGTTTCGCTGCTAACCTTATAGTCTTGGTAATAGTAAGTCTGTTTGATGCATTAGGTTAAAAACGTAATGTCTTGAATTGAGCTGGGTGCCCTAAAACCTGACGTATAATTCTCAGTGATGACGTCTCTGCCGAGGTCACACTCTACTCTGGGAATTTTCAGTGCACTAGCAGACTTGTTTATCTTTGTATTACCCCTTTTTTACTGGATGCTATTGGACACTAACCTATAGTCACCCTTTGGCAGTGTTTGATTTGTCTGAGTTTGATTTTCCATTGTGTACAAGATAAAATCGTAAGTATATTTGATTATTGCTACATCTGTATACTAGTGCCTCCGTCAGAAACTGGCCTATGTGACGCAGGGACTGGAGGAGGGAATGATGGGGAATTTATTGGCGCCGTTGGAATGCCACTGGTTGGGGGGTCAAAGTAATCACCCAAGATGGCCGCCACAGCAAAGGGCGATTCCGGCTATATGTAGGTCAGCGTGATAAATGGTATATGCAACTATTGTCATATAAAGTTTAATTAAGAAAAGGACAAACCTCCGATGAACCATCGATACGGAACATGAGTGTGACAGCACTTGTCAGCCTATCACTTCATCACTTCTTGTTCCACATCATGCGGTGGTCCTTTAAGAATCTCTGCTTACAAACACTGTAAACGAGGTAAGCGGAACACACTGCATACTACTTTGCTAAGACACGTTAGGGATGGACGATACCACTTGTTTTCTTTTTGGTCCAATTCCAAGGTTACTATCCCAATACCAATAGTCATTTGGTGCTGTCCAACCCTTTTCACGATTACCAACATTTTAACATTACAAGTAGTACATACCAAATTTAAGAACTAAGAGCCACAAACACCTGCAGTGTCAAACCAGGCCCAGTCAGTTTATTTTTCTATGATTTGTTTAGTAAAATGAGATGTCAGTGTGCAGTGCTTTCAATTTGTGGTCATGTTCTTCATCTGTGGGAATTTTAATAAAATTGGAGCCTTCAAGTAAAGAATAATGACTTGAATTACAGTGTAATAATTACTGATATCAATAAAATTGTGATAAAATATTTTCCCGTATATCACCCAGGCCTATGGCTATGAGGCCCTGTAGCTAGCTTGGGGGGGGGGGGGGGAACACTTTTATATTTCCCATATTATTTTACCATTTAAAGCTACGGGGCGCCCCTCCTTCTCTCCCATGGGTATCCTGGAAAACACCAAGGTGACACAAACAAAACAAT
>JAODKM010000032.1:9536357-9547806 GCA_026780845.1 Petrocephalus sullivani | reverse complement strand
AATAATTAATTTTGTGTCTTTCTCCCCCGGGGCCCGGCGGGGGGGGGGGGGGGGGGGGGGGGGGGGGGGGGGGGGGGGGGGGGGGGCGGACTACTTTTATATTCTGCTGAATAATTTATCACTTAAAGCTATGTGGAGCACCTCCCTGCCTCGCATTGGATTTCCTGAAGACATCGATGTGTAATTATCAACATTATTATGAGAGAGCAATAAGAAACTCGCAGCTATAAGATGCTCTGGATATGAATTGTAAGAGGCTCAAACTAATCTTCCTCATATGTACGTGAAGCAATCGCTCGTTACAGTGTGGGTTTAGCTATCACCCCCCCGTCATAGTGCTGACACTGGTCTCTGCCTTTGAACATCCAGCACCCCACTTCCTGCTGCTCTTCTCTCGTTTGCTCCTCAGTTTCCCTCCTTCTGATTGGCAGCTGCAGCCCTGCACTCTTGAAGATCTTGATTGTGGTGCCGGTCGCAGTCTCCTCTTAAACAGTGCTTTCATAGAGGGGGTCTGTGTGGTTTTAGCTCAGGAGCTGGTCTTTACAGCTTAACCATTTGCCGCTGCTCTGCCTGAAACTCTAGAAATCTCCTTGCTTCATAATTACTCCTGCTTACATTGCTGCCACAGACTAGCTCTGTTCCTGTTGTCTTATAATTAAACTGCTATCTCTTGTGATTCCATCAGAATCAGTGAGAGAGCGGTTCCTGTGAGGCAGCTGAGATGTTTGCAGGTCTTCAGCCCAACACCTTGCTGCCCTGATGGCCTCGCCATGTCCCTGTGTCCCAAAGCATGCTTCATGACCATTTAAAGGCCAACCATATCGCTCTGCATAATAGTCTTTATATTAAAAAATAAAGAACTAGAATTATTTTGTAAAGATTTAGCATAATACTGTGGGTATCTTGGTGTAAAAGTATAAACTTGCTTTTTGAAAGTTATACATGTCAACTCCCAAGGTATCACGAAAATCACAGGGTTACTTCAAGCCCATCTGTTATCATGACCTTTTATCATCTCCAGACTCGCAGACCTCATCGCCTACGCCTCAGATCTTCCCACAAATCCCCCACCACTTGTCTCAACATGATAATGTAGATGTCTGCTGACGATGCTTCTGCAGTCGTTCAACAGCTATTGATGTTTGAGACAGTGATGTTAACAGTGAATCTGCAGCTTGAATCATTTTATATATGTGAGCTTTATATATAATAATATATTTGTACATTATATTTTGCTTAATAGACACAATATTGCTATTAGGCAAGCTTGCCAGCCCTGCTTTGTACTGTATATGATGTGGCTAAGTGGAGTTGCTAGTTTTTGTTTTAGTGGTGATTTCTGGGGCAGACGGTGGTGTATTGGTTAGGGACATGACTGTGTGATTGAAAGGTTGCTGGTTCAAGTCCCCGACCCGCAAGTACCACTGAGGTATCCTGAGCAAGGTACCGTACTCAAGCACTGCTCCCCAGGCGCTCGCGTGGCTGCCCCCTGCTGTGTCACAGTGTCACATGGGTTAAAAGCAGAGGACACATTTCATCGTTGTACACTGTGTGATGTGGTGTGTCAACAATGACGATTAATCACCTTTCACTTATACCTTGCTACAGGAATCAAAGACAGTAAATTCAAGCAAAGATTTAAAGTAACATAATGACAGACAATATAGCCTCGCAGACACATGGTTTATAGCTATCTGTGGCTAACCTCACAATATTGGGTGAGTCCCTCAAGCCTGAAAGTAATTCGAATGTCTGAATTTTCTTTCACACAACGGAGGCCATTATATTTTCATCCTTATCTGCTGTTTTTCATTTTCCTTCCATCATATTGCGAGTAATCGAGAAGGCAAATTTTAAATGATACTTTTTCAAAATCTAGTAATAAAGTAATCGTGGCAGATCTAGAGCATGGATTTGTGTGCGAGTCCTTTGTCCTGGTGAGGGTCACGAGTGCGCTTGTGTCCTCCTTTAGATACACATCCATACTTTTTGATTTAGTACCTTTGGATCTAGAATATTCTCCAGTTTGCTGGGTTTCCCAGTACTTAATTATATGATGAGATTATATTTGTATTATTGTCAAAAGTTTTCAGATGTGCTTCGATTTGGAAATTTCTATATTTATGAAAGTCAAAAATGAATTCCCTCCCAGCACTTTGCCCTTCAGTTCAGTGTGGATTACTGTGTTACATGGCCGACGAGCACGACTGAAGCATGATCAGCATTTGTAGCCGTAGCTGGTCCTGTAGGCTGGAAGCCCTTTTGAGAAGCTTCTGAGGGCTTGAAAGAGAGGAAGGTTGTCTTCGTCATGACTGTTAACACAACTAAGATTCTAAAAATGATAGGTGCACTTAGTTATGCACCTCATCTCCTTTTATATACACATATATTTCTATTATCTCTTATCTGAATGTGCTCCTGACCTACTTTGCCCATGCTGCAGCCTTGCATATGGGCTCAGTGTGGGATTACGTGCTGAGGGCCACAGAGCTGCAGTTGGCGTCAGACTCGTGGGGAGCCCTCCCTCTAGTGGCGACTGGCTGCTACTGCATGTCCACCAACTTTTTCGCCTTCTCTATGAAACCTGATACTGGCACAAACCCAGGGCTGGGTATGTCTCTGACCGCTGTCTTCAGTTCTGTTCTGCTGCACCACCAGGGTGACAGCCGCTGCCTTTCAGTGGACCTAATGGGGTTCTGCAGGTGACCCGTTGCCAAAGCTGGGCCTTTGTGTGAATGGAAGCAGTCAGTACTAGGCGCAGTGATCATACCGTGCTTTTGGGGCACATAGCAGCCATATGCACCAGTAAGTCTCACATGGACTAGCTAAAACTGCTAAATATTTATCATCCAATCATTCTAACCAAACGGTCACACAGGCGTTACAGGTTCTGTAGTAAGTATTGGAACATTTTGCGTGTCCTTAAATCGCTGGTGTGTCGATCTCGCACTCAATATGGCATTGATTACATCTTTGACTGTTTGTTGACGGTTTGTTTTTAAAATGTCGACTTGAGCACATCTTAAAGTAGGCGCTTGGGATGCAGTGGTTGGTTGTTTTCACAGGAGCCTCCTGAGAGATGCTTATTGGCCCTTTCATGTGGCGGTCCGGGCCGCCGGTGCCCACGCGGCCCACCTCAGAATCCTTCACATAGCGTTCTTATCCAGAAAATGAGAAGGAGAGGGAGCCGCCCACCTCCCTGCATTCCACGCATTAATGACATCCGGCCGAGGCGCGGCCGGCGGGGGGCGCTGGCGTCTTCCCACCCGCTTGTCCGCTAGAGGAACACGTGTTTCTTTTGTGAGCGGTTATGTCATCGTGAGGACGTTGGAGAAGGAGCCATTAGCCCCCCCACCAGCCGGGATGAGTCACTGTCAGTGGGTGCTTTCCTCTGCAGTTGGGTGCCCACAGTGCCTTTAACATGTGAGTGTCCCACCACTTACTTCCCAGCTGTAGTAACAGAGTGAGTGTACACGGTTTTCTCCTGGCGGAGCTTTGAACCATGGTTTGATTTTCGAATCACTTGCAGTAAGCGATCTGTGAATGTGTATTTCCTCTGGATTTCAAAACATTCTACTTTTTTTTTCTTTTTAACCATTAATGTTAACTTTCTGATTACTGCTCAAATAAAAAAGGTAAAACTTTTCCACAGCGATTTAAACCATGAGCCGGATCCAGAGGTGTGTGGATCGCAGTTTCTTAAAATGGTACATATCCAAAAAATGTGTGCCCCCTCCTCCTTAGAACTGGCCCAGGTAATTCCAGAACTGGCAACAGACAAACAAGGGGTAGCTCATCAGGCAAAGTGTGTTCCGTCAGAATGTAGTCAGCTCTCCTTGCCAGGAGCATGACCCAGGGAGATACCAAGATGTTCCGGTTTTTATGTCCCCGGCACCAAGCTGAACAGTTCTACTTGAAGCTGAGGTGGCTCCAAGGTCTTTCTGAAATGCTGAGCTTGCAGCTGAACATCTAAATATGGCTTTACGGTTATGTGCACCCCCAGTTCTCTCTTCCCATTGGCTGTGTTTAGTAGACTGGTACTTTTACTGTATTGTGAAAATACTGTAGAACTTGCTACGGGAGCACATGAGGCCTGGCAGGCTTGTTTCTGTGTAGGTTTGCTAACGTAGTTCCCCTGGTGTTGCCGAGACGGCCAACACTACCTCTTTCTGCACAATATCGGAGGTGCCCTCTAGGACTGTGCATCTTCTCTGGCCTCATGATTCGATCCGATTACGGATATCATGTCAACAATTGGATTTGATTGAATATCACGATGCATTACATCCTCATTTTCTGTATTTATGCACATGGCTATTTTTTCATAAAAGAGAATATTTTAATGTTAACAATAAATGTCATAAGATTAAATAAAATTTTAAACCCGGATAAATGGGTCTAACCTAGTACCTGTATGATGTGGAAATGGTCATCCTCACAAAATAGAACTTGAATCCTTCTCTAGTGCAGTGCATTTCAGGTGTGCTGTGAACTTAAAGACCACTTTGTGCGTAAAAACAAAACAAATACTTCTGCAGTAGAGCTGCAGCTTCTGGGCCATCCTTGGTTTTCTGCAGTAAACCAGGGCGCTTCCTGAATGTGGCAGACATCATAATGAGTCTTAAAACAGCAGACAGGCAGCACTGCACTACCAGTTTATATAGTGTAGTGCACTGGGTCACAATGGGTCAAAATGTTTACACAAATGTTTACCATGAAATTTAATTGTAAGCTGAAATAAGTATTATTGGCCCAGCCTTTCTATTGTGTGAAAATGGTAAATTCTCAAAACATTTGGCAGTATTGTAATTTACAAAAAGGTTTTGAAATACCAGCACAGGGCACTTCCTGAATGTGCCAAATATCACAAACATGATCCACTGCTCATTGGGAAAGCAGGTTCTTTAGTAAGAACACTAGTCGGCCCATATGTTCTGGGTTGAGAGTGCTTCTTTTTGCAAACTCGGGAAAACTCGCTCTGTGGACACTCTTGTGCCAGGGATACACAAGTATCACTTGGACAACTGCAAGTGGAGGGGAAATCTGACCTTATGGACACCCATTTAAAGGGTCCTCAGTGGCGTCGTTTCCACCAACACGGAACCGGTGCCGGTGCTGGACTGGTTCTCGCTTGCTACCTTATGAGAACCTGTCTGTGTTTGTACCGGTTTCAAAAAGTTAGGTAGGAAGTGAGAGTAGAATAGAAGTAGAAGAGAGTAGAAGTTTTATCTGTATTTCGGTTTTTAGATAGATTTTTGATCCATTTTCAGATTGTTAGTTTCATAAGCCGGGCAAGAGTATGACTCATTGGGCTTGCCTCTTTGCTGTATCCGCCTTTGTCTCCTTAAAGCCCTCCCGTCTGTTTGACTAAGTGACTGTTTTACTGCTGTCCTTTTAAGGATCTCACCAAAAATCTGCTAAACACTGAACCTTGCTGTCCGCCTCGTGCTTTTCACCACTCGAGTGCCACAATATTTATTCGACCTGCAACATGTTTATAATTTATTTTCTAATTGTAATTACTATTTAACAAAATTTCAGTTGCTTTCCGCAAAATAAAGATAAGCACGTATTCCATTAATAAGGTGGCGAGTTGCTTCACTGCTGGCACCACTGATATTAGACAAAACTATATTGTTATGGTTTGAATTTTCTGGGTGTGCAGGATGTTTGGATGCGACGGCCTGTCTGACTTTCGCTGACGTCATGCTTCCCCATTCTGAGACCAGCTTTTCTGTGGTGCCATGCTGGAGACATTTTTTTCTGGCCCAGGAGGAAGTTCTTTTAACTTAATTGTCCAACCGCAGCGGGAAGATCAGCGAGCAGTGTTAGGTGGCTATAATCGACTATGTGCCATCACAGCACCGATGCAGAGTCGCGCACTTCCGCATCGCTGGGGGTTAGATGGCTGCCATATATACTCATTCATCCATCTGTCTTCTCAGAGACGTGAACTTCCCTCATACCTGTCCAGCAATCTCAGACTGGTGCATTTTTTGTGACTTTTTGAAAGTCTGCTTGGTTATATGTGGTCACAGCATTAGTCTGTTGGTAAAAAACCTTGCTTTAATGTTTAACGTTAATTAAACTGACTGAAATCTGTATTCGCTAATTGCATTCGTTTTAGTAAGGGGTATTAACTCAGTGTCTTTCTTCACAGGCAGCGATCAATGGTGTGATCCCACAGGAAAATGGCATCTTACAAAGGTAACCCTGCCATACAGACGCACACGCATACACATTCATATTACTATCTTAGTGAGGACCATCCATTCATCCATCCATTTCTTTGGGGAAAAAGCCTAATCCCAATCACGACACCCTTAACCCCTACCTAGCCCGAATATTATCCATAAGTAACCAACCCAAATACAAGGCTTTTGGCATTTTTACTTTTTTGATTGCGTTCACAAATTTGTATAAAATGAGGACTGAACTAAATGACCTCACTAGTGATGGTTTTTGAGGATTTTGGTCCTTTGATCCTCACAAGTATAGCAAAACATCTACACATCAACACACAAATGCAACACAAACACAACACGTATATACACACGCACACACACCCTTTTTTCTCTCTTATTCTCTCTCTCATTCTCTACCTCCATCAAGGATAACGGGGCAGGTGTTTAGTAAGGGGGAGAATGTCCTGTTCTTCCAAATACAAACACATTGCTCTTTTCTGATCTGGGTCCTCTTCTGCTCTCTTAATTAATGAGAAAATGGCACTTGGCAGTTCTTTATCTTTGTAGTCGGAGCACACCAGCTAAGTCATGAGAATTTAATATTTGTGCCATAAATACATGAAATGGGTGACGATAATTTAAAATGATTTCTCTGTCCGCTTTATTCGATTGCTGAGATTGTTTAATGGCTGTGTATTTATTTTGTTTTGCAAATGCTATTTTACTGTATTGCTATATTACAGGCCAAAGCCAAAGGCCCCTGGTAAAATTTGCTGGGTGGCTGCTGGCAGTATTTACGGGGCATATTATTTTAAGGGGTTCGGTTTTCAACCTATGAGTATTCAAAAATCTCTGAGAAAATGATTCAGAATTACCGAACGGCCAGATAACAGTAAAAATTGGGATAACAGACATTGGAGGCCCAGCACCCCACTTCACTGGAAGCTTTCTCCGGAATCAGTGGCGCTCGTACCCTGTGGAGAAGCCAGCCATGTTCTGGGCAGCCTCTCCCGTCATCTCCCGTGATCCCGCACTGACCTTTCTCGTACGTTCTCGCGTCATTTCCCCCCTGCTCCCCTGCTCACTTCGTTAGTCAAGGGGACCAGAACGCTTAACGTGTTGTTGTGTTTTTTTTTTTTTTTTTTTTTTTTTTTTAAACAGATCGCACCCTAACCCCTGTCATGTGGAAGGGTCGACTGGTCGACTTTTCAATGAATTGACTATAAATGGGTGGCAGAGAACGTTAAGACATGAGAGGAAGGCAGAAATGTGAACTGCTGCTGGAGGGGAAGGCCCTGAGAGGGGCATTGTTCTCTCCTAACGGTCATTCCTCATGAATGCGCTGAGCTGTTGAGCTAAGGAAAATGTATTTAAGCCACGCACATTCTGTTAAACGGTTTGTTTTGTGCGTGTGTGTCTCTTTGCGCGCGCGGGGAACCTTTGGGCATAATCATGAATGAGCCTGGCAGCGTGACTTGACCTGCACCCGCCCCACTTACGAAGCGGCTGGCACCGGCCTGCGCTTGTAGGATGCCGTCTTTCACGGAGCTACCCTCGGCGAGGCGAGTAGGGCACTCAGAGACCCGGCTGTCTGTCTGCAGGCTCTGCGGATGATTCAACAGTGCCACCTAGGAGCTGGTGATGGAACAGCAGCTCTCTGAAAGTGTGAGTGTGTTTGCATAGATCACATTTGGGGACCAAAATGTCCCCAGAGTTTTTTTCAGGTCCTCACTTGGATAACCTCAATTTTATAAAAAAATTGAGGTGGCAGATCTAGAGCATGGATTTGTGTGCGAGTCCTTTGTCCTGGTGAGGGTCACGAGTGCGCTTGTGTCCTCCTTTAGATACACATCCATACTTTTTGATTTAGTACCTTTGGATCTAGAATATTCTCCAGTTTTCTGGGTTTCCCAGTAATTAAATATATTTAATATATAAAATATTATTGTCAAAAGTTTTCAGATGTGCTTTGATTTGGAAATTTCTATATTTATGAAAGTCAAAAATGAATTCCCTCCCAGCACTTTGCCCTTCAGTTCAGTGCAACCAAAAAAATAAAAATGCCAGAAGTCTTGTATTTGGGTTGTTTACTTATGGTTAATGTTAGGGCTGGGTTGGGGATAAGGGTTAGAGGTTTTTCCCATAGAAATGAATGGATGGTCCCTATTTAGATAGGTACGCGAGTGTGTGTGTGTGTGTGTCGGGGGGGGTTGTGGGGGGCTTAATAACGGAAACACCACATGAAAAAGGACTTTAACTTTGAAGTAACAAAATCATGATTACAAACACAGCTGCAAAGGTGAGTCATATTTGGTTGAATGCCAGTTATCAGTGTGTGTCAGATATCAAAGAGGTCAATCACATCTTTGATATGCGAGTTTTCAAAGCAGCATGACGGAGCAGATCTAACGAGGCCAAAGTACCGGCGGAGTGTGCAGAATCATGGGGGCTTTACTAAACACGGGCGGGGTGCCTCAGCCGAGGGCCCCGGTGCACATGAAAGTTCGCTTTCAGGCAGAGATGGACCCCTAGCATAATTGCCAATCAAGTCACTTAATCTTCATTTCACGCATATGAAAGGAAACTGCGATTCTTCAGAACATCACACGGCTAGAACAAGGAACAGCTGAGTGCTAAACACTGGACAATAAATACTGGTGCGATTTAATGCAAGACAATAAACAACAGTAACTGCTTCAGTGAATCAATGCAGAGTAAACAGTGGTGCCAGACTGTGCACATAGACAGCAGGCAGTCAAAAAAATGGATGCCCAAAACCAGCATTACAGTTCAGCAGTACATGGCCTATCAGAGACACTGTCCCTGAGCTGGGGTGGGGGGGGTGATTGTGCTGGGAGGGGAAGGTTGGCAAGGTTGCAGTCTTTCAAATGCAGATTAGCATTCCCACAGCTTCCTGCTAATACACCACTCATGACACAGATGCCATCATCTCTTTCCTCTGAATATTTACACCCCCCCAGTAAAGGAGTCATTCCTAAAGCCACCGAGAGAAGAGCTTGAGTGGTAGGAGCAGTCTCCCAGTGATGCTGAGGCTCTCGTGTGGCGGGGCCCCTTGTACCCCACAACAGAGGGTAATATCTGCCCAGTGTTCTACGCCTCAGTCATCGAAATTGATCTGTCTCACTTTTCTCCAGGGTAGTAGCTTCAATTCCTGCCTGTGATTCTTAGCATTTTATCCTCATGCTTACCTTGGTATCGGCCCAAGAACGTGGCAATGTCAGTGAATTGGTTTGCCCATACTGTGAGTGTGAGTGTGTACATGCCTGTGTGCCCTGTAACCAAATGGCCATACTGTGAGTGTGAGTGTGTACATGCCTGTGTGCCCTGTAACCAAATGGCCATACTGTGACTGTGAGTGTGTACATGCCTGTGTGCCCTGTAACCAAATGGCCATACTGTGACTGTGAGTGTGTACATGCCTGTGTGCCCTGTAACCAAATGGCATTCAGTCCAGGGTGACCCCTGCCCTATGCCTTTTGGCCCGTGATGGACTGGCATCCCACCCAGGGTGTCCACTGCCCTGTGACCTGTGATGGATGGGGCAGGTTCCCAACTTCCCGTGTCCCACGATGGTGTGCCCCCCCCCAGTCCAGCTGTGGACACATGTTATCAGCTTCACCGTTGCTGTTCTGACGGCTGCTTTGTGCCTTCTAACGATTCCCCAAATACCCCCGAATGCCCCCCAAAGCCCAGCGTCTGTCACCTTTCTGTATTGTAATACGCTGGGATAAATGCTGCCTTTGTGCTGCCGCTGCCCCCCCCCCCTCGCGCTCTCAGCCCGATATGTCCTGCCCCCCCACCTCGCGCTCTCAGCCTGATATGTCCTGCCCCCCAAGGAACAGAGACGCGTCTTTGTCCGTGTCGGGACAGAGAAAAGACATTATTTACTGGCGCGTGGGAGCGCTGCTCCAGGGAATTCAGCCCCCAGACGGGGAGCCCGAGGCCGCTCTGTGGCCCCGCCCCCCGCGACGGCGGGAGCAGCTCCCTCCCACAGACAATGGTGCGTCTGTTGGCGCTTTCCCACATTATGCGACGCGTAAGGCCTGTTTGCACTCACTTTGGAAACTGTTTGTGCTGCCAGTGTGCTGTCAGTGTGGCTTCCCCGGAATGACTGAGCTGCGGTTAGGCGTCCACCCCCCTGCCGGGTCTCCCGGCCCCCAAAGCGGAGGCGCTGGGTGCCCAGTGACAGAAGGGCTCCGGCCCGGGTTAAAATGCCTGGCTCTGGGTCTGTGTCCCTCTGCATGTGTGTGCTGTTTATACTCTCATTGTCAGAGAGGACCCCCACTCTAAGCTCTGCTCTATCTTGAATTGATTGTATATTTCTATTCTTTGTTGTCCAGCACCTTCTCTGGCGAAGGCTCCCCGACGGGCCCTCTTGGCCCACGCAGCCAGCCTTCGGCCACGGCACCCACTCCGCCTCCTCTGCCCTCCTCCTCCTCGTCCTCCTCGTCCTCCTCGGCCTTCTGCCCCGTCCCCCCCACGCGGCACATCGTGGAGAGGCAGCCCCGCATGCTGAACTTCCGTGTGGAGTACCGCCAGCGCTCTGTCGAGGTGGTGCTGGAGGACAGCGGCTCAGTGGGTGAGCGCCCTGGGCTCAGCGGCGCCCCCCCTCAGGTTTGGGGTGTGTTGGCTAGTTAGTCTGAATCAGCTGCCAATGGTACGGGGAATAGGGGCGACAACAGTTAAGTTAGATCGATATCAAAAGTATTGTCTTTTATACTGATACCTCAGCGCCATATTGATACTGTAAAACAGCCCATTTAAATATTATATTGCTTTGAAACGAGAAGCATATTTGTGAATTAAACCAACAGCAATAGCATAATATAATTTTAACATTTGAAATGTGTGTATGTACTAAACTCCATCTGATGCATAGATTCCAATGGAAATTTGGCCCTGGCTATTGGGAGTCCTCATCTTCATCATCAGTAATGTTACATTTATTTGTGTTGTTTTTTTTTCTGTTCAGTTAACCTACTTTCCGTGTCTTCGGAAAGGGATATGAGAACTTGTGAGCTAAACACGACTTTAAGCAGGAACATGCTTATGACTGCTAAATTATACCCCTATAATGTCTTACATGTATTATCATGCATAACTGGGCATCTCTGTGTGTAATTCAGGCTGAACATGAAGCCGTGGCTTTGACAGATTACACGTTACCCCCCCCCCCCCCCCCCCCCCCCCCCCCCCCCCCCCCCCCCCCCCCCCCCCCCCCCGCGGCCCCCCCCCCCCCCCAC
>JAODKM010000032.1:9498872-9512702 GCA_026780845.1 Petrocephalus sullivani | reverse complement strand
AGACGTGGATATTGTGCCAAGGCCAGGCTCAGACTGGCCACCTTTCAGTCACAGGCACTGAGGTCACTCAGCCAGGCGCCCAAATTAGGATTTCTATTGGATCATTTCTGGTATTGGGGATGTTCTACTCCCTGCAAAAGTAAAGACTAGTTACGTTTTTGCTAGTGAATCCACGCCATTCTGAAATTCACAGCCTACTCTAAAGAGGGAAAAACTATAGACAGTGAGTTTTCTTTGTGTTCACATGGAAACAGGGCGATGCACCCAGGGTAAGCCTCTTTGCATCAAATGATCACTGGGCGCATTAAGGCATAGACCAAAGATATTTTGCCCGCCCATTGCATACTCAGAAATCTGGTATTCCACCCTGCATTTTTTGCACTCGATGAGATTAATTTAGATGTTTCATTTTGGTGAAGGTAAGTGTAAGGATGTTTTTGCTTTTGCCTGGGATATGCTAGTCACATTTTCTCAAGTGACCTGACATCGGTCTTCGTCACTCGAGTTCAGGGTTTCCGCCTTTTGGCGGCCAAGTCCTTTTCTAAAGGAAACATTGGGGCAGCCATGCATGATTCATTGGAATTCGTCACATCTATACGTCCTTGATCTCAGCTAAGCACTCCAGCCAAGTGTCTCATGAAAACCCTGAACAGAAGACCATCTACTTTTGGTTTTATAGACCGGCTTAACATGTGGTACTGAATAGTTAAGAAGGGATTTCTTGGTGTGTTTAATAGATGGATTAATGAAACTTGGCTAGCTGCTTATGAACACTAAAAAAAAAAAATGACGTTATACAGAGAGAGAATCATATTGGACAGAAGAATCCGGTGGCTTGAAGTTAATGGACCCTGGACATTATTATTATTATTATTATTATTATTTCTGTTATTTCCAGCTTTCATTGCTGTTTTGCAGTGGTGATTAGGGAAAACACAGCAGTATTATCCACTAGGGAAGGGGCACCGTCATGACGGCCTTATGGCATTGTGTCCAGATTGTCCCCTTCCCTAAAGTAAGATGTCAGGAGGTGTCACCCCACCCCCATCTTCCCATTGAGACATTAAAGGTCACACTGGTTACTGGTGCTGACCTCTGCCTCCCATTCACGCTGGCAGCTCTGTGAAATCCCAGCACCCTCCGATCCTAATTTTATAGCTGATCCTTAGGATTGTGTTTTTGTCCAATCGCGTTTTTACATTGTGATGGGCCCCCCTCCTCCTGGTCTTTCCAGTATCTTATATAAAGGTTTTCAGAAAAAAAACAAAATCACTTTAATGACTGTTGTCCCTGCCAATGCTTTAAAAATACACAAATTAGTCTTTAACGGGAAAGAAAACACTTTGAAGGGTAGTTTGGAGATTTGTTATTACGCTTGTGGACAAATTATACAGTGGGAAATTTAGGGGTCCCTCTGGGTCAAAAACAAATGGGGAAAAAGAGTGTGGAATGATGATTTAATGGTTTAGTGGGTCAGGCAGGTCAACCAGCCTTAATTATCCCTTTATTGGTTAAAAGCACCATTCATTGGAGTTTATTTCTGTTTCCCAGTCAGCTATTTGTTCAGGTGGGTACCGCTTACCTGAAAGACCTGCACACTTAATTAAAAAAAACATATATACACTTCTCAGAATGTTTTATACTTTGTATTTGTGTTATGTAATCTGTTGTCCAGTTCTTCTCTCGATTCATTTTATTTTCAAATATTTACTCTGTGTTGCGCTGAATGAGAAATAATTGCCCGCCGTGCTCACGTAAGTTACCTGGAACGCGAAAACCGGTTCGGCTGCCTTCGTGCAATGCTGAATAATAGGAGGCTCACGCTCATTTCGCTATAAGGCCAGCACAAAAGCACTCTTTTGTGTGTAGTGAGCTTTATGTGTGTGGATGGCAGGATGGAACAACAGATACAGAAGACTATATAAACGGTCGAGTCATTTATCAAAAAAGCTATTTTTGTTTATTTACAGTACACCAGTTTGTGTTTCAATAGTCAGGCATAACCCTGTAAATTGATCCAGGGAAGGTACTTTTGATGAGCTCGCTTTCTAACAGCGCTAGCTGTGTTAGAATACTTTTTCCGCTTTTGGGTTGACTGGAACCCTGATGTGCCCCCCCCCCCACTGTCCCTGTAGGGCCTCCTGGAGGCCATGGCGCGCTCGTGCCTGGTCGCTGGACGCCGCACACCCTCAGCCCTTTTGGAGGGAATATTAAAAAGCACGGCTGGCCGCGCTATCACGCTGCGGCCTCTTATTGAAATGTCTCCCAGCATTCGAGGGAGAGCCGCTCCGTCACTGCCAAGCTGTTTCAATGCATATCTCATTAACCTCGCCTCATCTCCCGGGATTTGTACCAATAAACATCGCAGGCAGGGCTTAAAATTACATTTTCCAGGAGTCAGAATGGATGAATGCTCCGCCCTCTGCTCATTATCTGTCTGTTCTTCCTCCTGCACTCTCGATCCCTCTTGGAGAAGAGAGGGAAAAACCCGTAGGCTGCCATTGGCTTCCTTCATTTTAATGACTACCCATTTATGCAGTGCCCAAACCCATTACGGATAACGCGTGTAAGCTTTTATTGCTCAGCCTCGTCACTGATCTAATGAAACTGTGATGAGCTTCTGAGACTAATGACTAAATCAGCACCCCACCCCAGTACCTTCGTAGCCTAGCTGGGGGAAGTTGCACATTTTCAGTTAGAATCTGCTATAATACAGCTTGTTTCGTCATGGAACATAAATGCTTTTGCAGCAATTTTTTGTTGTGATTAACATAAAGATTTTATTTGATCTGACTGATGCTAAGAGCAGCTTCCAGATAGGCTTAATGTTTGATTTTTCTTCTGTTGCATAACTGGAATTGTAAGCAGATTAAAAAAAAATGGTTTAAAAAATGTCAGGCACATGACACATTAATAATAGCGTGTTCCCACAAAGGGTACAGTGACACTACCACTCCCATTAAAATGTCATTGTGAGCCACATAACTTAGAGGCTAAGTGGCTGTCGGTTTCTAACGAGCTGTTTCCGCCTGTTGTCAGTGGTTAGATTGATCTGATAATTGAGCTGCTGGACAAGTTTTCTGCCCGTCACAACGTACAGATTGGGGGGGTGGTTATAACTCATTCTCAGTGGTGCGATACAAAGACACATTATCATGTGAAGTTAAGCACTTGGCTTGTAATGCTTTGATGCTTTGGTTGGCTTGATTTTGTTGTGTTAAATTTCAGTAAGCTTATCCAGATAGCCTGTTCTGTACGTTTTATTCAGGACTTGTGGTGGAAGGCCGTGTCCTAGGAACTTGCTCTGGTGACTCTGACCAAATGTTAGCCTGACACAAAACCAAGATTACGGGTCGGCAACTGCAGCCATGTGTTTCAGGGGTGAAACCGTACAGTACAGTTTCGGTATCTTTACATTTAAAAAACTGAAACTCATCACCCTTTAATTAAACAATGAAGTCTTTATTTTCCCTATAACAACCCTCCATTCAGAACCAGTGTGACTGACTAGACCTCGGTTTTGTCCCTACTGTATGAAATAAAGGAGAGAAACATTACAATTAAAAATGCTTCTTAACCTCTAGGTACTTTGTTGATTTTTATTTAAAATGAACAGTGTACTTAGTATGTAGAGAACTTGTGCAGGCAGTATTAAATAAAAAAAGTGTAACATCAAAATAGTTACCTACCCTCTCTCTAAGCTTTGACGGCCTCGAAGTGATTTGCCTTCTCCATTTTATATAAACAGGGTACATACTAGTATAGACTATTAAATGTAAAAATAACACTGCAAAATCAAGTTGGTTCCCTCTTACTTCATGGTGAAGTTCTTTGTAAAAAGATAAGCATGTCGGCACTCTCTGAGACAAGGTGACTGCTGCCAAATGTTATCTTCATAATGAAAAATAATTTTATTTGACAAGCACATACAGAGTTAACCAGTTTAATCCCAAATTTTTGTCTGCAAAATAAGTGCATGCATTTCACTCCTTAGACCTCCCTAACACACATGTATGATTTTTTAAATTTCATGTTTCATGTTAGCTACTATTGTTGCCAGTGGGATTAAGCATATCATTGCTAAAAAGTAGCCATAGGCAATCGCAGCACAGTAAATGTAGGTAGATAATTAATATTACAGACTCCACAACCCAAGAGTGCAGCAGCCCCACATAAAGGGGGGAAAAAACGTATTGTGGCGAGTCGTTGAGTCATTTTAATAATGAAGATGACAGCTCTTTTAAAATAAAATACTCTCTGTCACGGCCACTATCAGTTTAACACTAGCAGCGGCACAGACGGGGAAACCAAGTTCACAGGACACTAACGGTTACGTGCTAACCGAACACATGCATTCCACAGCAAACATTACACAGTCACGATATTTACAGTTAACATAAATACAGGAATGCATATATTTACACCATTAAAAGATAAGCATGATGCGGTACAAAGTATGCCGGCTGCTGACAAGCCCCACAGTGTCACACTGTCAGTCAATTGTCGACAGCGGGTGGGATCACCGATCATACAACGTCGTATGCCATATAACTGAAACGGCGTCGATTTACGTTTCGGGCTTGTAGCTCTTTAGCCAGGAGGCTGATGATTTATGCCATCTGCTATTGTATATTGACATTCAAATTCTAGGCCTGGAAAATAAGACCTCTCCAGTTTTTTAGATCTATTTTCTGGGTCTTATATTTATGCAGATTCATATAGGAAAATGACAGGTATGTATTGCAGGTTCACACGTACGTACTGAACTATCAGGGTCATACCAAACGGTTTGATAAAATTCGGAATGCCCTCACAAACAAAAACGAAAAACTGAACTGGTCACAAAAAGACATTCATCTTCTGCTGTATGGAATGATTTTGTATTCCATAGCGATGATATTGAGCCGAAGTGATTTGTCGGCACTGCTTTGTGTCTGTTGGCACAGCTCACAGCACCAGAAATTTATTTGACAGACTCTGCTGGTTATTAATAAGTAAATTAGATAAATAAGTTCTTCTTGGTGGTGTAGTTCGTTTTCAACTCCTGGGTATAAATATCACAAGAACTTCAAATATCGGAGTCTGAATTTTTTTCCAGTATTTTTCGGACACTCAATACATTCACAAAAATGTATTAATACCAATTGGTTATATCGTGTATATAGTGTATTATGTAAAATGATGCGACCACGTGACTGGGCTAACCTTCATTTTAGTAATGCTTATTTTGACAGAAGAGTTTTAGAAGGTAAATTACGAAAAATAATTTAAATCACAGTGATGACAGACAGGTTAGGCTAACTGGCACATATCTATGTCTAACCCTGCTTTATTGGGTGAGTCTTTTAAACCTAAATGTCTTCTTTTAAGATGTATTTGCTTTGCTGTTGTGCTGTGGTGATATTTAAGTTCTGCTTTGCAATACTGACAGACTATTGCATTTTCATTCACTTTTAGTGCTTCTACACATGATACTTTCACACTCTGTTTGGACCGTCATCTTCTAACCTGTGGGTTGTCTTCCTTCCGCCATATTGCCGACTGATAGAGAAGGACATTTTTATCCGATGCTTCTTAATTCTTGAGTAATCAATTCAAGTGATCATGACAGCTCTAACATATGTGTGTGTATGTGTATGTGTGTGTGTTATATGTTCTTTTTTGTGGTTAGTCGCAGCGGGTCTCGCGATATTGGATGCCTGCAGGTCGCCTGTAAAGGCACACTGTTGTAAAACAGTTTTTCCTCTCTCTGGGGGGGTAATGTTGACTGTTGTGGTGGATGATTGATTGGCTCTGTTATGAGTGCCTTATTACTTGCCGGGATTGAGGTCCAGCATGGCCGGGGAGCAGCTACCTGTGGGAGTGATTGACAGGAACTTGAACGTCCTTATTAGACTCTTTCCCCGTAATTGCTGACATTTATCCAGTGTTTCAGGGTGTTTGCTAATGTATTAATGCAGGCGGTCTCAGAGGGAGCCGCGCGCGGATTCCCGGCTACGCTTCTTATGGATCCGCCACTTAGCGGGCCCACGCCGGCTTATTGGGCTGGCTGGTTGCCGTAGCGACAGGGCTCAGGGATAAGCCTAGACATGGCCCCCTGTTTGATTGCTCTCTTCAGGTGACATTTCAAAGAGGACGAGAGTTCCGTCCCCTTCTCTTGGCTCCTGGCTGCCCGGCTCTGCTTTAACGTCCCATTCCGGTTTCGGCGTAGCGTGTAAGAGCTCAGAAGTGCTACTCCCTCTTTGGATTCACGCCCGTTTCTCTGGGCCTGGAAGTTGGATTCGTCGGGCCACCTCGTTAATTCCCCTCATACACTTGGGTGGGACGGCCCGTCGTGGGACGCGGGGGACTGACCCGGAAGGCCCAGCCCCCTTGTCACTTAGGACGAGGAAACCGGACTCTGGTTGCCGGTGAGCAGGACCCCAGTCCTAATCAGGAGTGACATGTCTGCAGCCCACGAGGAGGAACCTGAATGGGGCCTCCAGGTGTTCAGGGCGGGGCTTCTCTCCCTTTCTTCGCATCCGCCTTTCTTTGCTGCTTCTCAGGCTCTGTTGTCCGCCTCCATCAAAGGCTTGTGGAACAAGGTGGTGTTGGGCTTCTGTGTTTCGCCGGTGCAGCTGTCAGCGGTAATTATCTCACACTCACAGCCAGGAATCTAATCCAAACAGTGGCTCTGACAGGAGAGAAAGAGGGGAAGAGAGAGAGAGAGAGAGTGCGAGAGAGAGAGAGCGGGGACCTTTCTGCACGTCGCTTCTCTAGCCTCGCTCAATGCAAGTGTTAATTAAAAGAATCCAAAAAAGAAGCCACCGCTCTCTGTGGGGGGAGCAGAGAAGGGTCACGGGGAGGTGACCCCTCCCCCCACCCCCAGCCAAAGGCCTGCAGGGCCGCGCTTGTCCGGTAACATCCGGGGAGGGCTGGGGGGGTCGCAGTCTACCCCCCCCCCCCATTTAACTTCCTTGTCATCCTTGTCCCACTCCTTCAGCAGCAAAAGTGGAAAAACTTTCATTTATGGGTCGATTACAATTTCTGGAGGAAGTGGGGTCCTCGTGGTCTTCGTGGGTGACTGCACGGGGTCCTCGTGGTCTTCGTGGTTGACGGCGCGGGGTCCTCGTGGACTTCCTGGGCGACGGCGTGGTCTCCTCGTGGGCTTTATAGCCGACGGCACAGAGTCCACGTGGTCCTCGTGGCCGATGGCACAGGGTCCTCATGGTCTTCGTGCCCGACGGCGCAGGGTCCTCATGGTCTTCGTGGCCGATGGCGCAGGGTCCTCATGGTCTTCGTGCCCGACGGCGCGGGGTCCTCGTGGTCTAATCGTAATCTTAAGAGAGTAAAGATGCCCGGGAAAAGCATTGCTGTTTACATCTGTGTGCAAGATGTAAGCAGATTAATATGATGAGAATAATTAAAACGATGTTTAATTTCAATATTTGGGTCAGATTTGATCATCTAGTATGTGTCCTTTTAATGTTTTGTGTGTGTGTGTTCTTCTTTTAACTTTATGGTAAATCCCTCTTACGAATTTCTCACCCTTGTGGGATGGTCTAGCCAACAGTTGGCTCATGTCTGTGTTCCCTGGGTTAGAAAGTTGGATATTGTGTTTTAGTTGGATAATCTGTCAGCTTCCAGTAGTCGCCGATGATGGCTGTGTTTTAAAATGCTTTGTTGTGGATTCCCCCTGTATTATAGCTGGTAACCATAGCATACTTTTTATAGCGCACTGTGCTAAATGTATACTGAAGATATTGCAGTCAGCCCTCTCTGAAGAGCAGAATAGCTGGATCCCTTCAGGGACCACGTGGTGTTGGCGGCTGGGGCTGTGTATCTGCTGCTGAGTTCCCCCTTCCGAAAGCGACTCAGCAGTCAGAATCTCCGGTGAGTGCTGCGCTCAGCAGTTCTGCTAAGTGCCCTCCGTTGGTGTTCTGCGGCGTCCCCGCTGCCTGGACCCGGGACCCGGCGCTTTGCGCCTCCTTTTCCGCTGAAGAGCAAGCAACGGGAAACACTATCTGCCGTCAGGCCACCTGTGGCGGACGCCGCTGCTCTGTGAGCGGGTTCTGCAGCCTGGCTGACGGGCTCCTGTAATTTTACACGTGTGTTCATGGGTTCAGACCTACTGCAGCAGATTTGGGGGGGGGGGGTCAGCCACATCAACAAACCTCCAATATTTTCTCTTTATTCCTTTTGCCGTTTCTGCAGCTACAGAAATCGATGTGTGACGTTCTGGGATTTAAACACGGAGCATCGTGATTTTTGGATCAGCTCTGGATTAACAGACGTTTATTAAGATGAGATAAAACTTATTAAGCGGCCAGCTTTGATAAACCTCTGTAGGAGCTGCCTGAGCACTGGGCCATCACTGAGTCTCCTCTGGTCCGGCTCGGTTTTTGTCACCATTCTTTGCAGCCTGTGAGCTCCATACGGTGTTTTGCAACCAGTGGCAATGTCGCGTCTTTGACCAGACGACCGTTCACACGGCTTTGGGGGACGGGTGCTCAGCGAAGTACATAAAACAGCAGTCAATCAGCTTTTGGAGCTCAATTGGCGTTGCATGTAAGCGGCCTCTTATTCAACAATTACCAACTGGTCTTTGTTGGCAGCCGTGTATCACAATGGCAAAGATTATGGCCCCCCGCCGGTCCCTGTCAGGGAGTCTCCCTTTTATCTGGGTCTGTGTCACTGGCCCTGGAGTTCGGTGGAGTGTGCTAAAAGCCATTCTGTGGCAGACGGTGAAAGTTTGTTCTCCTGGCCTAAATATAAATAGACATGTATGTTTATGGTTTGTCATGCCTTTTTTCCCGAGATAATGATGCCGGAGCTCCGGAGTGGCCTTTGTGCAGGAGTGTGCCCTGGGCCTTTGTGGCTTTCCCTCCCTTCCCTCCCGACGCCGTGACATGACAGTGTGAGGTGTTTCCTCCACGGTGAAACCCCTTTATTTGTACGTGCGACAGTGTCACTGCTTATCCGCCCCCGCGGGCTGGGTATCGGCCTTCGACGTTTCATTGTACCTTCCATTTCACGGTGTATTATCTGGCAGAATGGTGTACCCCAGACCTCTGGGAGTCACTCTGGAAGCATGAGAAGGGTTTACCCTGTTTTGTAGCTCCTATAAAGTCAAGTTTACTCCAGGTTTGATTTTATTTTGTAAGTCTTACTCTCCCACACTTCACACTTTGCCACCAACCAGTGGACCCATTAAAATGAACTAATGCTGTATTTTATTAGTCAGGCCTGACTGAGCTTGTTTTGTTTGTTAATTACGTAGTTTGTTTTCGCCCCCCTGATATTTTCCAGGTGTGGGGCCTAAGACTTTAAAGTCTTTAAAGCATCAAAGTCCTGATAAGTGGTTCTGTTTTGCCCACAAGCCGCGGGCCAGGTGCGGTGCCCCCCGTGGCAGGTGCCGGTGCCGTGCTTTTGCCAAGATGCAGTGCAGCAAGTGCCGGGCCCGCCTGCTTCGCGAGGCCGCCGGGGCTCCAGGTTACGCCGCAGCGGCTCTGGGGACTGAGCCAGGAGCAGCAGCGTTTAATGAGTCCCCTTAGCGATAATGCAGTCTGACATTTCCAGGGTCTGTTTGTGAGTTAATTAGCAGGCTGGGCACAGGCCTGCCTCTTTTCTGCCCAGCCACCTCGTCTCGCCGCCTTTGCTGAGGCCAGCCGCACGCCGCCCCGCACGCTGCTCCCTGCCGTGACGCATTTCCTCAGGTTTTATCGATTACAGAACCGAGGGTCCATCTCCACTTATCTGCTTTTGATGCATCTGACAGCCGGTGACATTTAAGATGTTTCCAGCCAAGCTTAAAGCAGAGTTTTTCCAGGATGCTTCCCTGGCAGGAGAGTTTGGAATAAGCAGTGTTGTGGGAATATCACTTGTTTTTCTGCTTCCTAGATGACGCTGGCGGCCTCTGGGATCAGCTACCCCTGCCATCACCTGAGCGTGTGCCAGAGAGCCTCGCCCGCCCAAGCCAGGGAGCAATCCGATGAGGTAAAGGCCACGCAAGCCCGTCCAGAACCTTGTCATCTTGGGCTTGTCTGCAGTCATCACACGTGGCTCGTAGACTCACTAAAGCTACCGAGAATATTCTAATAATCATAAAACCAATAACAAAACACTCAACAGCACACGCTATGGATATAAAATCATAGACCAAAACTAGCGGTATAGCCTCACACATTTATTCCACACGGATGACCTGAAAAAATATGCTGGAATCAACACACATTTACAACATCTGCTCCATATAACAGAAACATTTTTGCAAGATACTAACATATAGTTTGGCCTGGACAAATGTATAACACTCCTTGTAAAAGACGGAACCCAGAGAGAAGGAGGCTTCACTCCGCTGTCTGGTGACCAAATTGGTGAAATGACAGAGAATGAGCTCTATAAGCATTGAGATTCCAACAGGCCAAACTTACTGAGCATAAATGCATTAAACGCACACTAACACAAAATTATACACCTCGATTTATAGAAATACTACAAACTGTACTCACGTCATACAGAAAAAGCCATCATCACACATGCACTACCAATACTTACATATTCCTTTGGAGTAATACGTTGGAAATCCACAGAGTTACAACAGCTTCAAAGGAAAACACGTAAAATAAATGTCATCACCCAAAATCACTTGCTGAGAGGCTTACCCCCCCCCCCCCATAGGCTGAAGGTGGAAGGGGCCTCTTAGACATAATAAATCTCTGCAATACACAGATAAACACACTGAGAAGTTCCTTCCACACAAAACAGAACACATAACTTAACTTTCATAACATAAAACAAATAAGAACATATTACAACCCCACACCTCAAAAAGCTAGAATGGACCTGGAAAGAACTCCATAGCAGACACCCATAAACATCAATAAATATGCATCAAACAGCATGCTAACTTATGGGGATCTGTTCAGTGAGCTTGTAGGATTCATGTTAGCTCTTTAGGACCAAGTCATTCATACCAGAACCTACAGTAAATACATACTCAGTGACACATTACAGACGCCACCTGTCGATACTGCCACAATTCACAAGAGACAATACACCACATCACCTCTGGTTGCAAACTACTGACACAGACAGACTACACACACAGACACAATCACGTTGCCAGCATCATACACCAAGAAGTAGCACTACAACATAAACTAATAGACACGCACACCATATCGCAAATACACACCTAACACAGTGCTGGGGAACGGTCACATAAACTGTACTATGATGGAACTACACTGACAGATAGAACCATCCACTACAATAGACCTGAAATCACACTGAACGGCAAATGGGACAAAACCACATCCATTACAGACGTCGCCATGCCAGATGCACACAACCTACAAAAGACAAAAATGGATACAGCAAATACATGGATGTGGCACATGAAATACATCGCCTCTGGGGGATGGACAAAGTGCTCCTTGGCCCCACTGGGTCTCGACCCACATTCACTACAGGGAAACCTTCAAAGATACATTTACAACCAAACATAATAATATGCCACATAGTGAAGAAATTATAAACCTGTCCTGATGTCTTGGCCTACGCCAGAATTGCAAATATAACAATAATGATAACAATTATTATATCCACCTTCCAGCCACTTTTCCTGCTCAGGGTTGCCAAGGATGATGATGATGATGATGATGATTATTATTGTTTTGTTCTTGTTATACATGTTGATCCATTTCACATTAATTAATTGAAAAGTAGCAAAAACTGCTGAGTATAAATGAAATACCAAGGATTGATTGCTTAGGTGAATGTGAAATGCATTGTACAAGTGCTGAAAGTCTGCTGGGTAAAGCCAAATTAATTCGTGTGAAATGAGCACAGTTGGTCCGGCTGCCTCTCTGTGTGGAATAGTGTTTAGTTTTGCTGAGGACTGGAAACACCTGCCTCCACGAGGCCCCCTGTCCAGGCAGACGGCTTCTGCTGCCAAAAGCCTGGAAATGAGAAGGGTCAGTGTATCCCTGTGGCCTGGTCAGCTGGCTCGGCAAGCAGGAGGTGCTCCTGACTGCACAGGCCCTGCCCAGGCAGACGGCTTCTGCTGCCAAAAGCCCGGAAATGAGAAGGGTCAGTGTATCCCTGTGGCCTGGTCAGCTGGCTCGGCAAGCAGGAGGTGCTCCTGACTGCCCAGGCCCTGCCCAGATCACTCGCTCTCGGTGGGGGTCGGATGTAACCGTGTTAGTTGCGGTAAAGTGTCTAGACAAAAGTAGGTTTTATGAAGAAAAACCGGTCCTGAGGTAAATCTCGGCTCACCTGGAGCTGCCAACAGAACGGCTGAGAACATTCCTTGCAGAATATTGCAGAGGAGACCAATACTGGTGCCTTTTGGTATAAATGCAGAACGCTTGCTTGGTGCAGGTCCAGAGAAGCTCCTGACCCAGTCAGAGCATCAAGCTATGGGGATGTTCCCCTTCAGCAGCTAGCTGGGTGTGGTGGCTTGGGGTTGAACATATCATAGTGCAGCCCCAACAGACATTTTAATATCTGCTTGACTAAAAAAAACACGAAAGCCAGGTCAACAAAAGATTGGTGTCAGTAAGAGAAAAAGCTTCTGCTGTGAGCGTAAACTGAACACCACGCCGTATTAGTGATGGTGGCGTCAACCCAGAGTCACTTTGGCTGTAATTCGAGCCAAGTTCACAGTTTGGAAAATGTATTCATTTAATGCTTTGTTTACATTTTATGGATCTTTATTCATTAAATAAATTCCATTAATCTTCAGATTGTGCTTTCAGTACTGAATATATTAGAGTGAAATATGCAGACACAGTTTTATTCTTTAAGGGACCTGGCCATGGTAGGAAGGTTCTGAATACTTCCCCAAGGTACTGTATTACTGACGCCATAGTCCGCATGAAGGGCATGCATTATGCATTGGAATTTGAATATCTCACAGTCATTTATAAAGATGGAGTCAGCCTGGTATGCTGGGAAATTCAGGGGGAATATTTTTGTTCTTTTGAAGTGCCTTTAAGCAGATAATTTAAAAAATGTCGCTGTTAATCGAGATGTCATAGCCACAGAATCCACTCGATTGATTTTTGCTGGTATGGACCCTGTGGCACCACTCTGCCGGTAACCTGCCAAATAAAGGTGTGAAGTTGGGAGAATAAACCCCAAAAGTCGCCGTTATTTGGCATGCTGTGTGCACTTTTAATCTCCTTCTAAAGAATCACATTTGGAATCTGTCTTTGAAAAGGTGCCCCCAGCCCTCCCCCACACGGGCAATGCTGCGCCCCATGGGCTGTGGTTAAAAAACCGCTTCCATTCTC
Organism: Petrocephalus sullivani; assembly: GCA_026780845.1. Lineage (NCBI taxonomy): Eukaryota > Metazoa > Chordata > Actinopteri > Osteoglossiformes > Mormyridae > Petrocephalus > Petrocephalus sullivani. The sequence continues at coordinate 9,499,425 of JAODKM010000032.1, read as the reverse complement.
CAACATGAATTGTTAGCTAAATCATAATGCTTCAATAAAATTGATGAAAATACTGCCTCGGGTCAGGCCTGGCTGACCTTGCCTGTGTATTTGTTCCCGGCATGTGGGTAGTGTACAGATGTGCACATGGTGAGCGACAGCGAGGGCGATGACTTTGAGGATGCCTCAGAATTTGGAGTGGACGAGACGGAAATGTTCGGAATGGGTACCTCGGGATGTCGGAAATCTCCCATGAGTAAGTCGGCGGGACTTGATGGCGAGCCTGGGGAATCCCCCAATTTCGTTTTTGTTTTTTCTCATTCTCATGTCGTGCCCCGTGTGATTCTGTTCCTTCGTGTCCCAGTTCCCGAAAACACGGAGAACGAAGGGGAAGCCCTGCTGCACTTTACCGCCGAGTTCTCAGCGCGGTGAGTTAAAGGTGTGGCCGGTGCTGCCAGGGCCCAGCTGCCGCGTGCTCACTGTTGTTCCTCCCCCCCCCCCCCCCCCCCCCCCCCCCGGGGCCCGCGCGGCCGCGCCCCTCCCCCGGCTCGGGGTTCGGGCGGGCCCGGGGGGG
>JAODKM010000032.1:9472063-9483075 GCA_026780845.1 Petrocephalus sullivani | reverse complement strand
CCAGGTTCCTCCTTGCCTACTATGGTAGCTGATTTGCTGGATTATTGCAGCGGGCTGAATTTCAGTCACCCAGGGCTGGTGTAGTGTATCAAAAAGGATGGAGGACAGGTCTGGGTCCAGTTCCATTGTAAAGTCTCCTGGGTGAATAGCTCTATTCGGTGCAACCCATGCCCTCCGCCTTGCTGACGGCGGCCCGACCCTGCAGTCGCCAGGTGAAGCCGGGCTCCCGAGACATGCATTGGCATTCTGATCGTGTTCCTCTGTGACGGACATGCCACCCTACTCTGGGGGCCACCGCGCTGGGCCCCGCTCCCATGGTGGTGCTGCTCTGGGGGGCCTGCTCTCGCTCTGGGGGCTGGGGCCCACTCTGGTGCCGGGGTTGCTTCCATCCTCTGTGGCACGATGCCCCCGTAAGCACTATAAGCTTGATAACATGGCGACCCTCTGCAGGTTTCTGCTAATGAACACCATCTTCTTCGGTTTCTACCGCAGGATGAGCGTGAAGCCAGGGAGATGGTGAAGAGGGAACAGGACGAAGCGTACCGCCTGTCGCTGGAGGCCGACCGCAGGAAGGTAGGACACGCCTCTTTGCTGCTGGTAGTTTGTAAATGCTGATTGTTTTGTAATAATTATGATGTCATAGTTTAGCTCCTTAGATGAAGTGAAAAGAAGCCAGGAGAACATTATCCCTGTAGGGGGCTCCGCTCCTCGGCAGGGACTTTGGATATCGACTGTGTTGTAATTGGCCTTGCCAATCACGGACCCTGCCTGCCAGGGGTCCTTACGTGGCCCCCCAAAGCCGCTTCCGGTGCCGGCTTACTGGGGCCTTAATGAACTCCCATTTGGCCTTGCAGAGGGAGGCCCAGGAGCGGGAGGAGGCGGAGCAGGTTCGGCAGGAGCAGATCCGGAGGGAGCAGGAGGAGGAGCGTGAGGTGAGGAAGCTGCCGGGAAGCTGGCGTGTCACGGGGAAGCTGCGGGGAAGCCGGCGTGCTGCGGGGAAGCTGTGGGCAAGCCGGCGTGCTGCGGGGAAGCTGTGGGGAAGCCGGCGTGCTGCGGAGAAGCCGGCATGTCACGGGGTAGCTGCGGGGAAGCCGGCGTGCTGTGGGGAAGCTGTGGGGAAGCCGGCGTGCTGCGGGGAAGCCGTGGGGAAGCCGACGTGCTGTGGGGAAGCCGGCGTGCTGAGGGGAAGCCGTGGGGAAGCTGGCATGCTGCGGAGAAGCCGGCATGTCACGGGGTAGCTGCGGGGAAGCCGCCGTGCTGAGGGGAAGCTGCGGGGAAGCCGGCGTGTCACGGGATAGCTGCACGGGAAGCCGGCGTGTTGCGGGGTAGCTGCGGGAAAACCGGCATGCTGCGGGGAAGCCGGCGTGTCACAGGGAAGCTGCGGGGAAGCCGGCGTGCTGTGGGGAAGCTGCGGGGAAGCCGGCGTGCTGTGGGGAAGCTGCAGATAAGCCGGCGTGTCACCGGGAAGCTGCGGGGAAGCTGGCATGCTGCGGGGAAGCTGCGCGGAAGCCGGCATGCTGCGGGGAAGCTGAGGGGAAGCCGGCGTGCTGTGGGGAAGCTGCAGATAAGCCGGCGTGTCACCGGGAAGCTGCGGGGAAGCCGGCATACCGCGGGGTAGCTGCAGGTAAACCGGCGTGCTGTGGGGAAGCCAGCGTGTCGCGGGGTAGCTGCGCGGGAAACCAGCGTGTTGCGGGGTAGCTGCAGGGAAGCTGGTGTGTCGCCGGGAAGCTGCCGGTAAGTCGGCGTGCTGTGGGGAAGCCGGCGTGTTGCAGAGAAGCTGCAGGGAAGCCGGCATGTCGATGTCGTGGTGAAGCCGGTATGTTGCGGGGAAGCTGTGGGGAACATGGCGTGTCTCAGGGAAGCCGCCATGTCGCGGGGAAGCTGACGTGGCGGCAGCATACAAATTCAGGTCTCCGGTAAACATGCCTTTTATATCACCTGAATGATGGTTTAACGTCGGGCCCCTTAATAGAGCCGTGTCAAGGGCCGGGGTCCATTAGGGGCCAGGCTGCACGCTGTGTTTCTGTCTGTATCTGTCGCTTTGTCAGGTCCGACAGTGAATAAAGTGGATAAATGGCCACAGAAAGCCTGCGCGCATGAAGAGCTGACCGCACTCTCCGGCTCCGTGTGTTTGCTCAGCAGGCCATCTTGGTCGGCTGTCACATTAGTCAAACATCTGTTGTCAAAGAAGAGTCTGACTTTTAATTGTATTACATCTCTGAGGCGGGGTCCCCTGCTTCTGGAACAAAAGCCCCGCCCCCCCGCCGCACTCGGGCATTCAGCAGGATTGCAGCCTCACCTCATGCTACACCATGTGGCCCCCCTGGTCCCACGTGGGGGGGGGTCATGCTGGTAGACAGGCACACACGGCGTGTGCGGGCAGGGTGATGGGTTGCCCGCACCTGTATGGCTTTGTCGGGTTTGGCCTCCCCGTCGGCTGACCTTTCCTGCCGCTGTTTGCCGTGTGCGCAGAGCCGCTCATGTGTCACTCTGGCTAAAGCCACCTCGCCTCCCTGCTCTTCCATGCCGGCTCTCACCCGAGGTAATGATGCCCTAGGGGGAGCAAGCCTCCCGCCCCCCGGTGGCGCCGGCAAGCAGCTCGACTGAGGACTTCTCAGGTTCATCTGAGGCCAATTATCCACGTGTGGCACGGCGCTCAGCCCTGGGTCTGCGGTTTGCTTCAGGGCGAGCACTAGGAAGACTGACAGGGACGTTTTAGGCGGGAGACGCGGCCCTGCTGTGGAGCTGCTCACCCTGGGAGCCCTGGGCTGCGGCGAGCACGGTGGAGCTCTAACCCGCCGATCATGTGGCTTTAATGAGCATGCTGCCACTAACTGAGGGAGAAGCACAAGGCCTGCGATCACAGACCCCCGTCACTTGGTGATGCGTCGCAGGGCCGTGCTAAGCTCATGGCGCCATCAACCCGATAGGAAGCGCTCAGAATCGCCGAGGGCCTGGCACACCCGCCCGGGCATGCTTCCCGGTTACTTTTCTGCACGGTTAACTTTTGACGATTCCGGTGATTGCAACCAGGGCACGCCGAGGGTGCGGCCATATCATCTGGGGTGCATAGAAATGTTCGTGTCAAGCAGGTGGTGGGATTCACAGAGGTCTCCGCCTGGTTTCAAATTAAGTCTCTCCTGCCTGTGTTTGTTCACGTTGGCCGGGCGGCGGTGAGTGGCCCTGGGCTGCTCAGTGGCCACCACTCACGGGAGATTCAGAGCATGCTCCATGGTGGCCAGACTTAAAATGAGCTCTGGTAACAAATCGAGCAGCACACCTTTTAATTGCCTGAAAGCATTACGCTTGCTAGTTCTGATTTTCATCAGTTGTTTGACAGGCAGGTGGTAGTCCCGTCTCTTTTTCTCTTGCTCTGTTTGACCTTGTGCCTGGTTCTGAATGTCCAGTCGTCCATCTGTCAGGTGCCCAGGCCAGCGTTTGAGAGCTCAGTCTTTCCTGTCTGGAGGCATAACTGATCTATCCTTTAAACAGATTAATGTTCCCTGAGGGAACCTGATGCTAAAATTGGACCTTTCTGATCAAGCAGCAGAGAATCAGCATTATTTTTGTGCATCGGGTCTGGCCCTTTCAGGTGCTCGTCCCGCCCTTCCTCCGTGGGTTCTCCTCGTCCTCCTGTGGCGAGAAGGTGCTTAGGAGCGTAGGAGGAGTCTTTGTGTAAGCAGGCCCCCGTCCACGGCAGCCCCCGGTGGGGCTCTGGCTCTGCTGCTATCCCCCGGGGCCCTTTACCCGGCCTCGCCCGGGGGCCCCTCGCACACGCGCTCACAAAGACGGGAGCTGCTAATGAGCTACTGTTGGACACTTTTATGAAATATAATTGCATTACGGTTGGTAAATAAAGCCGGCGTGTGTTGCCACAGCATATGCTGCCAACTGTCAAAACAGGCGAAAACCACAGAGGTGCTGCTCTGCGACGTCAGCGGCCAGGCTCATTGCCGCCCAGTAGGGGGCGCCCCCACCTCCTTCCCGTCATTATAAATAAATGCATCATAACACCTGCGATTGAAGCTGCCCTCGTTGTCATGGCCTGCTGTGTTATTGTGTTTTATTTTAGCCTTGCCTGTGTCAGCGGTGAGTGTCAGCTGCTCTGTCAAAGTCAGCACCCGGAGTGTATAATTACAGCAGAATCGCCGTTTGCCTGCCGGAGCGTCGCCTTAGGGTTCAAAGCATGTGTGTTTGGCTTGGTACATTGGTGCTTTTTGGAAAGTGGCGCTGGTCTTCATCGGCACAGCGTTAACCCTGTATCTGACTGGTGGCTGCTGCTTCCTCAGGCCATCCGGCTGTCGCTGGAGCAGGCGCTGCCTCCGGAGCCCGAGGACGAGAGCGGGGCCCCCGTCAGCAAGCTGCGCATCCGCACGCCCAGTGGCGAGTTCCTGGAGAGACGCTTCCTGGGGAGCTGTAAGCTGCAGGTGCTCTTCGATTTCCTGGCCTCCAAGGGCTTCCCCTGGGACGAGTTCAAGATCCTCACCACCTTCCCCCGCAGAAACGTGAGTAGGCCCGCGGCCCGCCCCCTCGTTAGCCGCGACCTCGGCTAACCGCCGGGGCTGACGGCGATCGTTAGCCCACCCCATCCCCCTCCCCTGTTAACAAATAACTTTTCTCCCGCGATCGAGCCATGAGACAGACGGCTCCTTGGAATCGGATTGTAACATCTCTGCAGGAAAATGTTCCTTGTAATAATTGGGTTTTTAATCCCACCAGCTGACTGGAGTTTGTTGCTCATCGGCGTCCCCTGTGTGTGGAGAGTGAGACTGCGGGGATGGTTGGACGCTCGCGGTTTAATTAAAAGCCAAGGCAAGCTAATGAGCACTTTCTGTGTGTGTGCGTGCCCGTGCGCGTGTGAGTGTTTTATTTCTATCCACAAGTGCATTTATAATTTGGCGAATATTAATTAGGATCCCTGTATGCACAAAAGAGCACTGGTTACTTAAGATACAGTCAGCAGTATTCACCTCGGTTCCCCTGCATCCTCACAGCGCGGCTACTGCCCCGGTAATTAGAGGCAGGGCTGGTACACTCACTGGCATGTAGCTAATGAGCTTCGCTTTAACTACCTGGTTAATTAGACTTGTTGGAAATAATATGGGCCTTCCATTAATCAAGAGAAGTGTGCAGGCCTGCCCAGACAGCCTGCCACCATGGTCCATGGGGAGCAAGCGTGTGTGTATGTGCGTCCCCGTGCTCGGAAACACTTGTGCGCGCGCACACACACACACACACACACACACACACACATATCTTTGTGGGGACTCTCCATTCATTTCTCTGGGAAAAACCCTAAGCATAACATGACAATGTTAACCCCCACGCAGCTGAAACCTTATCCCATAAGTAACCAAATAAAAAAGACTTTATTTTGATTGCATTCACAGGATTTGTCGGGAAAAATGTCCCCACAAGCTAAAAAGGAACAGGTTCGCCAAATTTTGGGGACGTTTGGTCCTCACAGTGTGGTAAATGCAAACACACACACACGGATGAAAAAGAGGTACAGTGTTTCCACGACGTCCACCCAGTGAGAGCTTTGCTTTATTCAGGCAGCTCGTTGCGGAGCCCGGGCAGCAGTTGGCGTCCTAATTTCATTAAAACCGGCCCGCAGATCGCCGGCACGGCGTCCCTAGGCTTGCAGTGTAACGAAGGATTAGCGGATGTATGACCGATTCTTCACGTCGATATGAAGGACGGCTTTTGGCACGGCGAGGCCGGGTGTCTGCCAATGATAAGGAAGTAGCTAAGTGAGGCGGCCGGGGACAGGCTGTTTGTGATAGCCGTCCCTGAGCCGGGGTTCCTCCTCGGCTCTCAGTCCTGCTTTACTCTAGTGTGGCTTTGTGCGATAGAGGCTGGGGGGGGGGCACATGGTCCTGCCAGATTCTTTGACCGGTCTCCGGTATTTTCTCTAGCTCACAAGTAGGACATGCTCAGAATGGGACAGGCACAACCCTGGACGGTTGGGTAGCAGCTGAGGATCTGTCATATTCTATACTGGTCCTGGAGTCCTAGAAAGAAATTAAGTCCTGAAGAAAAGGCCTGGTCCAGTGAAGACAGGTTATATCGTGATCCTGAAGTGGATTTCAGAAATCTCCTCTCTGCAAAAACACGAAGCAGACGAGTTCTGTTCTTTACAGTAGCAGCTGTTATTTTTTCAATCGAGCTGCCAGTCCTTATGGAGGAGGTGTTTGGTGGCTCTCATGCTGAGTGTAAGCAACCAGGTTTTAATTCCCCCCCCCCATCATTCCACAGGGCAGCAACAGGGTGTGCCCCCACCCCCCTAGCTCATTTTGACCACTGCATGTCTGTGTCTACCCGCTGTCGGTGTGTACCCGCTGTCGGTGTCTACCCGCTGTCGGTGTGTACCCACGGTCGGTGTCTACCCGCTGTCGGTGTCTACCCACGGTCGGTGTCTACCCGCTGTCGGTGTCTACCCGCGGTCGGTGTGTACCCGCTGTCTGTCTACCCGCGGTCGGTGTGTACCCGCTGTCTGTCTACCCATGACCGCCGCAGAACACAGATAAAACCACATGTATCCCTGCTCGGCCTGGCAGATTTCCCTCCATGTGCCAAATATGCCGTTTCCCTACGCAGCGCTCGTCACGCAGTGCCCCCAGCTCCATTCTATTACTCCACACCTCGCCCTGGCAGGGGCAGGGGGGGGGTTTGCTTTTGTGCGCCGTGGAATAGCTGTGTGACCAGATTGCTTTTCTGCTTAAGAGGAGCTAAAAGCCCTGCACGCCCCCCCCGGGAGCGCGGCCCCATTCAGCCACCGCGGGGCCGGCGGCTGCTGCCTTTGAAGCCGCTCCGTTTTACGCCCCTGCCCTACGTGTTGTCGTCATTCCTGGAAGCAGATAATGAACTCCCACTGTTTCAGTAATTGGCCGAATAAACACTTGACAACACCATTTTAAAACAGACGAGCTATTTGGTTTTAATTAACATGGAAACTTAATGGCTTCATCAAAGAATATCGTTATTACAGCTGCGCGTTTGGGAATGTTTGAAATCTAGCTCTTTGCTTTGTGTTTTTTTTTTGTTATTGAGCCACTGAATTCTTGTTTGTAGTCTTTTTTTTTTACGTAAATTTTTCTTAACGTTAATTTTCCTGCTTCCGTCATGCTTTAACCTCTTGAGCTCGCTTTTCTGACCTTAACTGTCACTATTTCTTGTATTTCTTTTCTTCAGATTTCACCTCTGCCCATATTGGTAAGATGTAGAGTCCGCCTGAATTTAGCCTTAAAATCTCCTCTCTGAATCGGCCATCATCCCTTTATGTTTGTAACTGTTGGAGAACTGCACCTTTAGCCTGTCTGCGGGGGTGCAGGCTTTGTTTGCTATATCGGCAGAGCACCCATCCGGTCAGGGGAGCCCCCGCAGGAGTTAGTGTAGGGGAGGGGAGAGGAGGCTAGCAGGGCACAAGGCCTCAGGTGGCAGGTGCCCTGGTCATTCGGCGGTGGCCGCGACTAGAACAGGCCCACTTTGCCGTGTCGGAGGTGGCACGTGGGCCCGGGAGTGATGTGGAGGGCAGCGCTCAGCTCCCAGGCCGCGACAGGACAGGATCTGTTCCCTGTGCACCTGCACACAGCCCCGGTGGCGAGGGGGTGCAGGAGGAAGTGCGAGAAAAGAACAGCTTTGTTTATTGACAGATGCTGCCACGCTTGCAGCTCCTTAATTGGACGGCAGTGTAAACAATAGCCGATGGCAACCGGCTCTGCTATCAGCGTGGCATGTCGGTTTTGATTCCGCCCCCCCCCCCCCCTCGTCCTATCCCATCCCGTCCCGTCGTGTCTCACAGAGCCCCCACCACTCACGCAGATACTTGCACCTCCCCGTCATGCGTTCCTCCGCTGGGTCCCGCCGGCCTCGTTCGCCTCATTAGCGCAGCCCGCCCGTGCCAAACAGCACCGCCACAATGGCGGAGGGGCGCTCTTCCTCCCCGCTTGTTTGCCAAACACTGTAATGTCATCTGTTAGCGCCCATGTCACCCTCTCCCCGCGCTGCTAAGTCACGCTGAGAGGCCAGCCGCCCTAATTGCGTGCAAATCTAAGTGTGGCACAGACGACCAAGGGGCGTAAGGGTGCCACCCCCGCATTTAAATATTGCTTATGTTATTATGATTAATGTCTTTGGTGTTTTCAAATCGAAGTGAAATAATTTAAATAGCATCCTGATGGGGTACGCAGTGTACGGTCACTAACATGACAGTGAGTATTCGGGGACGTGTGGTGTACCGTCAGTCGGGGCTCCATTACGGCTGTTCCGTGGAGTGGGCGGAGTTAGTCAGGGCTGGGGTGGAGCTGAGAGTGGGGTGTGGTCAGAGACGGGAGCTGGGCATGGGTGACAAGTTTGCCTGATGCTGGATTAAAGCAGGATAGCAGAGCAGCTGAGAGCAGCAACTTGCACTGGCTTCTCATATACTTTGGCATGTGATACATGGAATAAGAATAGCATGAAACATCAAGGATGGCTTTTGATGTAATGTAAGGAAGTCACACACTTTAGAAACTCGATAGCAGCGCGCTTGCCGTACTCGCAGACGCTGGGATGCTGTTATCAGGAACTATCAGTGTCACTGGCAACAAAACGAAAAAAAAAATAGTGTTTCTGGCTTGTCAGACTGTTGGGACAGTGGGCGTCGGGTGTGCGAGTCCAGCTGTAATTCTGGGCTGTGGTGCTGTGATCTCTCTAGTCACCGTAATAAATGTCTCTCCTTGTTCCTCAGCCACACATCAGGCGTGTGAGGCACATGTCAGTTCAGGCAGGAGTGTGCGATGCCCTCAGAGGCGCCGGGGTCTTCGGCCTCGACACCGTGACAGGCCGCGTCCTGCTTGCTAATTACCATCGCGGCGGCCATAATGGGAGCTAATCTGTGGGTGTGACCCGCGAGAGGCAGATAAGCCGGCGCGGGCGAGAGCACAGGTGCGGGCCTGCGGCCTATGTAAGGCGAGACGGCCCGGCGATTATCGGGCTCTACCTGGCTATCCGGGGGCCAGCTCGTTAGCGGAGATAGCTAGATGATTGTGGTGGGGGGTGTCGTTTATTCCATCGTGCTGCATGCCAGACCAAGCATGGTGTTTCACCGCCTGCCATGCTGTAGCTTTGTCCAAATTAAAATCGAATTTCTTGGAGTTTGCTGTTCATATTGATACGTTTCATAGACTCATGCTGCCCCTTTTCTCTGGCTGGGCAATTCCAGCATTGTGGATGTGACATTTAGCCTCATACTGGTGACCAGAATGCCAGAGAGCAAGGCCAAGCTCAACATCAGTGAGGCAGTTTGCACATCACATTTAGCCTCATACTGGTGACCAGAATGCCAGAGAGCAAGGCCAAGCTCAGCATCAGTGAGGCAGTTTGCACATCACATTTTGTAACCTCTGCGGTTGAATCTAGAGAAATCTTCAAAATTCATATATTTACAAACGTTTTATCAGCGTTATGGATGTCATCAAACGGAAAGACTTTTATGGGACACATTTTGGATGTGGATTTTCAGCAAACTGAATTCTAAAGAATTGTGGAAAATGTGCGTAACCTGAAAGGCATCAATGAATGCAAGTGTAGATTTATGAGTGTAGTTTATGGGTGTATATGCTTTGGTGCACCACTCATGTATCATGCAAAAACGATGCAAATTTTTATTTTTTTTTTTACATTTGATCAGCGCTGTTGCATACACTGAAATACAGACGTGAACATTTGAAAAGTATTCCTGTTCCTGTGCTCATGACTTTTTCTATGGTAAGGTTGACCTTTGCATGGAATCGCCCATCTACTTCTGACGGTTAGCACTGTCCAATCGGTGCTGTGATGGAGCAGCACAAACATGGCCAGGCAGTCTGCAGGGGCTGCTCCGGGTGAGAGTGACCCTTAGGAAAGCAAATATGAGGAACCTCTGAAGGAATCGATGTCCCAGAAAGCCCGGAGCCCCGCTGGCGATTGGCAGCTCAGCCCGTCAGGCCTTCGCAGTGACCGTAGACACGCATTTCATGACACTGCAGGCAGTGTAAACTCGCACTGTGTGTTTTACCAACCTGTCGGACTGTTATCACAGTAAATGGCTGTGTTATTGACATTATTAGGTCATTTATCCGGTAGCTTATCTGGTGGAGTTTGGTAAAGTGCTTTGTACGTGAATTGACACAGCGATTAGTTATTCTAACAGTAAAACAATTTTCTGGACCTTTGGAAAATTGATATACAAGTGAAGTCGTCTCATAGAAATGTGACTATACGTGATTTTTTTTTTTTAAGTATTTGTTAAACATTTAGCTTATTATTGTTATTATGTCATGAAACACTTAAAGAGCCGATTGTTTCTCTGATGGAGCTCCTTCTGAGACGTGACCTTATTCTTGCGGTCAGCACTCAGATGACCTCACTGCTGACCCCATGCTGTCAGAAGCTCAGTATCGGCCGGTCGCGGTCTCCTTAACATCAGAATTCACCCCAATCTTGTTTTCTTATCTCTACCTCTCAGATCACCCAGCTGGATCCAGCATGGACTTTCATGGAGGCCAAACTGTTCCCTCAGGAGACTCTTTTTTTGGAAGCCAAGGAGTAGCGCTTTTACCAGGGGAGGAGCAGGCTGGCAGAGCAGCCAAAGAAAACCCCCAGCGTGGATCCCATCTGCGCAGTCTCTGTCTCTCTCTATCTTTCTCACACACAGACACATGGACACGCATACGCACAACAGCGCCCCCAACAGGTGCGGCTCCACACAGCGCCTCACATGAGTTTACACAGGCCGCCACGCATGCAGCCTACCACACACTCTTCACATACCTGCCGCGTCTCTCTTCTCTGTCCGCACTCATTAAAAAGACTTTCCCACAAAATGCTTTTTAGATGTTTTGTGTGTTCTGCAGCAGGGGGAAAAATAGAAAAAAAATACAAACGAGACCTTTGGAGGATGCTGGACTCTTGCCACTGACTTTAGGCTCCATGATCAGATGATTACTGACCAAAGGACAGGCTCACCCATCGCACCCTGCCCCCCCCCC
>JAODKM010000032.1:9452292-9471963 GCA_026780845.1 Petrocephalus sullivani | reverse complement strand
GTCCCCTTCCCGTCCCCCCCATCAATGCCCCTGGTGTTGCTGTCAATGCCATGTCCACCTTGATTTTTTTCCCCGTTTTGAGTTTAGTTTGGTATCCATTATATAAAATTTGACGATGTATCTGCGTGAGCCACACTTTCTCAAAACACATGCATGCGACAGTTTTTTTGACCTAATTTTGAGCTTTGTATTTGAAAATTATTTTCTAATTTATGTGTAAATGTCAGTTCAGATTAGCAGAGCTGTCTCCAGCCTTCAGTGTTTTAGGTGGACTTTTTCAGGGTAGTCTCTCAGTATCTTTTTGCCTTCAAAGGACTATGTTAATATTTTACACTGAATGAAAATCCAATAGTTATTGCATATTTATTTTTTAATTGTACTGCCCATTTAAAACTTGTCCTCCCTTTTTATAGAGTGTTCATAAGCTGTTTTTTTAATTTAATTTTTTTTTTTTTTTTTTTTTTGCCAATGCTGTGATTGTTAATACCATTATCGGATTCTTATAATTGCCAGCTCTGAGTGTAAACATTAAAATCTACTCAGGATTCTTTACGGTTCCAGCTTTGCTCTCTGAACCCCGGACTGCTGAACCGTCACAACGCACTGTAGCTTTTCACCATGCGCCCGGCTAGTCTGTCGCCATCCACACTGGGCTGCTAGCTCCGGAGATGCCATATGGCTTTGAACTGCTCCTTTTTCATTTCTGGGCCTGCGTGCCCAAGTTTTCACAATAGTGCAGAAAGAAGTACCTGTACCATTTGTTGTGGTGACATTTTCACATCGTTTTATTCAACGGGAAAAAATTGCATTTGGACCGGAACGCGATATATCTACACTAGGTGGGGGTTCCAAAATCACTTTAATTAAAAAAATATTTTCAGTAATTACACTAACATCGTAAAAATTTAAATGTTTTGTATTTAAATTTTATTTGGCTTTTTATTTCAATTATTAAGGATTTATTACCAATTTAAGGATAAATATATTAATAATATCAGACGTCAACAGATGCGTACAACACCAAAATATTTCAGGCATTTTACCTTTTCAGGTATTTGCATTGGTGGACTGAATTATTCACTGTTTTTGAACTTGCTGCCATTAGTTTTAGGTTATAATCAACACTGTCTAGTCAACTGTACTGAGTGATCACTTGTAAGGCGGAGAGGGGGCTCTTTTCCTATTCACTCTCCTGATTGCTTGGGTGAGAGTGTCCAGGCCCTTGAGTGTTACCTAAAATGTTAATGTATCACATAGAACTGAAATCTTCCAGTGTCAGCCGGAAGTTGTATCGTTGGCTATGGTGAATTTCCTTTTAGTTACTGTGAGGTTCCAGTGTGGCGCTTCCATGTGCCGCAGACTGAGCTGCTGAGCACCACGTGCTTCTCTACATGACCATGTGAAGCAAAGAGGATTTCATCTCTGCCGCTGCATAATTTTATAGGTAATCTTTTGTTTGCATTTCTTATATTTCTGAGAGGATGAAATGGAATGACATTGAAGGTAGGAAGACAGTGATAGATGGAAATGCCATTTAGATCAGTATAATACTGTATAATTATATATTATTCATGTATTCCACAATATTATAATGGTAGGACTTTTCTTTAACCACTTTTATTAGGCAATTTTATTTTGGGTTTGTTTTCTGGAAGGGTACTATCCTATTACAGAGATGAGTTATAAAAAAATAATCCTTCCCAATTCATTTATTTTGTCAAAGATTACACTGCCAGTTCCATAGATCTAGTCGTTCCACCACAGTGGGGAAGGTTTTAGCCCAACAGCACACCTCCCGCTGGCCCGTCGGGAGCCTGCATGGGTGCTGGCTGCCTGCACTGAGCAGTGGGGGTCATACGAGATGATTGCTGGAATGGCAGAAGATTAGATGCCTTGCATTTCACTCAAAAAATACCTATACATTAATCATGTTCAATATAAGATGAAGATGTAAATTCCGTACATTTTTTTATTGTATGTTTTAGATGGCATTACCTACCTATTTTAACATATGCCAATGATGCATTATAAATTGGCCTTGTATGCTGGATATTTGGTCTCCGATACATTCTTCCTCAAAGAATCCAGCTCGTATCTGTAATTAAAAGCAGGTTACGTCCGCCTTGACACCAGAGTGATTTTTCTAACGGTGCTAAAAATATGCTTCAGTCCATAGACCCTGGAAATTCGGTGCTGTGTGCCTGAACATTGGTCCCTAAGAAGATCTATGGGAATTGCTCCAATTCTCCTGCATGATCCTATGGTCTGTGCTGAGAGGTCCGGAAGCCCCCCCAATGGCTCGCCAGCAGCCGTGGCCTATTTGTGTGCCGGCGGCTTTCTGGCTGAGCCACGCACTCATATTTCTCAGACCTCTCCAGTCATTATCTGTCACAAAAGCTAATTTTCCATGTTCAACAATGAGCTTTAAAAGCTTATCTCTCCATCTGCAGTGGTGTTCTAAGATAAAGACGCAAGGCTTTGGTAGGCATGATAAGCCGCTGGGCGACACTCACCCAGGACCTAAAAAAAAATGTAAACAAACTGCCCCCTACAGGTCTAGGGTGGCTGCTGCAGTGTTAGAGAAATGTGTCCGATCCAGCGTGAATCTTGCGGTACTGTAACGACGAATTCAGCATTGTGGTGCATTACACCCGCAACCTGAATTGTTCACGCATTGTGACTTTGTGTTCATGTGAGACACTCAGCAATGATGAGATGAAGCCCATAGTCACCGTCAGGTCTGGTCTTGGCGTATCCTGACACACCTCTAAACACGCAGCAAAAGAGTGGGATTTACGTGCCTGTATGCTGCTAATTCATTGCAATAAGACTGTTCTTTCTGTGTGGAAGCCTGTCACCCCAATACCTTAGACCAACCTCTATTATTTTATTATTATTATTAATAATATTATCATTATGCTCATCATTATCATCATTATCTAATAAAGATGTTCAGGTTTTGCCTTGTAATTCCTTTGGTTGTAATATACAATATATTTCCGAAAGTATTGGGACACCCTACCAAATCATTGAATTCAAGTGTCCCAATCGCTTCCATGGCCGCAGGTGTATAAAATCAAGCACCTAGGCATGCAGACTGCTTCTACAAACATTTGTGAAACAATGGGTTGCTCTCAGGAGCTTTGTGAATTCAAGTGTGGTACCGTGATAGGATGCCACCTGTGAAATAAGTCTCCGCTATTAAATATTCCGCTGTCAGCTGTAAGTGGTATTATAAGTGGAAGTGATTGAGAACAATAGCAACTCAGCCACGAAGGGGTAGGCCATGTAAAATCACAGAGTGGGGAAAGTGCATACTGAGGCACACAGTGTGCAGAAGTCACCAACTTTCTGCAGAGTCAATTAGCTACAGACCTCCTTCATGTGGCCTTCAGATTAGCTCAAGAACAGTGCATAGTGAGCTTTATGGAATGGGTTTCCATGGCCAAGCAGCTGCATCCAAGCCTTATATCACCCAGTGCAAATGCAAAGCGTCGGATGCAGTGGTGTGAAGCACACCGCCTCTGGACTCTAGCGCAGTGGAGACGTGTCCTCTGGAGTGACGAATCACGCTTCTCTGTCTGGCAATCCAATGGATGAGTCTGGCTTTGGCGGTTGTCAGGAGAACGATACTTGCCTACCTGTATTGTTCCAAGTGTAAAGTTTGGTGGAGGGGGGACTATGGTGTGGGGTTGGGTTTAGCCCCTTCGCTACAGTGAAAGGAACTCAATGCTTCAGCATACGAAGCCATTGTGGACAATTTCATGGAATTCAGTATAGTGTAGGTGCATATACATTTACACATTGTTTTTATAACCAGCTGGAAACTGACATATAACCTTATATCCCAGCCAACTAAAATGTTTGCTGAATAAGTCATGAAAACTGTCGCTGAAACCCAGTCCTTTAGACCTGCAGACCATAAATAATAGGTTGTTGCTGGTAAATGCACCTGAAGTGGGCAAAAAGGTGTGTGTGTGTGTGTTAAGGCAAGACAGGGCTGTGGATGCTGACCCTGGCCAAGGGCAAAGAGAGGTGATCCCCAGAAGCTCTGCCCCCACCAAGTTTCTTTTCTGTGGTATGTAATTATATCTGTCAAAATAAATTCCAGATTTTTTTTTCCAGGCTGATAGATGTTAAATATATATGAAACATAATTGTTTCCACTAAATTATACTTCCAGAGCAAACATTGACCATAAGTTAATCGGACGGGTCTGCGAAGCATGTTCACTGCTGATTGCGCTTTTTAAAAGTGCCCACCTAACTTTTGAAAATATATGTTTTGTGTCTCTCTTGCACGTTGCTTGTAGGGAACATTCTTCAGCGTGTTGACACCCAGCACTTTTACAGATTCACAGTTTGTTTTAGTGAAAACCTATGTATTTCCCAGTTTCATCGGCTGTTGCTGTAAACTCAATGAAGTTTCATAGACTGAAAACTGTTAGCCAACACAAAGGATAAGCAGCGGCAGCTGAACACATATTAGAGACTAATACAGATTAAGACAGATATATAAACTACTTTGCGAAAGTTTTCTCGATGGTAACACTTGAAATGGGCTGTTGGAATAAGTGAGGGTTTCAGATACTTCCTGTGTGGAAAGTTGTGTGGGGAATATAAAATGATAAAGAAAAACATGTAATATTATTATCCATCCATCCATCCATCCATTTTCTGAAACTGCTCATCCTTCCGGGTCGCAGGGGTCTGCAGTTTATGGGCACGAGACAGGGAACAACCCAGGACAGGTGGCCAGCCTATTGCAGGGCGCACCATTCACGCACACAGGCTCACCTATGGGCAATTTGGTAACTCCAATTAGCCTCAGCTAATTATTATTATTTTATTTTTGTGCATGTTGAAGGTTTCATTTCTCTCGTTTTTGTACATTAACTACTTGAATTTCCCCCCATATTAAATATATCCTCATAATAATACTCCGTGACATTTTGTCTTTATTTTTTTTTCAGCGATAAAAAATCACAAATTCTCAATCCGATGGTGCAGCAACCTTCTGAAACGCATTCTGAACGCTGCGCGTAACCGCTGAAAGACCTCTGCCAGTTGCGACTATCGACTTTTTCAATGGACATGCGTGTTTTTCAGGCATTAAATAAAGTTAATTATTTGTTATATTTCCAGGGCTAAAGTAAAGCAGCTTTCTAGCTTTTTCATAATAAAAAGTAACATTGTTGTTAATAAATGTACACGGAGCACGTAGTTGCCTGGTACAGTGTATACCCAGACAAGAACATCTCAATCAGAGCCGATAATCTGAGTTTGCTGTCAGTCCCGAATCATGTCAAACTAAAGGCCGCACTGTTAAGTCGCACATTTTGGGAACTGGGTTGTGTGACAATAGACTTATTCTGCGGTTTCCTATGACACAGATTCGTAGTGGCGAGATCAGGTGGCGACTTGATTCCTTAATGACAATAAGGAAACGTTCAGTAATGTTTAACCATTCCGCCCGGGTCAAGAATGTTGGTCTCCGGCGGTTGAACAGAATTCCAGCCGCAAGTGATCTCCTCTTTGAAGGGGCTTCTGAGCCCACCGCATCAAGCTTTTTAAATCCACTCACCCATCGATTTGAGGAATCCCAGACTAAACTAACCTGGGAGGTCATTTTAAGTTTACTTTCTCAGAGAAACTGGCACTGAAAGACTCAACCAAAGAAACAGAATCTATGCGGCTTAAATACTTAGAAAAAAGGAGGTTTGATTCTCCCCTAGATTGAACATTGTGGGTGCCAGATTTTTTTTCCTCCCCTTAGACTAAAACTAATTAAAATTGTAAGGGTGCTGTGAGGATAGCTGCATTTATCTGTGGTATGATTTGTTTTGTTGTTGTTTGAACTGGTAAGCCGGTTTGGGTTATAGCAGTTTGCAGGGCTGCGGTAAACCATAGATCCGTGCCACAAATGGACACGGTCACGTGCACGTGTACCTTTTGCACCTATAACTATAACGAGTTTCATGTGAACGGCAGAGAAATACTCAAATACCCAAACGATTTTTTTTCTTAGTAAGAGCATGATGCTCTCGTGTAATATTTGTGGTTTACGGAACATATCATATGTTTTAGTTTGTAATTGTAGCATAGTCCTTTTTTTGTTTTGTGATTTTGTTTCCATTTCAGGCTTATCGTGAAATTGAATATTTTTTTATGATGGTTCACGAATGTAGTGCTCATGTCTTCCAAGATCTGCACATGGAACGCCATTTTTTGACGACAAACGGTCCCAAGTCCCCTTATGCAAGGATTTGGATGTCATACTGCAATACATGTTATTAATGTCAAAGTCTCAAAAGGTTATCTAGCTTTCCAGCATCCGTATACGACAGATGTAGGATTCACCCGGAGCGTTTTGGCGGATCGCGCAGGGCGGGCGGGGACCTGAGCCGCCCTTGCTGTTCCAGCGGGTTTTTCTTCCATCTATTTAACTTATTTCACTGAAAAGAATTCCACTTAGCTGAAAGCATTTAAACATTTTATTTTTACATATTTGTGTTTAGTATGTGTAGACCTATAATATATTTTCAAACGCACATAGGCATATATACACATATAATAATAATTTTCATAATTATAATGATAATTTGGTCATTTTTAATGTCGGAACCGATTACTCGTTGTGAAATAATTTATAATAGTACCGTGCAGTGCAATTTTTATGTAGGCTTCGGTGAATTACGCGACCGCATCCTCAACGGCCACATTTACTAATTTCCTACGCTCGACTTCTGCGAAGCGTAATATGTTACGTAACCTGTTTGCTCACCATTTGCCGGGGTATCAATAATACATGTTCTGATAGTGCATGTTCTTAGTCTGCTGATCTTCTCCTAGAAAGCCGTCCTCTCTTGGATAACCGTTCTTCCTTTTATAAAGATTTTCAAACCGACTTTTTTTAGTTAATGTTATAACCCCATAATTACAATTATGTAAACTGCAATAAAACCAATTTATAATTCACGGTCGATATCGGTTCGGATATTGTGTTTAAGTTTCAGAATGTTGTTTCTGGTACTAATTAGTCACTATTAGTAAAAAAAATTATTCTGATGTTTAATCGGTAAAATATCCACCTGTTGTTTAGCAAATGCGAAACTTTTCCCATCTTAATGAGCGTTCGCATTAATAATACTGTGGGCTGGTAATGAAATAAATTGAATGAGAAGGCTTGGTGTTTAACCGGCGGCTACTAATATTATGAAGTAGCCAAATAATGTAAGATATTTATAAAAGCATGTCATCAGTAAAAAATAGTCCATTTTATACTTTCAATATAATAAGGACTACAGATCTTTTGTCTATATTAATGGGGCAGTAATCATATATTTTATATGGATCATAAATTATAACTCAAAATAAAGGCAGAATTAAATGTGTGCAATAATGCCAATGCGTTGCCTGTATAACGTTTATTTAAAATAATAACATGTCCTCGTGATATATTACCTTGCTCCCACTACAGAGGACAGAATTATTCAAACTTTATTGCGTCAAAGTAGTAGTAACTGAAGGAAGTTCCATATATCACGCCGTCGAAGTGGGCGCCTAACTTCAGCTAGGGCGCTTCGCCCTCGCGTTTTCAGAGTGCGCTGGTTTTATTCTGCATCGCAGGAGCGCTGGCTGCACCAGCCCTGAGCCGGCCCGGCCTGTAACGTCTCCCCAGCATCCTTCGCACTGAGCCGGCCCGGCCTGTGACGTCTCTCCAGCATCCTTCGCACTGAGCCGGCCCGGCCTGTAACGTCTCCCCAGCATCCTTCGCACTGAGCCGGCCCGGCCTGTAACGTCTCCCCAGCATCCTCCGCACTGAGCCGGCCCGGCCTGTAACGTCTCCCCAGCATCCCCCGCAGAGGTTCGCGCCCAGTCTGGTAAGTCTCCTGGCTGTTACTCATCTCCCTCACTTGTGTCGTATATTTCAAAATACTTGTAAAACGGAATACATGAGCCATTTATAGGCAGACTTCTACGAAAGCAAGGCAAAATTCTTTATATATATATATATATATATATAAGTGAAGTGGATTTCGAAATATTAAAAATACAAGATGAAGTAATGTTCATCTAAATGCTTTAATAGTAATGTTACATACTCTGTTACTTAAGACCTTTATGTGTAAGAAGCGAACATGTATAATATATTACATTACTAATAATTCACATCTTACAATATTCTCATTTCCGATAGGTTTCTATTCTCTTAAATAGGCCTACATATGTAGAATGTTTTGATCTTTTGCATTGCTTCTAATTTAATTTAAAACGGATGATATGTTCGAAACTTCAAAAAGTGTAAATCGCAATACGATATTTATATAGGCCTAAGCGATATTTCCGGACCGAGATATTTAGCACATGCAATATTGACGTTTTTTTTCTACTTTCTATTTTATTTAATTTTTTTGGGAATAAGACATTGTTCCCCTGTTATTGCATCAGCGACATTAATGTGGACTAGGGAACATTGTTTAAATAAACGGAAATGGCAAATATCTTGAATAAATAATAGGACTGTGGCCACATTGAATATTCATGTATTTACCATTACCCCCTCCAATCTCCACTTTCTTAAAAACTGCCAAGATTAAAAAAAAAAAAACTTAAACCTATGGTATTCGGATTATCATGCCGTGGAATAAAGCATTAAATGGGGCTCAGTGTTTGAATGGGAGCAGTGGCGTGCGAACTGAAGTAGAGTAATTATTGCTTCATAATTGTGTTCTTTTGCAACACCGTCTTGCAGGAGAGCCACACTTGGAATCGAGGCGGTTTTGACATTTCGGAGACCGCGCTTTGTATGGAGCACTTCAAGTTTAAAAAACACGGCTGATTGAAGCGGTCCAGCTCAAAGCGGAACCCATTGTAAGCCAACACATTGAGTTTTGATTTGGGACAATGGTGTTTCTCAAATTTCTAGCAAAAACCTACACTCCATCTGTGATCTCAATGTGGGCTCTTTTTTTTAGGATACTCTCTTTTCTGCGCGATTCGTTTGGTAAAGGGGGCAGATGCCGGGATGGAGGGATGGAGCCTGCATTTTAATTGCTCGATGTATACCTGGGCACACAAGGGGGGGGGGGGGCAGTATTAGTACGGTAGCTATTTCACAATGTAGGTTCTGATGAAACACATTCCCGTCACCGGTGCAGTTTACTTAATATTGAGAAAACATATTTAGATTTAGATACATTAATCATACGGTGCGGTTTATCAAATTACTCGTCCGCGATGTCCGCGCTGGCAAGAACTTTGCGGGTTTCATTTCAAGCAATTTTCTTTTCTGTTTTTCTTTTATTTCTTTGATCAGATAGCATGTGTTTGTGGAGTATTATTTATATCAGTATCCCTTCGCGAGTGCGATCTCGAAGCCTCTTTCTTCTCAAAGAACTCTCCGTTTCACTCAATAGCATTTAACTTTCAATGAGGTGATCAACTGCCAGGGAACATAATCCGCGCCTCGGGCTCCGCTGAAACTAACTGGGGCAAAAACAGCGGGGACAGAAAGGTATTTAAAGCGCCGAAAAAATCCATACAACAGTTCTGAATTATGGGAGTTAAGCCACGTGTTTCCTTGTCCCTCCTTGGTAATATCCCAATTAGAAATAAGGACATTATTTCTTCGGCTGCGAACGAAGAGCTCTGCAGCTAAACTGTTTGTAGAGGAGCTGCAAATATTCCCCGCCCTCCGGTCTTTGCGGCAGTGAACCTCATATTTATCTTAAAGTGCGTCCGAATGTCTGCCTTTTCTGCCGCAGACGCCTTTGCATCTTCGCCGCACTTGTCTTATTAGACCAGGGACCTTGTCATTTATTGTGGAACTCTTTTATATAATTATAAAGAAACTATTGTCAGGATGCCACAAATGCATGCACAAAATATTCTGCTACCTGCGGGCGGATTTGTAAAAACTGGAATTTGATTCAGAGCATTCGTCGACATGCAAAACGGTGTAAAATAACTTCATAATATGTCGATGTAAATCGGTACTACCTTTAGGCCAATTTGTACGAAGTTACAAATACAAGTGCGTTTTAACCAATACTGGTCAAAGAGTTTAAATCTTTATCGACATATAGATGTTTTACTGCGCAACAAGTTACCCTAGGGAGACGTGAGTCATTTAATTTTATTTTGTTTTAGTTGAACGGTATTTATTAATTGCTATTGGGAACATAACTAAACGTGGAAAGGGTATCGAATTAATTAGTTTTTGATTGTTGTTCACATTGAAGGACACGTAGCCTACTGTATAAAAGTTAGGATTTGAAAGAAGCATTTTGTATGCGCCTGTGTATGTGCGCAAGTGCTGTGCACAAGAGCAACTTCAGAGTAACAAATAATAGCTTATTTTGTGTAGTTATTTTAAGGCTTTGTTCTCTGCCTTGAGGGGGATGCCTCCTCTCGCTAAAAAGTCCTTCTTCACGAGAGCTTTTCATGTGAACTAGAGGTTAACAACCTAATGAGCACTTGGTGAAGAGGTGAAGCGTGTAAATAGGCCCTGCTTTTCCCAAATCGTGCGCTCCTTGTGAGCCCTTCTATCTGCTACTCTAACCTCTGCGGCGTTTTAATAAGACTGCGCGATTTCAGCGGGAGTCCCCGGGAGGCTATCCGGGTCCAGCCGTGCTCAGGCTGGCTAACAGCAGCCCGAATAGCCGCCGAAATACCTCACCAGGGTGCTGAAGTGCAGAAACATGCTGTTACATATGTTGGGTCAAGCGTCTCTTTTGTGGGAACGTAAAAAGGTGTAAAAACGCAGTCATCTGTAGCATATTTTATCGGAGTGAAAGCTTTGCATGTTTTCTTTCTTTCTTTCTTTCTTTCTCTCTCTCTCTCGCTCCCCCTTTCTCTTTCTGCGTATGTCTAACGAACTGTTGAAAGAATGTTGAATTTTGAAAGTGGCCCAGTCTCTTTTAATTGTTGACTGGAATTTAATTGGAAATACTAGAGGGCCTAATTAAAAGGTACTAATTATCTGGGACTGTTAAAAAAGTATTATAACTTAAAAGGGATATGTGATTTTAATATACGAAAAACAATGTAGGCCTATTTATATAATTTATGGCCAAGGGCTAACTATTTTGGAGAGGATGCTGTCGTATTGCCGTGTCTCATAAGTTAGAAGAAAACGTACGTACTTTTCGTATTATTGTGTACATGAGGTTTTTATATACCTTTGAACTGTTGTGGAGGTTTTATTTCCAATTATTTGGAGACGATTAAACGTAGTTAACCCTACAACTTAAAATCACGCTCTTTAAACTGCCCATTACACTGAGGCCATATAGCGAGGACCAAGCAGTCGACATTTTTAAATCTCATCTAGCCAAAATCGCATCCCATCTCCGGAGAAGTTTTCGTTATAAGTCTACGCGTGGTATCATTATGAACACAGAGTTACTTTTGTAGATGGCAATTTTCATTCGTGTGAGATCGCTGCCGAGATAATTACTTTGAATGTCAAAAAGATTTAGTTTAATATCATCTCTATTAGTCTGTTGGTTAGGTAATTAAAGGTGCAGATGAAAGCAGCGGGGGAAACAGATGGCATTTGCTTACTGTGATTCAGTGTGTAAACAATTGGAAGTCAGCAGTAGAGAGGGCGTAGAAAAAGCGAAAATGAAGGAGCCGAGAGACGTATGGAGAGGCGTCCACAGAACGATATGCAGGCTACAATAAAAGCCGCTTAAATGTGAGAAGGTGCGCGGGGTCACGAGAATGTGAAATAGGCGGCACTGGCTGTTAGGAATAATTGATAAAAGAGGGTACTGTCATTGCGCCGGCGGCTGGGGGACGCGTTTGGTCGGTGCTGCCGAAAGGCTGAGCCAAATATTATTCCATTTCTGCCGTTGCTGTCATCATGTGCTTATTCTGCAGGGCTCACAGTAACAGTGACGGTGCTTGAGGACTGTAGTCTGCTCTGGTGTATCAAGAACTTCGTTACGTAAGGATAAAATACAAAACGGGATAACAGCAGGCGTGTCGCTTCTGGTGGAAATTTTGTATAAATTGAAAATTGAATTAACGCAAAAGCAAAAGATCCTTTCATTTTCTAAAAAGCACAATTTAGCTTTTATGTATATCTGAATTATGCGGAACGGTTAAGTAATTATTATGATGATTTGTGTTAGTATTTTAAGTAAAACAATATGAATTTCAACGTCCAGGGTCGAAGACAACTGTTGAATAGGGTTTCAAATATTATTCTTTCGATTTATGTTTGTAAAATATAAACACCAAACATGTTTTACCTACCGTTTCAAATTTTTACCAAAATATTTAAAATAACTAATAGTAGTAATCGGCTTACGGCTTTAAGAAGTCTGTAATACGTTACTGAACATAATTAAATCCGAGACTAAATGTTTAATTTCTGTAAACCATAAAGACAAAGTTGAAAAAGCAGGCGTGCTAAGATCCTGGCTGGATTATTAGACTTGAGAACTATTAACATTCCGAATTTCCAAACTAAAAGCTGGTTTATCCCATGCTTACGAATAATGTAATCGCTGGATATTCCCGAGTCAAAACATCTAATGATGCTGAAACTCGAAACGCTTGTTCATAAAATCACACATACATGCACACACCACATGGACATATATACACACACACACACACACACACACACATATGTGTGTATATATATGTATAATATTATACACACACACACATATATGCACGCACATCCATTTCACGGTTTTTAGACATTTACGACAAAAGTTCTTTCTTTTAACGAAGTACCGTTTTTTAACAAAAATCGAATTCTGGTGCTGTAGTGTAGTTTGTGTATTGTATTTATTTTCATTAAACTATATGCGTCCATTTATTATTTATTATTCGTGTCCACGTGAGGGTTGCGGCCCACTTATTTGCATGCTGGGTTGAGTACACGAATAAATATTTAGAATTTAATGTAAATCTTACACAGTGCTTTGGATAATGAAGACAAGAAATAGCGTACTTTTTAAGAAACGTAAGTGTCAGTGAGCCAGCCCCAGAAAATCAAACGTGACGTTCGTATCCTTTAAAGCAGAACGAAATACGCAAATACAATTATGCATTTCCCACACCGGTTTTACCATCGTATACATTTTTAATAAGATCCTCTAGGTGTCAGAAACAAAATGTATGAATTAAAAAGCATACAGAGAGATACTGCTTATTGTAGGCCTATGAAAAATAACGGTTTATTTAATGTTCATTGTGATGCACTGAATGTCGATATAGTGGCGTAACAAAAAGCAAGACACAGAGCAATTGTTTATCATCTTTAATTTACGTGTTCCTATGGAACGCAGAGGACATGTCCGAGTTTATATAAATATGTGCAAATGTCAGCTTTTATCGACAAAATCGATATGATCCTGGAAAAGATAACGCATTTAAATTGTAGAGCATTTCGAATTTGTGAACCGTAGAAAATACTTTTGATTTTTTTTAACCGAATATTTAAATTTAAATATCACACTTAGAACAGTAACATTCACATGATTCAAATAAGTAGGCGATATAGTTAATTCCGGACAACCGGAGCGCTGATATGTCAGACAGTTTTGTTTGCTCCGATTCCTAGTTGTGCCTGCAAATAAAATAAATCGAGTAAAACCGGATATAAAGGATGTCTGAAAATAGTTCTTTATTTTTTTTCACCACGCATGGTAAATATATTTAATTTAGGTTATGTCGGAAAAAATAGGAAATTATATCCGTTTTCAGATTTATCAGCATAAGTCTAGGATATATGTTACGGTAACTTACCTTATTACTTTACGGACGACTTGACGATGATGACGTCATCGAAAAAAAATGAACTGGGCTCCCATTATTTGTGCGGTAAACTCAACTGGTCATATAAAATTTGAATAACGTATTCTGTGTAGTTTCTGCAACTTTATACACTTGCTTTTGGGAATGTGCAACTCGAAAGACTACCTCAGAAAATGCTAAAAGGAAGAAAAATAAAATAAAATAAACATTAACCAAGTTCTGGATACTTCCAGGTTGTTTCGTCCGTGAGAAAATAATAAGAATGGGAATTAAATATTTGCGCAATATTTATGCCACTGTTTATATTTACTATCGAAATTTTGATTTGTCTTTTTTAATTCTAAATTCGCTATTATAAGTAATGTATTTTAGCGCTGCAGGACCTCCTTCAGATTTTAAACACTTGCTATTGAAGAAAGAATTCAGGTGGACACAGTTGAAAAAAATGACAAGCCAATCAGATCGCACCTTCCCCCTTTGACCAATGACAGGCGCCACACTGTTGTCAAATTTGTCTAATGAAAACGTAGGAGCAACAATAGAGAGAGAAGATCTGTATCTAGTGGCAATCTCTGCAGTTAGTTAGTGTCTCACGCTTGTGTCGCTAGCAACGCGAACGCCTTTCGCAGAAATAGCCTAAGACCCGATTCACTTCTAATAGATCAAAGGAAAACCTATGGATTTCAAACCAGATATGAAATATATTTCTTCATTCCAACTCTGAGCTTAGACATTCTGAGAACACGTCCGAACATTTTGTGTGTGACTGTATTTTTTAATCCTTGTCAGTTTTTAGCTAGGCTTTTTGTACGTATCTTTCGTATTTTTGGACTTAAGTGTTAGGATAGACTTTACAGGACAAATTATCAATATCGTCAGACGAGAAGTCTCGGGGAAACTAAACAAAAGTTGAAAGACTCCGTAACAGACGGTATACGGATGTATTCCTACTTGAGTGTTTTAAAGTTTACCGGGCGGTTTATAATATCGGGCAAACGTTCAATATTGTTTCGTTAAAACTAGACGCCGTTATTATCGACCATCCGTATACTAGCAAATGTTTCTTTTTAACGCACTTTAACGCTAACTGGCGGCTTGCCTTGTGTGTAAACCTAGATGCACACTTCAAAATAATAATTGTAGACCCATTTCAGTCAAATAACCCGGTATCAAAAAGCAAATGCGTTGACTACATTTTCTTCCAAATTCCAGTAGTGTCGAATTCGGAGTTACGTGAAGAAAAAGTTCCAGCTGAAGTACTTGTAGTTTTTAATCAGCGACAACATGGATATGCGATCCGAAATCCCTACGGCCACCTCTGGATCCCAGGTCCATCCCGGAGCGGCTGCTGCCGCTGCCTCGATCCCCGTCTCCATGGCCAGCAGCCTGCTGCGGGGGCCCCCGCTCCTGCTGCGGGCGACTGAGAAGTATCCGCGCACTCCCAAGTGCGCCCGGTGCAGGAACCACGGCGTCGTGTCGGCTTTGAAGGGGCACAAGCGCTACTGCCGTTGGAAGGACTGCATGTGCGCCAAGTGCACGCTGATCGCCGAGCGGCAACGCGTGATGGCCGCACAAGTGGCCCTGCGCAGGCAGCAGGCGCAGGAAGAGAACGAAGCCCGCGAACTGCAGCTCCTGTACGGCACGGCCGAGGGGCTGGCGCTGGCCGCCGCCAACGGCATCATTCCGCCGCGCCAGAATTACGAAGTCTTTGGGTCTGTGAGCAACGAGACGAACTCTGGTGAGCATGAATATTTTGGCTTCTCTTTAAGCTGGCCAAGTTATTGATTATGTAAAGAGCCTCATTGCATACCAGATAATACGCTATGGATTCCAGTGCTATACTTTTCAATGAATAAACCAGATGTTTGCATAAATTCAAATACAGGCAGAAAAATATTATAAAAAATAAAAATTAAAAATTAACGATTACAAGAAAATGAACCACAGAGATTATATATATATATATATATATATATGCACACACTTATGAGAATTAGAGTATTTAATTGGGTCTTTAATTTCTTCACAGATGGAAATGTCCAAAAATTTGAACTGTTTCCAAAAGCCCAAATGCTAAGATCGGTCACACCACAACAACAGACTACTGGGAAGTCTGTGTCCACTGACAGCGAGTCTGTACCAGGGATTTCCTCCCCTGAAATCAGACATGGGTCTGGTTCTGAAAATGGTGATGGAGAGTCCTTCATCAGCTCCCCCGTATCCAAGGCCCTGAAAGACGGCGAAGAGACCCCCGGTTCTGTCAGTCCGCTGGGCTCCGATTCCGGGTCTGAGACAGAGAAGGACGAGCAGGAGCCTTCGCCGTCCTCCGCCAGCGCCAGGCAGATGAACGCCATCGACATCCTGACCAGGGTCTTCCCCAGCCACAAGCGTAGTGTCCTCGAATTGGTTCTTCAGGGCTGTGGGAAGGACGTGGTGCAAGCCATAGAGCAAATCCTCAACAACAGCGGGCAGCCCAAGGTCCCCGAAGAGTCCTGGGCCGCCGAGCGGATGCTGCAAAGCATGCAGCCGCCATCGGCCTCCACCCCCCGGCCCATCTTACCCGGAGCCATGACTCTAAGCAACAGGTCTGCCTTCTCCCCCCTGCAGCCGAACGCAGCGCACTTTGGCACCGATCCCGGCGCCTACCCCTTAAGCACCCACCTGGGACTCAACCCCCTGAGGCTAGCTTACTCGGCCCACAGCAGAGGACTCGCCTTCATGACTCCCTACTCCACTGCAGGTTTGATGCCGACTCTCGGTTTCCGGCCTCCCATGGACTATGCCTTTAGCGACTTGATAAGGGACAGATCGATTCTGCACAAAGACCAGGGGTACACCAATGGATTGTATGGGCCTTTGGTAAACAATACCCCCGATAAGCAGTGAGTGACTGTCGGAAATTGGTGGGAGTACAGCTCAGTTACGAGTGCAGAAGGACATATTGAGATATCCATAGCCGAAAGTGTTCTGCTCTTAGTGGGAAAAAGGAGGAGGTGGTTGGTGACGTGTGATTTTGATGGCTCTGGCCTGTACAGACTTTTCCGTTACATACCTTAACCTGTCATGTAGAGCCGCATTCCTAACATCTGCCCAAAGTCTATATAAGAAGTGCCACAAATTAGAATTATTGCGTATTTGTTAATTACCAAACAAAGCCCGTACACAAAGATCTCCTTAATTAGCGTGACACTGCAATGCTGGTATACTTGGATCCTGGTGGACATTTAGTTCATGTTTTTGTCAATAACTTGCAATTAGTGCATAGCTAAACCATTTAAATCAGTTGTGGTTCTTTATCATGATTTGGTTTGGTGCTAGATACCAATACTCGTAAATCCTAAATGAAGCCTCGTAATCAATTGGCTGGGATAAAGATATTCAGAGAAAAAAAGGAAGAAATGCTATCATTATCTGTCTTGTACATCGTGGATTGCAGTTTGGTTGTTTCTATATAAAATCCCATTTTATGGGGTCCATTTAAGCTCGAAAGGTCACACTATAATCATCTATTGAGAATACAGTTCCATTTTATTAATATATTCTTTTTTCACTCTTTGCCTGTTATTTCTATTATGAAAGCTTTCGCAGCTATAGTTACTAATATTGTCACCAGTGTGGGGCTTAAATAAGTGTCAGTCCTTTAAATGTACCCATGTTTTAAAAAGCACATTCTAAGTTATTGCTATAATGTGTAGCTAATTTTCTTGTGTCGATAACATAACACGCAGTTTAAACTAATTAATTTTAGGCATTTTCTTTCTTGTGCCTCCTTGTAGTTCTTCTACAAAATATTGTATATTACATTTCTAGATGATTATATTTGTAAATGTACTTTACCCAGCATAATCTGCAACAAATAGTTCTATTTGATGAAATTGCCATCTTATATGTGCTTTAAGTCTTGCTTTCCCTTTGTTGTCAGCTGTACAGTCATTTAATGTGTTGCATTTGCTAGAAATAAATGTTATTTTCTACAAATGAAGGCCCACAAACAGTGACTTATTTTTATATGTATATATAGTGTGTACTGTATATATATATATATATATATATATATATAATGTACATCACATGCACTAACACATATTTCCGCACGTAAATACTACCTAATGACAACAATAACAAAAATCATCATGTCCATGTCGTTTGAAAACTGCGTACATTATTATTATTATTGTGTTTTATTTATATGCATAAAAATTGTTAAGATGGACACATTAATTTGAATCAACGGGCTTATAGGAAAATCAATAGTGGGATGCAGTATTGCATTGTAAATTTTGTATTTTTATTTTGTATTTTAATAACGAATATCAAATTATGCCGAAATGTAATTTTGCATTTTAAAGTGATATATTTTCCATTTCAGATTAATCCTTTCATTCATTCTGAAATATTTTTCCCGAAAATTGCTTTCTGTATTTCTTACTTTCTGTATACAATGGTAACAGTATTTAGTATAGTACATTCACCACAACAGCCTTTATTATTATTATTATTATTATTATTAATAATATTATTAATAATAATTAAATAATAATCATTACTATTTACTATACTACTAGGACTATATTATGCCGTTTATCTCACGCATGTATAAAATATCTGTTTCAGTGCAAAATAATAATAATAGAATGATTTTCAGTTTAACATTGACATTAAAGCTATACAGATATGTCATATTACATAGGTAGTATGATACAATACAATGGTGATTCATTAGATACACAAAGCTTGTTTTTCATTTCATAATTTATATTTTGTGATTGTAAATGTGGTGCCTGAACTTTTCGTACTGTGTTAAAAGCAATTCTAAACCCTCAGGCGCTTACTGGCTACACAATAACGATAACATTTAGCTAGGCTACACGGAAAATGAAAGCGACGCACACACACTGACCCCGGCAAATGTGGGCGATGGCGCAACTCCAGCCATGGAAAGACCACAATAGTGAAGTTCACTGTATTTTTAAATTAAAATTGCGCGGCTCCTGAAATTTGATGCCATGGAAACCTAATCCATCCACTTTCTTACTTGGCAGAGTTAAAGTGTTTACTTTCCCCCGCCAAATATAACAGTGTAAACAGCAGCGTCGGATTGACAGAGTGCCTTCAGCCTTGTTCATTTAATGGCCAGTGGGGAGAAAAAACTAACACTTATATATCTCCAAGAGCCCCCCTAATATGCTTTTGATAAAGTATATTTGTTATAATAATATCAGATTTCATTTTGTGATTTTATTTACCTCCATAAGGCATTCATCGACATGTAATAAAGTTTTATATGAATTCTGTTATCATACTGTTCCCTCCGAAAGCTTTTTGACCTGCTTTGGTTTCTCTCTGGGCTGAAGGGAACATCGGCCCAGCCTTCAAAGTCCTCTTTAGCCATTCAAGGTAGATTTAGTGCTGGTAGATTTAGGCCCACAATACAAGCAAAAGGCTTGATTTTTTAGTATATTATTGTAATCTAAATTGTTAATTGTGCCTTTCTTTGAGAGGTAAACTGCTGTTTTTTGGTCACCATTATTGTGAAATGTTGTTTTCCCCCAGCAGTGTTATGTTTCTACAGATACCATATACGGTTTCTACCTGATCATTTCACAGCTGCTGCATTAGCACAGACAGACAGACAGACAAACGCACAGAGACAGACAGACAAATACACAGAGACAGACAGACATGTAGACACACAGAGACAGACAGACAGGCAGACACACACAGAGACAGACAGACAGGCAGACACACAGAGACAGACAGACACAGACAAACAGACAGGCAGACACACACAGAGACAGACAGACGAACACACACACACCATGTATACCTATCTTTATGGGGACACTCCATTCATTCCTATAGGCATAACCCTGATCCCAACTATGACACCCTT
>JAODKM010000032.1:9425325-9452192 GCA_026780845.1 Petrocephalus sullivani | reverse complement strand
GCCTCTTCTGAAATCGACCACGATCTCTTTGGTTTTTCCCACGTTCAGGAAGAGATTGCTGTCTTTACACCACTGGACCAGTTGGGTCTCCTTATTTCTGTAGTTGGCTTCTTCATTGTTGGTGATGAGGCCGACCACAGTTGCATCGCCCGCAAACTTGACAATGTGGTTGGAGTTATGGGTTGGAACACAGCCGTGGGTCAGTAGAGTAAAGAGCAGCGGGCTGAGCACGCCCCCTTGTGGTAGGTGATGGTCTTTGAGGTGTTGTTGCCGACCCGCACATTCAATGTCAATGTCAATGGGAAGCGCCCCTAACTTCCTCTGTACGTGGGGCTGTTTTAGGTTGTAAGCTAGAAAGGTAACCAGACTTTGCACAGTACTTACTTACACTGCTAGCCTGCTGCTCGCTATCAGCACCATCTGCATCATTTTTATGTTCTTATTTGATTTTGTAGATCACAAACAGACATTAAAAAGAATGGTTTGTATGAACTTTGATTCAATGAATCATGTGGTGATACATTAGAAAAGTAAGACTGGTATACGTAAATAAATATCACTCATCAATATCAATATTAAAATGTCCTTCACTTGCTTATCTGCCTTATCTGAAGATTTATCTAAATAATGCCCCCCCACTTCCCCGGCCATCCCCCAGCTGCAGATCTCAGGGGCTTAAAGAACATTATCTCTTCCCTAAACTTAGGAGTATGTTTTCCTAATATTACCCATGCGTGTCCAGGCTTTAGGAGGATAAAGACAATGAGTCAAACAGGCATCCACAATGTAGGGAGCCGCCTACTGGACTGAGGATGGAATCTGATTGGGCAGTCGGAGGCTCCGTCTGCATTTAGGTCCTTCCAGGTGCTTGTGAAAAGTTGCTTAGCCTTTTTTCACCAAACAAACTGAAATTGGAATTGTTTAGAAACATCTAGTTATGACTGCTAGAAAATTTAGGTTGATCGGTTTTCCTTACTTGTGGCTAACTTTGTGGTTGCAGGTTGTGCTGCTACACAGGATTCGCTTTGGTCAATAAAGTTAATCTACAAACACAATATCGGCCTTGTTTGGTCTCAGTTCAGGTGTTGAAGGGTGGCTGCAAACTAGCACAGTGTCAGCTTGGTTGGTCACTGCAGCTCAGTGACTCGGTTTAACTGAGTGATTTACCTTTGAGCTTATCTACCAGTTGTCCAGTAAGCTCAGTGGCACAGCTTGAGTGATCACCGCAGTTCAGGGACCATCGTTTACCTGCCTGACTGGAATAAGCAGCTGCATGGTAGTGCCAAATTGATCTTAAGCATTCGCATGTCCACTAAATACCGTCTTCTCTGGAGTGGTGGCAATGGTGCATTTAGCTTAGTTTAGCAGACTAGTGCAGAACGCAACCCAAACCTAACACACCTAAGTGCAGAGAAAATAAAAACACAACAACAAATTCTACACCTTACTCCCTATCCAAACAACAGCATACAACATAAGCTCACAAAACAAAAATTGCGGTCACTCCCTATGCACCTGACACACACACACAGACATCAGTGTCAAAGTCCGAGGGGCGAAGACGGTGACCAAAAACCGGGCAAGAGTTCGGAACCAAATAGCAGTAAACCAAAGCGAAAATACAGACAAGGGCAAAGCGAAATAATCCAATAAACCAGCTCACTTGATGCTGGTTAAAAACTGGATGACCACTGCAAGCATACAACGGGATGATTCACTAGCTCAGACTAAAATAACATCCTATTATAATCCTTGCCCCTCATAAATATCATGTAATTTGTATGTGTAGAAATATACGTTGTACTGTACTGTTCATGTTCTAAGTTATGAGCGTTTCTTACTTAAGGGCACCCCTTGGTCGCATTCTGCCCGCATAAGGGAGGTTTGACTGTATTAGCCTTCAAGTTTTTCTACACCCTGCATGCACCCACGTGTTTCTCATACGCAATCCATAAGGAATTTCTGTGCGAGACATTCACTTAAAAGAAGTACACTGTGGAATGCACATACTGCAGATTATCGATTACAGAGGTGACTGGCATGACCTCCAATTTCTACCAGCATCTGGAAAACATAAAGAAAGACTGGAAATTAAACTTAACTGACCCCCCCAGGCAACCACTATCACCCAGTGGTGGATCCTGGGAAGGGCAAGATGGTCGTGACGCTGGTGTTGAAGCTTGCCTTTGGTGCCACTTGGGCTTCGACCGCCGCTGCTACCACTGATACCAAATAAATGTGCAAATACTCAGAGTAAGGAAATCCTGATTGTTCATTGTTTGATATTGTATAACATAATAAATAATATAATAAGGAACATTGTTATGTAATGGGGAAAAACAAACATACTAATAAACAAATAATTACAAATAATAATACATTTTGAATAACAGGTGCTATGAAGTCACAACCCGTTGTTATTGCTTTGAATGTGTTAGCTTTAGTTGCGTTGATTTTGATACCCCATAGGGAGACTAGTATGAACAAATATTTTAATATAGAATTTAAGGTAACATTTTTCTGAGGGGGCACAAGTAACTTAGTAACTCAGTTACAACTCAATTACAGGTAAAAAATATAATTATATGAATATGATTATTATTTTATACTATACTATGTTATTTTATATTATAAGAAAGTACGGTGCTCTAAATTGTAGGCCAAAGGGAAAACACAGATTTCACTGTTTACTTTTTTTATTTAATGATTTAAACCCAGTCAGACTTGTAATACAGAGTTTTCATAATGTGAATGCTTTACGTCAAATACCTGACCTTACTGATGAGCTGCCCTCAAGCTTATTCAAAATGTAATGGAGATTTGGTGACCCTGACCTATTCTAACATTAATTACTGCCTTTTAACATCTTTGGGGCACTTTATAATATTAAGGTACATCAACGGGCCTGTTATACATTTCCTTAATTAACATATTAGAGTGACCTCTCATCCCATGGACTTTGGTGCCGTACACATGAGAATGCTATGGCAGGGAGACTGAGGTTCTGAAACTATTAAAAATGACACCTCATTAATCATACAGACGGAATTTGTTCCAGTGAATTGCTCAGATTTTCCCAGCTATAATAGAGCCTGATTAGAATGGGACAGCAGCAAACAAATTATATAATTTTCACCTCTTATTAAACAGTGGACATTGACTGATAAATTGCACATTTTTGGTTTTGCACGTGCTGCCTAATTAGAAAAAAGAATGATTGGAAATCAAATCTGAGAGCGCTCCTTGATCAATGGTGTTCATTTGAATTATTCCTTTTTGTCCTGCCATCATGTGGTTAGGTATTCACACTTAATATATTCTCCAGCTCCCCCCCATGGAGAGGCTTCCAAAATAAAACAGTCATTGTCAAACAAGCTGATAGGCTAAAATGTACAAAATGGCAGCTCGAATGAATCACTATCTGCTGTCAGTACACTTAGTAAAACATGTTTTTTGTATATACATCACAGCAGCTGTCACAAATCACTGACTGACAGTTTTAACAGGTAAACCACAGGGACATCAAGCATCTTCAACAGATGGCATTCCATGCCTCTAACAGGAGAACTGCATACACACAGATGTTTTCACTAAAAAAAGTGTCTTGTTGGATTGACATTTTTGAAGGTCACCTCCAAACACCTTCCTCCCAAAGAAAAACAAACAAGGAGTGAAAGCCAAACATACAAAAGTGTGAGCTTTTAGAAGGAAATGTGCGTGCTAATAAGGAGTAATAATAAATTGTAGTTATAATGCTTACTTAGCATTACTTTGGCAATACTTTCTATAAATGCCATGTCTGTAAAAAATTATGAACACATTCTTAACACATTAAAATGCATTCATAAAGCATTATAGACATGGCTATAAAAATGCATAGGACATATTATGCGTTACAAATGCTTTAAATGCTATAATGCCTTATGACTGCCAATACAAGATGCTATTAGTGATATAGCCATAACCACCTAAACCGAGACCAAGTCATTACCAAGACCAGAGTGTATCGAAACCGAGACAAGACCAAGACCAAGGGAGGGCTAGACCAAGTCAAGATCAGAAACAGACTAATGTTAGAGTCTACATAATGCAACACACTATAAAATGTAGGGCATAAGCACCATATTGGGGCTAGGCAGTTTGACCTATAATTTGAACCATAGATGTAACACATGTTTTTTTATTTCAATATAAATGCTTCTGGACAGGTAAAGCACAGGTATGGCTACTGCGTGACGCAAGGGCGTAGGTTTGGTCTTAGTGTAAAACCAACACAAAGCATGCACATCCAAATGATAAACTCTGGGGACTGGACAGAGGAAACAGTCAGTGAAAAAGGATGGAGTCCACACACCAGATGATGCTCCCCAATTTTTTTGACATTTTGCTACGTCATGTGACATCGCGGGCCCAAGCCTTTCATTAGACATTCTGATGAGTCATTTTTTCAAATACTGTAAAATGCACCTTATTGGTTGCATTGGCTGCAAGGCTTTTTACACCAAATCGCAGTACTGTATTAACAACCAGATGAATATTAAGTCGTTGTGATAAATATTGAGATGTTTTGATGTGTGGTCTGAATAAAGAATAAAGTCGATTCCAAGACGAGACCAAGACCGCAAAAAAGTGGTCTTGGGACCAAGACTGGTCTCTAGTACTACAACACTAGATGCTGTATTGCTCCGTTAATTATTATACTGACCATTATAATGCATTATGAAGGTATCAATAGTGCATTATAAATATCACATTTTGTACATTTACATGTGGCAGGAAGTTCTTTGCTGAAAGGTTCATGAACAGGATTTCCTCTGGGACAGGAGCTGGTACCAACTGGGATACAGATCCTCATCCCTGACCACTCCACTAGCCGCTGGCCTTCAGAAACACATACACTGATGCATTCTGAGAGGGAGCATTGTGATGCATTAATCATTAGAAAAGCACAAAGCTCTGGGTTGAGTCACCAGTGCAAGTGGGTTGTTAGGTCTTCACCTGCTCTGTCAGAACTGTATGCTTGAATTATATTAATGTTCCTTGAGCTGGCTTTGTCTTGTTCAGTGGTGTTTAGTTCAAAAGTTATTATTTTTACCCCAAGTCTTTCCAAAGGCAAATTGGTATGAGTAGCTACTGATATAAGATGACTTTAAGAGAGTGAATATCTAGTCAGGACATCTCAGTGACTTTGAGTGTCCTTGTATGAGTGTGCTGTGAGTGACACTGCAAATGAGTTCAGTCCTTGCAACTTAAAAAAAAAGTTAAAAAAGCAGTAAATAAATCCAGGCTCTCTGCTGTGCGTTCTAACTTGGTCATGAAACTATTTATTCCAGGTCAGATATAAATAACTCTGAAGGATGTCAGTTATGACCTACACCACTGACAAGTCTCTATATTTTTTAGAGTTCATATATCAGTAAAGGAGTCTTAGAGGCCTGATATATTTAATCTATCAAATCTCAAGTGAGTGGTGGCAGTCTTACATTTTGAATTGACATAAACTCAGTCATTTAAAGCAGTAAAGGAGGGGGTCTGACAATACTGTAATTTAGCTGAAATGATACATCTGTATATATTGTTATTATTGTTATATGGAGAATAATACTCATAGGGATTATAATCCATGTGATATAGCCACAAATGAAAAACAAGGGGGAACAGATAAATTTATACTATTGCTAGATACTGACTTCCATTTCAACAATTGATTATTTATTTATTTATTCCCAGATTAATTCTGAAATTCTGACTGATTATAAAATAGAAATTTTTATATATATACACAATACATATGTTTTCATATGTACAGCGCATAGCCAACAATTTTCCCTAACCACTTATCCAGTACACTGTCACTGTTAGCTTAGATGGGATGTCTCTGTGGATAAAACCAAATAATCTAAAACTGTGTTTTCCAATCTGGTCCTGTGGGGAGCCACAGGCAGTCCACGTTTTGGTCCTGGGAGGAAGCAAAAATTTGAACTGTCAGACAGGGAGCTTGGTGGGGGCAAAAACGTAAGCCGGCTGTGGGTGCCTGAGGGAAACACTGATCTAAAAGAGACCAGCACAAACACAGGAGAACAGGCAAGTCCTCACACAAACACACACACACGATTATAGTCCTATCCTAGTGAGGACTGTCCATTCATTCTATGGGAAAACCCAAATCACAATCGTGACACCTTTAACCCCTAACACGTTACTTTAGCATAAGTAACCAAACAAAATGCACTTTTGGCAATTTAATTGTTCGTTTGCATTCACAAATTTTTATGAAATTCATTGAGAACTGAAAAAATCACCTTACTAGTCAGGTTTTTGAGTATTTGCTATACTTGTCCTTTGGTCCTCACAATTATAGCAAAACCTGTACACACACACACACACATAGACACACACACATACCATGTATTCCTATCTTTATGGGGACACTCCATTCATTCCTATAGGCATAACCCTGATCCCAACTATGACACCCTTAACCCCTACCCAGCCCTAACCTTAACCATAAGTAACAAAACAGAATATTTTTAGTTTTTTGATTGCAGACACATATTTTTATAAAATTTAGGTTATCCTTATGGGGACCAAAGAATGCCCCCACAAGGTAGAAAATAACTGATATTGGGTCCCCACAACATAATATAAATATGTATCACACACACACACACACACACACACACACACACACACACGCGCACACTCGCACAAGTTTGTATTCATACCTATGAAATTAATGGCACAAAAGTTCAATCGAATTATAACGCTGATGAGTCTGGGCTGCAATGCTTATACCTCAAAATAACAGGTTTTTATCACATTGTGGGGACATTTGGTCCCAACAATGTAGTACAGTATATACATACCCCCCCCCCACACACACACATACACACCCAGTGACCATAGGCTTTAATGATTTAAAAACAAATACAATGTCTTAAAAACAAATGATTGATTTATGACATTCGCTTAAAATGGGTCTGCTAATCGGTGGTGGGACATTGGACTGAAATAATGAATAAGCAGGTATTGCTTTAAATCATACCTGTGAAATGAATGGCACGAAAGTCCAGTCGAATTATAACGCTGATGAGTCTGGGCTACAATGCTTATACAGCTGGTGTCACAAAGCCCGAATTTAACCGAATGCTGGTAATTAAATACGCGTGGCACTAGAGAATTACACGGAGGTTTATGATCCCACACATTTAGTGCTTAATTATGGAGATTTCACTCCTTTTTACGCTAACCAGCAAAGAGATAAGGGTATTACACTATATGCTTGCATATGACAATTATTTAATTGAGCTCAACTAAACTTTCTGAAAGATGAGTTATTGGGCCTAATTGAAATTGATTAGTATTGTATAATAATAAATTGTATTCGTAGTATTGCATACTACTAATACAAGTTACGACGAGGGTTAGAAGAAGGCCATTTGATTTACCGTATTTTGTATGACAACATCTCCACCTTGTGTCAACAGTTAAAAACAACAGTTTATTTGTCATGAATTGCCTTTTGATACTTTAACCAAGACTCAGGTCAATGAATTTCCGCACAGTAACGGATACAAAACTGGAATGACAGTGTTTTGTTTAATTTTATACCAAATACAAATTAGTGGCTGAAGGCCCACTAAAAAGTTGGCGTTTCCGTATTCCGTATGTCCTTATTAGCCAGCAAAAAATGATGACAAAAGTGGACAACATGTCAATCTCTTAGTCAACGTTTCCATGCAACGCCTTCTCAAATGCTCCAACGGTGTCATTCATAGCAGTAAACGGCCATTTTGATATTAATAATCTGTTTTTATATTTGTACATTATTTTATATGTTTCTGCACTTTGTACAATTTAACGTCCGTTTCAATTTCATATTTATTTACACAAGAAAGTCTCTATCTGTTACTGACTTGTTAATTGTTAATGAATTGTTAATTGATATGCCATACCGCAGTTTCTTTAGCTACTATAGGTGCAATTTTCAGCACCAAGAGAGAGCACTAAGGACAGCACCCCAAAATATGAATTCAACGCTTAGATGACAGTAGGGTGACTCATGGGGAAAATGGCGAATGTACCTAACATTTTCTGTTTGATTGATTGGATATGGATGTATTTTTGCTATTATTAAAGTTGCTTTCATACTGACTGCAGCTTAGCTGGTTTTTCTGTAAACCTTAGCACTTGAAAAGCTGTAACGTTATATTCTGCCAAATGCTTTATAGCTATATTCTATTAATAAAAGTACTTCTACACCTCTGTTCTCCTCATTTAATTTGTATAAATATTTAGATTCACAGCACCAGAGAGGCCAGGAAAATGTCCAGGATTAGAACCGCATAATCTCTGGGGTATCCCATGACAACCAAATTGGGCAGTCCTTAGGCAACAGGACTCGTAAATATATTTCTGCTTAATAAAGGCTCATTCAATGCATCTACTTTAAATACTAATATAACAAGCTACATAAGGTAAAATCTTGTTATATATAAAACCATATACAACCGAGTCTCGAAATGCTGAGTTTTAATGCATCTGTAGGTTTTATAGTTACTCTTCTATTAATTAACTTGTAATTGCAATTTTATAATAAGCCTATAGCAATGACTTAGTATTAGTTCCTCAGGTAACAGTTCTGAGTCCGTGTCTCTTTCCTGAGGAGAGTGTGGGGGGTGTCTTTCAAGGTGGGACAAAGTCTTTGGGAGTTCTGTGCTGACTCAGTCTACCTGTTCCTTGTTTTATTGGGAGTGTATGTGTTTAAGACAGGGTAGGGCATGAATCCAAGGCAGCAGGGTGCAGTCAGGTGACTTGGCCCTTTTGCCTGCAGTCAGTTACCTTCGGCATTAAATGCTTGTGTTCTCTCTCACCTCAGCCCCTGTGTTCCTGCAGCACAGACATTATTATGCCCTGTCCAAGCCCAATGTCAGTCTCCTTTTCTCTTCATGTTTCATTTCCACTTTCCTGCCACTTTCAGTTCCTCAGTCCATATTTCCCAGTAAATAAATTCTTCCTGTGTTGTTTTTGGTATGTTGGTACTTTCTC
The DNA here is from genome assembly GCA_026780845.1 of Petrocephalus sullivani. Classification (NCBI taxonomy): domain Eukaryota; kingdom Metazoa; phylum Chordata; class Actinopteri; order Osteoglossiformes; family Mormyridae; genus Petrocephalus; species Petrocephalus sullivani. Next base: position 9,443,144 of record JAODKM010000032.1, on the reverse strand, counting down.
CCTCTTGGTGACACTACGCTCAGGCTTGTTGCGGATCGGAGCTGGTGTGGTGCTGAGGTGTCGCCCGCTGCACAACAGTACTTGCGCAGACCAGGGAGTGGCCAGATTTCTGTAGGTGGTTATACCAATTACTGGTCTGGTTGCTCTGATGGCTGCCATACTTGGGGAGTAGCTGTTGCTGTGGCAGATTGGCCCCTCCCAGTGGTGTCTGACGTCACCCCTTTCAATGAGCATATCATGAGACTCAGGTTAAAGCACTCGTTGGGTCTTGTCTGTTGTCTCATTGCATGCTCCAACCGCAGCGAGTGATGTCTTGACAAGGGAAACATTCTACTCGCAATGGGTGCCCTCGAGGTGACACCCCTCTGGTCTTGGGTGACTTCAATGCGACCACTGGCACTGATAGGGCTGGCTATGAGGATTGTGTCAGACCCCATGGGTCTTGCAACTGGGGTGAAAGTGGCGCCATGTTCCTTGCCTTTGCAAAAATTCAAGGGCTGCGGGTCGCTGGGTCCTGGTTCCAGCGCCCTGAGCTGTACTGTTGGACTTGGTATTCCAATACTGGTGGTGCGGCGAAGGAGATCGATAACATCCAGGAGGCTGCAGAGTCTACAGAAATGCCCAGTTTGTGAATTTGAACCACAGACTTGTTGTTGCTTCTCTGAAGATTCAGAGGTTACCACCTACTAGGAGAATGAGTTTGGACTTGGCCAGACTCCAAGATCAAGCTGTCTCTAATGAGTTTGCATGCAGTTTGAGTGAAGAACTAGCAGACTTGGGTGCAGCTGCTGACTGAAATGTGATGTGAGAGGCCTTCCGTGATGAGACCCTCTAGGTTGCCAGGGGTTGTGTTGGTGTTGCCAACGTTCCCAGAAGGAGGTGTTTAATCTGTCAGGGCACCCTGGATATTATTGAAAGGAGTCGCAGTGCACGGCTTGGTGGCAATTCCAGGCTGTACCGAGTGCCGACTGTAATTGAAGCATTATTCACAACCGAATCTGTTCCTCAGAGAGTAGCAGTTGGAGTAACAGTAGGTGATGGAACGGTCCTTACGGAATGCACTGCAGTTGTGACCCACTGGGCCAGCTATTTTGAGCAGTTGTTTAAAACTGATCCTCCGAATAGGACGATGGACATCTCTGGGTCCACGGTTCTTGAAGCTGACCCACCAATCAGCTGTGAACCACCCAGTCTCATTGATATTGCGTGGGTAGTAAATCAGCTGAAGGAGGGGAAGGCTGCAGGGATCTGTGGTATCCAGGGTGAACTCCTCCAGGCTGGTGGTAAGGCTGTCCTCCTGGCATTGCAAGCAATCTTTGCTTCCATTTGGGAGACGGGCATCATCCCAACTGACTGGAAAACGGGACTTGTTGTCCCTATCTGGAAAGGGAAGGGTGATCACCTGGATTGCAGCAATTACAGGGGGTAACACTGCTCTCTGTGCTGGGCAAGGTCCTTGCTAGGGTCATCCTTAATAGGATCCGTGATCACTTGCTTGTCTACCAGCGACCGGAGCAGTCTGGTTTTATACCTAAGAGGTCTACCATCAACCGTATCCTGGCACTGCGGGTCGTTACCGAGCGCAACTGCAAATATCGGCAGCGCTTCTTTGTAGCTCATGTCGATTTTTGTAAAGCGTTCAACTCAGTTGATGGAGTTGCCATCCTGAGATTTCATGGGATCCCCCCGAAGTTGGACCTCGTGGCCGACCTGTACACTGGTACTGTGTGTGAGTGCTGTTCAGAGTGGCAGCGGAACCTCTGCCTTCTTTCCAGGTGATTCTGAGATTCATCAGGGGTGTGTTCCTGCTCCTACTCTGTTCAATGCTTGCATAGACTCGGTGCTGGACAGGGTTGTGGGGTCCAGTAGCTTCAGGACTTCGATTGGCGAGGAAAGACTTACTGATCTTGACTCTGCCGACGATGCTGTGATCTTCACGGAGTCAATAGAGACTCTGATCAGGGCTCTTGAGAGGCTGAGAGTCTGGGTTTGCAAGTATCCTGGGTAAAAACTAAGATCCTGGTCTTTAATGACCTCTTGGGCACAGCCATCAGCAGTGTCTGTGGGGAGAGTGTGACCACGTCAAGAGGTTCACTTACAGTGCCTTGAAAAAGTATTCATACCCCTTGACCTTTTCCACATTTTGTCACGTTACAACCGCGCATTTAAATGTATTTTATTGGGATTTTATGTGAAGTGGAAAGAACATTATATATGGTTTTCAAAATTTCTTTTTAAATAAAGATCTGAAAAGTGTGGCATGCATTTGTATTCAGCCCCCTGTACTCTGATACCCCTAAATGAAGTTCCAGGGCAACCAATTGCCTTCAGAAGTCACCTAATTAGTAAATAGATTCCACCTTTGTGTAATTTATTCTCAGTATAAATACAGCTGGTCTGTGAAGGCCTCTGAGGTTTGTGAGAGAACAACAGTGAACAAACAGCATCATCAAGACCAAGGAACACACCAGACAGGTCAGGGATAAAGTTGTGGAGAAGTTTAAAGCAGGGATAGGTTATAAAAAATATCTCAAGCTTTGAACACCGCACTGTTCAATCCATCATCCGAAAATGGAAAGCGTATGGCACAACTGCAGATCTACCAAGACATGGCTGTCCACCTAAACTGACAGGCCTGGAAGGAGAGCACTAAGCAGAGAAGCAGCCAAGAGGCCCATGGTCACTCAGGAGGAGCTGTGGAGAGCCACAGTTCAGGTGGGAGTATCTGTCCACAGGACAACTATTAGTCGTGTACTCCACAGATCTGGCCTTTATGGAAGAGGGGCAAGAAGAAGGACATTGCTGAAAGAAAGTCATAAGAAGTCCTGTTTGCAGTTTGCCACAAGCCATGTAGGGGACACAGCAAACCGGGATGAAGGTGCTCCGGTCAGATGAAACCAAAGTTTAACTTTTTGCAAAATGCTGTGTGGTGGAAAACTAATACTGCTCATCACCCTGAACACACCATCCCCACTGTGAGACATGGTGGTGGCAGCATCATGCTGTGGGGATGCAGGGACAGTGAAGCTGGTCAGAGTTGATGGGAAGATGGATGGGAGCTAAATACAGGGCACTCCTGGAAGAAAACCTGTTAGAGGCTGCAAAAGACTTGAGACTGGGGCGGATGTTCACCTTCCAGCAGGACAATTAGTGAGTTCTAGTTGTATTAGTAACTCGTAAAGCACAAGTTCACGACCGGAAGTTGCAACTGGAACGCCCCCCGAAGTGGGAATTTCAAGTTGTGAACTGGGAGGAATCGACACAACCCCGACATCAGAATTCAAGATGGCTGCGCCCTTTAATCAAAAAAAGTTGTTGTAGTTTTATTAGTGCTTGCATCTTTGTGGCTCATTAAACTGGTCGATACACCATATTATGTTGCCAGGGTGTTTTTACGCACAAAATATTGTGATATTTGGATTTCCCGCTTAGCCAGATAGATTTAAGGTACTTGTAGTCCCTGGCATCGCTAAATGGTATTCCGACTTGTTGTACTGGAACGTGGTGAACTCGAGTGTGACGTCATTCTGAGTTACGACCTCCGAGGTAACTAGAACACACGAAATGACCCTAAACATACAGCCAGAGCTACAATGGAATGGTTTAGATCAAAGCATATTCATGTGTTAGAATGGCCCAGTCAAAGTCCAGACCTAAATCCCATTGAGCATCTGATACATGTAGTATCGCTCATCACCTCTGATGGTGCGTTCCAGTTACCTCGGAGGTCAGAACTCGGAACTGGGAATGACGTCACGCACGAGTACACCGCGTTCCCAGTACAACAAGTCGGAAAACCATTTAGCAATGCCAGGGACCGTACCTTAAATCTGACGGGTTATCTGACTAAGCGAGAAGTCCCAATATCACCGTATTTTGTGCATAAAAACACCCTAGCAACATGTCCACAAGTAGTGGCTGGCCAATATGGCGTGTCAATCAATTTAATGAGCCACAAAAGACACGAGTGGTAATAAAACTACAACTTCTATTGATTAAAGGGCGCAGCCCTCTTGAATTCTGAAGTCGGGGTTGTGTCGATTCCTCCCAGTTCACGACTTGAAATTCCTACTTCGGGGGGCGTTCCAGTTGCAACTTCCGGTCGTGAACATGGAATTTACGAGTTACGAATACAACTGGAATGCACCATGAGTAGTGAGTAGGAAGCAGGCAGCTGAAGTGAGGTACACTGTTAGGAATCTCATCTGGCTATTTGTTCAGTTGGTGACCTATAGTGAATTTTTTGTGGGTGCTATACACCAGCTTTGCACCCCTGTCAAAGAAACATAAGAATTAATCTGGCTGTTATTTCTGTGGGTGACCTATAGCGAAATTCCCTATTAGGGTTGCCACACCATAGTGGGGCATTGCCACAACCACTATGTGCCACTATGTACCACCAGTGGTGGTAAATCACAGTCTCAAGAAAGTATTACGATTTATATACTTCTATTTATATATCTGAAGTACTTTATCATCAATGGACATAAAAATAAACTGGATAAAAAAACTTTTCAGTTATAAACTACAATTGGTAATGAAATTAGCGTTCACATACGAAATCATTTGCTTATATCAAAACTTAAGGTGCATAACACTTAACAAATCAAATTAATCTTCAGGATAAACATTGTTAACTCAGCCATAACCTATTAATATAAATAAGACAAATTAATCTAATCAATCCAATGGCGTTATCATACAAACTGTGGATGGGATGCTGCCTTCATCACAACTTGGAAAAACAGGACAAATTTTTTTAATTAATACGGGACGCATAATTTTATTGTTAAAAATGGGACGATTCCATATCTTAATGGACGTGTGGCAACCCTATTTCCTATCCACATTTGTTTGCAGTGCAATTGTCCTGCTCTCACCCCCATTTTGCAGCCATCTAGCCCTTTTTATGATTTTTTAGAGCCATTTTAGTGCCCCAAAGTTCGGGTCCCCATTGACTTCAATGGGGTTCAGGTTTGGGGTCAAGTTCGGGTCCTGAACTTGAACTTTGCGGCGAAGTTCGGCCGAACCCAGCGAACCCGAACTTCCAGGTGTTCGCTCAACTCTACTCGGGGGCTGAATACAAATGCACAGTACACTTTTTTGAAAGTTTTGAAAACCATGTATCATTTTCTTTCTACTGCACAATTTTGCCCTACTTTGTGTTGGTCTATCACATTAAATCCCAATAAAATACATTTAAGTTTGTAGTTGTAACATGACAAAATGTAGAAAAGTTCAAGGGTTATGAATACTTTTCCAAAGGGACTGTACCTCGGCAGTGACATTCATGTCTCTGGTGACTCTTCCTATGAAGTCACTAGACGAATTGGGAGAGCATGGGGGGGTCATGAGGTCACTGGACAGGGGTGTGTGGTGCTCTCCATATCCTTGGAAGAGGATGAAGGTCCAAGTCTTTAGAGTCCTGGTACTTCCTATCTTGCTTTATGGTTGCGAGACATGGATGTTATCCAGTGACTTGAGATGAAGACTGGACTCCTTTGGTACTGTTTCTCTTCGGAGGATCCTTGGGTACCGCTGGTTTGACTTTGCGTTGAATGATCGGTGGCTCAGAGATTCCCGAATGAGGCACATTACCTGCATTGTGAGGGAGTGCCAGTTGAGGCACTATGGCCATGTGGCGCGATTCCCTGAGGATGATCCAGCTCTTAGGATCCTCATTGCTAAGGATCCGAGAGGTTGGACCAGGTCGAGGCGACGCCCGCATAGCACCTGTCTGCGGCAGATGGATGGCCACTTCCGGGGGTGCGATCCCGAGATGTTCCCTCGTGTGGTGGGTGCGGCAACGCGCTGCACCAGTGCATGCTCCCCAACCTGACCTGACCTGACCTGGGCGGGTTACATGTAGTATGTGGTACTCGTGCGTTTGAAATAAAAAATTTTGGTTTGTGGGGTTATAGCTAGTCTTCTCCTGCACAAACTACACCTACACTAGACTACACCAGCTTCTATTAAAGAAGCAGGCAAAATAATAGACAATTGCTGTAATCATCACTGCATGTATTACTATTTGTATTAATTATAATGTTACAAATGTAATCATAACAATACAGATATTAATTACAGCCTTCCCCCGAAAGAAGGTGTTATAGTTCCCAGGCATGAATTATACAAATGGAAAAGCTCCCTTAATACCAGCTTATAAACCCAGGCTCATCACTGGTCATGAAGAGTTCAGGCAAAAGCACGGGTCAGCACAAGAGGGCCGTATCGGTAAGATTGCAGTGGGAGACCTGTGGCCATAAAATTTGTGACATCACCCAATGCAATACCATGATTGGCTGGTTGCTGTGACTTCCTGAATAACACCACAATGAAGATTTTATAAACTACTCTGTTCTCCATGTCTGGGCCTCCGCGAGCCTCAAGCCCACACTATGGGGTACAATGCACAGCGTTTGCATACATTTCCTCTGGACAGTCCAATGTCCTCTTGCAGTGCAAAAGCATGTCTGTAGACAAACTGGTGTTTCTACAGAGATTGTAATTAATGTGTGCATATATGACATGTACATTCTGTCCAGGGTGACCCAGGCTCTGGGCTCCCAGGCTCATCATGATTATGTACAGCAGTGTTTCCCAATCCGGTCCTCAGGGGACCCAGAGTTAGTCCATGTTTTTGCTCCCACTTTCCTCCTGGGAAGGAGCAAAAACATGGAGTGTTTGTGGGTCCCTGAAGATGAGATCGGGAAACACTGATGTACAAGACAAGCACTTATGAGGGATGGGTGATGGATTACTAAAGAGCTAAACTAACATTTATTTTCTTTTTTGTAATTATTTAGTATTAATTAGTGGAATTACCTTTGGTAGTCTGTGTGATTACTGATCTTGTGTTGATTTTTGCTTGGATTCCTATCTCTCACATGCAAGGTAAATACAATATAGTTAATAATAGAACAGAATTTCTCCTTACACACGTACTGTAATGTATTACACAGTGGGACACATTGTCTCCTGAATCTGCATCTGTTTTTTAATTTTCTTTATGGAATATGTTGTATTTTAGCCTGGTATCATATCACACAGATATGTCCATATTCATCCAGTCCTTAGCCCTGCCAGCGCCTTTTAAATGAACTTGGTTTAATTTGCTGCCAGTTGCCACTTGTCTGATTAATTATGCATGAGTGTCTTTTGGGTGCGCTTAGGCTACACACTGAGGAGGGCTTGTTGCTGCCTTTCATCAGGACTGGCCCTGTATTTCTTCATCTGCCAAGTATAATTAAGGTTTGAAAACTGTTTGTTTGTTCTCAGGTTTTTGTTTGTCCTTTGGGGAATCTTTTTAAATTCTAGAATTCTACTACAAATGGTCACTGATCAACCCGTCACAGAATGCGTGAGAATCATTTTCTTTTCTATTTGGTTTTGAAGAGCACCTTTTCAATTTGGTCTCTATTCCTCTCCTCATAATAGATCTGTCCATCCATCCATCCATCCATCCATCCATCTCTCATAGTTCTTACCCAGCACAGGGTCAGAGTGATGGATAATTTATTCTTGTTGAATTCTCAATGCATGAATGCTCACTCATATCAAATTATTGCATCTTGAAAGTTTTGGGTAAGTACAATGATTCTCCCTGTAAGACATGCTCTCTCTGCACTAAATTAGTAGCAGTTTCTTTGTTGGGCAACATGGTGGTTTCACAGCCAACAGCCCCACACCCCAATGACTGTCAGTTCGATTGACCCCCCCCAGGATACTTCGGTTCACTTACACGGTTCAGAAACATGTAGGTATGTGAGCTGGTGTCTTAATTGTCTGTAGTGCTTGTCCAGTGACGGACTTGAATCACACTCGTACCCCTTCTTATAGGCTCCGTGTTGACAGCCACCCTATGTTGGATGAGCAGGTAGGGGTACACCGTTTGAAGTTTATGACTGACAGATAGAAGCGACTGTCATGAGTAATGCGTCTGTCATGAGTAATGCGTCCTCCTCCTGAATGCAGGAACGTTTCACCTGCAGCAAATTCTAAGTCGGTATTATTGTATGGATGGGGCCTATTGAGAAGAAGAGTGATGAGGGGGTAGGAGGCCAAATTAATGAGAAACGTCATGAATTCCTGATGCGGTTCCAGTTTCAGCTGCATCCGTGGTCTTCCTCGTGTCTGGGAGACTGCAGCGCCGAGTGAGGACTTCCTGACAAATGGATGCACACGACTGCCTGAGGCCTGTCCATAGCAACTCCTCCCCTGTCAGGGAGTGCATGATGGGTGATTTACCACCGTCTGATGTGCACGTCTGTAACGGTGCTGCTCTCATCATGCAGGAAGCCAGACTGCCACCCAGCGTGCAGAAGAGTGCTACCTGACACAGTTCATGTTCATTGGATCAGAGACCCTAACCAATTAGCTAGTGGAACCTTTCATTTTGTCTGCCTTTGGTATTTATGAATTAACAGGTTACCCTGTGACAAAGTTAATTACTACAAGTCAAAGGGAAGGAAAGTTAATTATTTACGTTTTGTCAGCCATGCATTAGTCAGATCTGTTGATGCTGATGTGCGACTTTTCTTTAATGACAAAAAGACAGTTTAGCATCTTTTTATGACAGTACCTTTTCATTAATGCACTTGCATGAAATGTCTTCTTTGAGAAAATACATGACTGAATACTATGAACCTAAACTGTAGGGCATTCTTCACATAAGGCCCTCAATAAAAGGCGACAAGGACTGTTTTTGTTTAAGCATGAGTCTAGACTTGTTTCTCTGGAGAACCGTGCCCCAGGATTTTTTGACTTTTGAATGATAGCAGAGAGAGAGAGTAGACAGCAATTTGTAGTGACAGAGTGGGTACACAGGTTCATCACCTCAGTCTCCCCAAACAAAACCCACAAGTAGCACTGCTGGCTATCTAAGCAAAATGAGTCGTGAGCAGGCAAAGCCCATCCAGCCGAGGTTAACAGCTGTCATCCATGTGGCCATGGTGCTGAATAGATACCGGCATTTGCTCCCCTTTACTACATAACAGAACCCCTGCAAAATATCATATATAAATCCACCTGCCATTGCTACTTGTGTTGTCTTAAACTAGTAATGTAAGTAATGTAATGTAAATTTAGCCTTTCCCTAGAAAGTACCCATGGTTGCCAACTTTGGTCTGCTGGCTGGAGTGAGATTTACAATTCAAGACAAGTCTGCACACGCATTTACATGTGTGTAACAGTTTTATTACCTTGTAAATAGTCTGTAGGGTTTGCAAACTGCCCCAACACGTTTGATGTAGCTAATTTTAGGTTAATAATGGAATAATATAGATCTGTGGTAAGATTTCTGGTGTGAGCGTTAGAGCCTGAAAGCCTGAGTGTCACGGTGGATGTGTGAGGGCTGGCAGCCCTGTGTACCTAAGGAATCCCACGTCCCCGTACATGTGACAGGGCATATACTTGCTTAGTCCCCCTTACAAACCAGATGCGTTCCTTAAGCCTGCCTTTAAGCTGAATTTGTAGGTAAGTTGGAGCAGGAACTTGGTTCTTGGTTCTTATTTAACACCAGTTAGTCAAATGTTAGTCTTGGTATTTACTTGGTATTTATTTAGTAGATATTTACTGTACTGTATCTTGAACTGACAAACCGTGGAAACTACACAAGGTTAGTTTCAGTGTCAGAAAGTGGTGCGTACCGTCTTTATTATAAACTATTGTATTTAACTTTATTTAAGTCTTTAATATAATAGGCTTTATGGCAGTCTGTTTGTAAATATGAGTTGTCTCTAAGTCCTATGTTCTTAACCTAGGGACTGCCTGTATTAGCAATCTAAAGATGCAAGCTGCATTGGATTGTGGGAAGACACCAGGGCACAGAGACTGAACCGGCACAACACTGAGAGAACAGATGAATTCCATACCAGCAGAACATATGTGGGATTCGAACCCCCTGGAGATGTGCGGCTCCACTGTGCCCCGCTGAGCCACTGTGCTGCCAACAAGCTGCACTCGGCAGCCATGCAGAGAAGTGTTACTGCGCATTGCTGTTAACGCACTGCTGCACACAAGGTCTGCTTTGACATTCCTATTCTAGCGGTGTACAGCGCACATTCAGTATCGTCCGCGGCTCAGCTTGGTGCCTTAAACCATACAGATAATGACTTGCTGGCTGTAGCAGGAAGTCCCTCTAGCTGCTGCGTCACTATGACTCCTCTAGCTGTATTGTAACCAGTACCTGTTGTAACTTTCAATTATCTCTCATTTGATTTGCATTAAATAGGGCAAAGTTGATTGCTTTAGCAACTGAGAGTAACTTCAACTAGGTGTTAGCAGTGGCAGCTTGATGGAATAAACGGAGTAATTCATAGTAAAAAAAATGCAATGTTATTCAGAGATTATAATTGTGACTCATTACAATACAATGTTACGTCCCTGACACGATGTATTGCAGGGGAGTGGCATTTGATCCGGTGTTTCCCCGCTAAAAAAGCATTCCTTCATAAAATTTATTAGTAGAGCAATGTTGGCCTTTTGATTTTTTTGCGGCGATTAAACGTATACTTCTTTCTTCCAGGGGCGTGGCTTAAAATTCTGCGCTCCTGACAAATTACGGGTCCCTCACGGTACGTCGAATTTGCCGAGCGCGATGCTCCTCATGCTAGAATTTGCCAAGCGAATTTTATATTTTCGTATTCGGAGCCCCCTGAATCTGCCAGGGTATCCATTGCCCCGCCGACGACCCTGGCTTCTCCTATTTTCAGTACCAACTGACCACTACGCCACAATTTCACACCAGTACAGAGTCCAAGTTCAATTCTGAACACTAGATGGCAGCGTTTCCACATGAACAACCATTTGGGCATAAAGGCAACGCGCGGCTGTTTCGTTTACGGCAAGGTCAAACAGAAACCATTCAAGTGCATTTTGGTTTTGCGCAGGGTGCAAGTTATTTTAAAAGGAGATAAATGCTGCTTTTATTGGACCAAAAATCGAATTGCACAGTTTCGCTTAGATACATTTCCAAACAGTGCAGACTTTTTTTTTAATCAAGAAACAGGCTTTGATGTAAAACGTACATACAATGTTCAACATATAGTTTAACAATGAATTAACTCTTGATACCTCTGATTATCAAAGTGAATTATTTTTTTCATTTTTATTTATTTGTATTTCATTTCGTTGGTAAGAAGACAGGCTTTTTCTGGAATAACCCCCCAGCGTCAACTAGATGTAAATATAAATACATTTAATTATAAAACATCAAGGAAAAGAGAAGTAAGAATTGGCCACGGTTCAGCCAGCAGGCCTGTTGTCAAATGCATGCATCCATCCATCCATCTTGCAGCCAGAAATCATTGTCAAGGTTATTGAAGCTCTTGGATTATTCCATTCATAACTGATTCTGGTACTGCTCTCCTTCTGATTTTTGACTTTTAATTATTCGTATTCAGCTGGACCTAATTGTGCATGTGTCCATTTTTCAGTAATAAGGTACAGTCAGAGTCGGGCGCAGGCTGTGGCACTCGCTGTTCTTGGGTAAAATTGGGTGAAGGCTGATTGGCTGTAGACTGAAATTCCTTTGTGTTCTTCTGATTGGTTAATAGGTGTGTGATGTACAGACTGTCCTAGACATCGGCAATGGGCACAGTGATACCAGGCACCCAGCTGCATGGGGGAGATGCTACATACCTGCCCCCCCCCATCGCACAGCAAAGCGGCACTCCACATTGACCTTTGCCGAAAGTAAAAAAAACAATGTTCTAAGCGTTTCCAAGCCAGGCAGCCTCGGTTTGAATTACAGGGGAGCTAATGGGAGCTCAGCTCCCCTGTAAAGGACACGGCCTCCCCTGAAAGCCTCCCCCGAGACATTTAAAAAATTGTCTACTTTTGTATTATGGGTGTATTTTAATTTCCATACATTAAGGTTCCTGAGATTAGGAAAGAATAGTATAAATATGTCAATGTTGTGTGTTTATTGGCTAATCACATTCCATTTCCCGGTATTAACTGCCCGCAGTAGTAATAGCAGAATGTTTTTTTTGCAGTAACCCTGTTATTGTCCGCATGCATGTGACATGGGAAGTCATGGTGCACGCCGGAAAATAGGGCCACTATGTGAAGCCACTGTGCAGTAGAACCCTGCTTACAACTTGTCAATGGTCTACCTCAGAGGCGTGTAGATATTCATTAGGGATCTGTGTTTCCGAGCTTCTGTCATGCCCCTTAAGTCGACTAGAAGCACAGTGAAATACACTGTAGGTGGCCTGGTGCCTTACATATACTGACCAAATCACCCCATAAGACAGCTGCACCCGTGCCTGGCAGCCCATAAAGCACTTTAAGAAGTTAGCTTACTGTACCGTTTATTGTCACATTTAGCTAGCTCTTTGCTTTTATCCTGGTACTTTTTTGTGATATGACAGATACAGAGAGGAACAAAATACATAAATCACCCCATCAGCCAAAGCATATGCAGAACAAACCAAACCAGGAATCAGGAATGCATGCAACTCCTAAAATCACACCAGCCATAGAATGAAAAATTAGGAATTTAAACAACAATATGCAAATCTAACCAGGAATATACACAATATATAAAATTTATAATTTGCAAAATACATAAAATCACAGCAGGGATTTATATGAATATAAAATCACAGCATGAGCCTACATAAATACAAAAAAATTACAGCGGGAATGTACACAGTGATTAAAATCACAGCAGGAACCTATATGAATATAAAATCACAGCACAAACCTACATAAATACAAAAAATTACAGCGGGAATGTACATAGTGATTAAAATCACAGGAAGTATTTACAAAATACATACCTGCATGAATATAAAATCACAGTGGGAAAGTACACAATAATTAAATTCACAGTGGGAATGTACGGGATACACAAAATCACGGCAGGAACCACAATGAGTATAAAATCACAGTGGGAATATATACAGTGTATAAAATCACAAAAATGCACAGAGTACATGACGAATAACAGCCCGAAAATTATTAACATGATGCAGACTTACCCCTTCCTGGAGGCCCATGATTGGCTATGATCAGCACTGCGCCAACCAGCAGTCTGCAGTGTGGGCTAATGCCACCTTCACCCCTTCCCTACCCAGGCCCCAGAATTCCAGAAATTCCCGTATCGTTTCCCACTAAATTCCAGTGCCGCCTGGCTCTGTACATTGACCCCATCATGAGAACGGTGGGCTTGACTTAAACAGCTGAAAAGGGGATGCTGCCTCATGTTCAGTGCCAGGGGAGCTGCCCTTCAGACGTGCAATGATGTCATTGGCATGTAGCATTAGACCTGGAAAGAACTACAGGCCCTTCTGCGATTTTCTGCTCCAAAATTATGTGCATAGCAATGCATCCCTTTGTCAGCACCCAGGCTAATGTCATAAATTTAACTCACTGCTCATATTCCTTGTTTGCCCTTCTGCCAGCCCAGGTAACACTGTGCCAGTGTAATTCTGTGTTTGTCGCGTGGGCATCAGGGGGCTGGGAAACACTGAAGGGTAGCGACTAGTGATGGATAAATGAATCTTCATGAACCATTTGCTGTATTTTATGACCCCCACTAGGTGGCGATCTTGCTTTGCTTTGGGGCATGCTTTGAGCCCTTTTTTGAACAGAGAGCACCATCTAGTGGAGTCAGACAATACAGCAAACGGTTCATGAAGCTTCATTTGGCCATCACTAGTAGCGACCATAGAGAGGAGGTAATATGTGACGGGACCACCATCTGCTGGGCACAGAGCGGAAGTGCAGGACAAGTCAGACCTAACCACTGGTGAGGACAATGGAAGTTGATAACAGTGACACGACAGTCTAATCTAAGATGCGTGTTGATTTTACAAGAAAGATTATTTGATTATTATAGTAAATACATGCAATGTAAAATGTAAAATAGTGGATATTTGGTTAATAATAATTCAGCCGTCCAGCCATAATCATTCATCCTGCACACGGTCTCTGTGAGCCTGGATCCTATCCCAGGAAACTAAGGGCAGGAGGCAGGGGACGCCCTGGACGGGGTGCCAGCCCATTCCAGGACAGGAGGCAGGGGACGCCCTGGACGGGGTGCCAGCCCATTCCAGGACAGGAGGCAGGAGACGCCCTGGACGGGGTGCCAGCCCATTCCAGGAGAGGAGGCTGGAGACGCCCTGAACAGGGTGCCAGCCCATTTCAGGACAGGAGGCAGGGAGCACCCTGGACGGGGTGCCAGCCCATTCCAGGACAGGAGGCAGGGAGCGCCCTGGACGGGGTGCCAGCCCATTCCAGGACGTGGCTGTTTTAGAGACTGGAATTTACCTAACCATGTTTTGGAGATAATGGAAACACCACACACGGAGCTGAGGGTGGGTATTCAACCCACAACCAGAGATGAGTAAGACCACAGTGATACCCACTGAGCCATATTACACCTAATATAAGGAACATCACAGAATCACTGCACTATTCAGCCATGTTCTTTTTTCCCTTGCACTGTGCTGTAATGAATAATGAGTCAGGAGAAGACAAATAACCACAGGGCTTCCGAGAACTGATGAGATCCATTTGGTTTATTGCACCTTGTGTAAAATGCATTCTCATTTTAAGAGGCCTGTGTGTGGTCTATACAGAATCACAAATAGACCCGAAAAAAAAAACATACACTCGCTTGTAGAAATTCTGGGGAAGGATCACAGCCTAGAAATTGTACATCTCCCAGAAGGGTTTAGAAAAGTCCCGCTGTTAGAAGGCAGGAGAGACAGATGTCATCACAGAGGCCATGGATATTCTGAATGCATTCCTAATTATCTGTCCACTTTCTAATCACTTATCCTGGTCAGGGTGGAGGCCAGAGGCTTGGACTGTGTCCCAGGCAGCACAGAGTACAAGGCTGGGGTAGATCCTAGATGGGCTGAACCTTTGACCCTGGGGATGTGAGGAAACAATGCCAAGCACTTGGTGCTAACTTCATTCCTAATGACGTGCATTTTAAAATTATACTGACATATTATTTAAAGAATAGCGAGAATTCAGCAGATTTTTGGTGTCTTATGTTCTCCCAGACTGTAAGCACTGCTCCTTAAAGCTGAAATCCAGTACAGCCGTCTAATAACTTAGATTTATGTTCATCTGTTGCTTCTGTTTATCCCAGCTATACGTTAATGCAGTCACGGCCGGTAACACAGTGGTTAAGGATGTCGTACCTCAGAGGTTCCGGATCAAGTCTCCGGAGAGGCTCTGGTGTAGCTTAGAGCAAGAGACTTAACCTGAATTCTTCAGCAAAAAAAAATAAAAAATCCATCCCTAAAATGGGTGTAATTGTAAGATAAAATGCTGTAGATAAAAGCCAGCCCTGCAGCATTGCTCGCAACGGAGGTACAGTGCTGGCTGTTAGTCAGGAACGCATTAGTGGTTTGGGATGAAATCGTGTTAGCGTCGTGCTGGCGAGGTCTGCCATGTAAATCCTGACGGAAATGTTGCATCAACAAATGACAGCCATAGTGATATGGATAAGCATGGATTTTACTCTTGTTTGAGGACCTAAAAACCTGCACAAACTGTTTTGGTGTTCATTACATAAACCGCTGAAGAAGATCCACATGGTGTGAAAATAGCATGTAATGAACTAATATGTCGTAAGATAAAATCCTTTAAAATTTTTAAGATGCACTGCTTGTGAGTCAAGCTGCCTAAAGATAAAACTGAAAGTTAGTTCTATAAAATACTGTATAATATGATATGTGAATATTATTGCACGAAAAGAGATTGCAATATATTTTCACATAATATATTAGATACACATAGTTACTGTTTCACCATTGTTCTTTGTTGTGTAAACTGCGTGAGGTCATGTGTGTATCTGGGTAAGTCCCCTGCGATGGACTGGCATCCTGTGCAGGTTGCAGCCCAGCCATATGCCTTAGAGTGCCTGGGACAGGCTCCAGGCCCCCTACAAGCCTGAGTGCGATAAGCAGCTGGAGGATGGATGGATGGATTTTCTATGTCACTTTCCCAGCTGGGCAGATGAAGGGGGTCATTTGTTCATACTCCAGAATTTAACCCCACACTGGAAGTTCTCATTCAACTCATATTGCAATAAATACCTTGTCCATCTCATGCAAGCGTTCAGTGGTTACAGATTTATAAGTTATAGAGGGCAATATTGATTACGCTGAGCTGCAAACACATATCGAAGAGTATGGGTGATTTCCCGGCAAATTAATTTGAATTCTGAATACATTTTTGCTAGGGTTCCAAAGCAGGAGAACAGAGGTCTAGAAAGCCTGCAGGCACACCAAATGTTCTGCCATGTTAGCCGCGTTCTGATCTGGGACAGCGTTTTTCATGAGAGCAGGGATTGGGCTGGTCTGTTCACCCGTACCCATGAAACAATGAATTTATCTATTGTCAGATACAGAGCAATGAAGACCACATCCTGTGTTGATGTGTAAGCTATAAATGGCTTAATGACTTACACGCTGTATGTTCGCTGTTAACATGGATTCCGTAGTACTGTCATAATTAGGCCTACAAAAAAATCAAAGCTGGGCCAATTCTGTCAGCCTTCGGAAATAAACGTGGTACGATACCATGTTCACCGTCGACGAAGAAAGAGACTAGGTATTGTACCTTTGATGTAATGAGGATAGCTACATGAAAGCTGTGCTATTCTGAAATAAGCTTAACTACTGCAAGCTTTTGAGAGACGTGCTTTAGCCTGCAGTCGTAGCTACTTGCACTTTGATACTCTAAGATTGCCTTTATGGAAGCACCCTTGATAACTGCTGTGGTTACAGATGTTAGCTACAAGGTTGTCAGCTGGCTTGAGTGAGATTTTCGATCTGGACCGGAAACCCAACTTGGACTACGCATGCTCAGAAATTCTGCAGAAAAAAACAGTTTACTTACCTTGTAAATAGTCTATAGGGTTCCAAAACTACCCTAACGCTCATTTGATTTAGCTCATTTTAGGTTTATATTGGAATACTGTAGATTTGGTGTGAGATTTCTTCCGGGAGTGTAATAGCGTGAGATCAAGACTGAAAGCGTGAGTGTCACACCACATGCGTGAGAGCGTGAGATCAAGACTGTCAGTGTGAGTGTCACACCATATGCGTGAGAGTGTGAGATCTAGGCTGAAAGCGTGAGTGTCACACCACATGTGTGAGAGTGTCACACCACATGCGTGAGAGTGTGAGATCTTGGCTGAATGCGTGAGTGTCACACCACATGCGTGAGAGTGTGAGATCAAGACTGTCAGTGTGAGTGTCACACCACATGTGTGAGAGTGTGAGATCTTGGCTGAATGCGTGAGTGTCACGCCACATGTGTGAGAGTGTGAGATCAAGACTGTCAGTGTGAGTGTCACACCACATGTGTGAGAGTGTGAGATCTAGGCTGACAGTGTGAGTGTCACGCCACATGCGTGAGAGTGTGAGATCTTGGCTGACAGCGTGAGTGTCACGCCACATGCGTGAGAGTGTGAGATCTTGGCTGACAGCGTGAGTGTCACACCACATGTGTGAGAGTGTGAGATCTTGGCTGACAGCGTGAGTGTCACGCCACATGTGTGAGAGTGTGAGATCTTGGCTGAATGTGTGAGTGTCACACCACATGCGTGAGAACATGAGATCTAGGCTGACAGCGTGAGTGTCACGCCACATGTGTGAGAGTGTGAGATCTTGGCTGACAGCGTGTGTCACACCACATGTGTGAGAGTGTGAGATCTTGGGTGAATGTGTGAGTGTCACGCCACATGTGTGAGAGTGTGAGATTGAGGCTGTAAGCGTGAGTGTCACGCCACATGTGTGAGAGTGTGAGATCTTGGCTGACAGCGTGAGTGTCACGCCACATGTGTGAGA
>JAODKM010000032.1:9411358-9421808 GCA_026780845.1 Petrocephalus sullivani | reverse complement strand
CTGATATTTGCGGGGTGACTCTGAGTGCCCATCTTCATGTGTTATGCCTGTTCACTGAGTCAGCTGATATTTGCGGGGTGACTCTGAGTGCCCATCTTCATGTGTTATGCCTGTTCACTGAGTCAGCTGATATTTGCGGGGTGACTCTGAGTGCCCAGCTCCATGTGCTTATGCCTGTTCACTTAGTCAGTTGATATTTGTGGGGTGACTCTGAATGCCGATCTTCATGTGCTTATGCCTGTTCATTGAGTCAGCTGATAGTTGTGGGGTGACTCTGAATGCCCAGCTTCATGTGCTTATGCCTGTTCACTGAGTCAGCTGATATTTGTGGGGTGACTCTGAGTGCCGAGCTTTATGTGCTTATGCCTGTTCACTGAGTCAGCTGATGTTTTGGGGATGACTCTGAGTGAATTTCTTTATGTGCTTGTGCCTTTTCATCCAATCAGCTGATCTTTTCATAATTTTATTTGCGATCTTCAGATCCTGTCATTCAGATCACCCGTCATTACTAACTCAATTCACTTTTAATTTGGTAACAAACATTTGTAATTACCTGATCACTAGTACAGAGCAAAGTAAAGATTGTTTAAAAGAGCTGAAGATTCATCAGGAATCCAGAAAATTAACAAATTTACAGTTCATACTTCAGTCTTTTTGATCTGTCAGTCAAAAATATTTCATGGGACAGAATTACGCATTGTTGATATGTTATAGAATCTGCATAGCTTTGCTCTTTTTCTTATGTGAAGATCACATCCTTTGAAGTTTCAAAATTTGACAAAAAGACTGCCTCTGATCTAAATCTATGCTTCTGTTAGCAAGTCATATGCTACAGCAGCACCGCATATGATGCTGACAGTTCATTTGCTTTGACCAGGGTCTTTCTTCTGCTTCAAATGGGAAACTTTTGACATTGTAGATTTTCTATACTTTGTTTCCTAGCAGCATTTTCAAGTTTTATGTAGTGTTAAGTGAAATTTGTACAAGGGGTATGTTTGCTAAAAATCTGCAAGGTGTCAAATACTTTATTTATTCTGTGTTTAAAGATTCTCATTCTGACACTGAATACTTAATTATCTACCTTGTATTTTGTCCGTTGTACAAACATAGAATTGTAGTTAAACTTTTTTTTTGTAGCTGAAAAACTGATTCATGCATTCTGAAACCACAGTAATCCTACTTGAATTAGTTACACCCAAATCTATGGGCTGATATTTGTGCTACTAGAAATTGAATCTGAATAGGGTATATTTGAATCTGAATTGCACAAACTGAATCTGAATTGTGTATATTTGGATCTGAATTGCACAATTTGAACCTGAATTGCAAATGTGAATAATACAACGCTCTACACATACAAATTCATTTCTCCCAATTCAATTTCTACTCTCACAATTCAATTTCAAATTATTGAGACACGCAACCTGGGTCCTTGAGGAAAAGTAATTTACTACAGAACTCATTTCCACGTTTACGACAGTTCTGCAGGTCGCGGTAAGTGGAACTTTGTCTGGGAGAAAACACTCAACTGTCAGCACCCGGTGCACTCTCAAGCCCCAATACGTCCTTCCGTAAGATGCCAATACGTCAATCTGTATTTTCCATCATGCTATTATTCTGTGACTATTTACTGTCAATTATAATATTGCCTGTATCATACTTCTGAACTTTATTGACTCATTCAAAATACAGTACAGCTGTTTCAAATGCTTTTCAAATTACATAATTTTCAGTTTTACTTTACTTTAACCCGTCTGCATCTGGGCAGCTACCTGGCGCTAACTGAAACGGGCTAACAAGGTGCAGCAGCGAATAATAAGCGATATTTTATGTACAGTACCGTTTAGACTGTATTACAGCGTATCTGAATTATATACAGTATACAGTTCTGTATAAGTTAAATTACTGAACTGTGTATAATTCAGATACGCATAATAGTGCAGTACAGTACAGGAATTACAGCTCATTGTTGTTTCGTTGCTGTATCTCGTTGGCTCGTTTTTGCCAGTTTCTAAAAAACTTTTATGAGTCTATTTGTTACTGAGAGAAAATGACTTTCTTATTCTCGTCATGTTTTCTGTGCACACAGCATTAGCCTCTGGTAGCTAGCCAGAAGCAGACCACATACCGCAAGGCAGAGTAGGGCTATCAAAGTAAAGTAAAAAAAAATTTAGTTTTAATTTTATCTGTATGTTGTCAAGTGTATAGAATGGTGACTGTGAGCAGTCAGAATATAATAAAAAATATTTTGAATAAATTTTGCATTTTACCTGGTTATTAACACAATGTAATCGTTTCGTCCAAGATAAAATGAGCTAAGTAATAACTTCAGTATTAGATCTTTTTATGTCACCTACAACTATTCATACGTTTACTTTAAGACACAGGCGTGTTGTTTGTAGTAAAGAGAGCAGTTTGCGCCATGTACATTATGATGTAATAATTATAAATTATTACACCAGACATCTTGCATGTTTAGAGAATTACAGTCAGACAGAGTAAAACGGATCCGGGGTGCGTCTGCCAAAAGCATAGTTGCTAACTACATTAGCAACTTACATAGTCAGAACCATGTGACTGAATGAGTCTAACTCTAGTTGCTAACTAACAATCTTACAGAATGGTGCATTGGCGTCTCAGGAATGACTTATTTGGCTTGACAGAGCACATGCACTCTCAGGTCCCTCCGGCAGCCAGGTACCCGTGGACGAATCCCGAATTTGATCTGGCGCCATCCCGATACACGCTTCGAGTATTTTCTCCCAGACTAAGTTCCACTTTACCGAGACCTACAGAACTGACATAAATGTGTAAATGATTTCTGTTGTGAATCTGCCGATGATTACTTTTACTCAAGGACCCCGATTGCGTGTCTCAGTTGTTTGAAATTGAATTTTGAGAGTTGAAATTGAATTGGGAGAAGTAAATTTGTAAGTATAGAGCACTGCATTATTGAAATTGTGCAATTCAGATTCAAATATACACAATTCAGATTCAGTTTGTGCAATTCAGATTCAAATCTGCCTGATTCAGATTCAGTTTATAGTGGCACAAATATCAGCCCATACAAATGCTTCTTATAAATAATAACTTCTGCTTCGATTTCTCGTACAGAGAGGAGTTAGTGATGTAACCGGCAAGTGGCATTCATATGAGATGGCAGAGATGGGCTTTAGCCATGACCAGGGAGGGAACATTCCTGTCATTCTGCTGCTGCCACATGGCCAATCAAAGAAAGCGTGCAGCAGAAACAGAGGGCGCTCTTTTAATGGGAGTCAGACTGTGCCTGCTTCCAGCGTGGGGACTCACTGGGGAGACTGCAGTGCAGGGAATTATATAATGCTAATAATGTAATCATAATCACAGGAACATCCATTCTGTCCATACAGCATAAGCAGTGCAGGGTCCTGTTGGACCTGGAGTTTTTCCCAGCACCGGGCATGAAGCAGGGGATACTAGTCCCGGACACATATATACACAGAAACATATATAATCATTTGATTGGCAACAACAATAATGATAATAATAAGCATAGGGATGGTGTTATAATTATACGTAGTTCTTGAAGCGAAGGACTCGGCTGGACGAGCATTTATGACAAACGGGCAGGCATGGGGCGGGCAGGGCTGGGTAGGGCGGGGCGGGGAGGCGTGTTTCCAAGGTCATTTAGGTCATTAATATTTCGGAGCCCCTTTGTTTCCGCCTTTAGGGGGCTCCTTTACAAGGAGCCAATTAGTGAGCGCGGAGCTGTGAGGGCCAGTGCGTTTGCACACTTATTGGCAGTCAGTTAGCATGGGGGTGGCAGCTGACAGCCCGCCAGTGTGGGGATGAATTCAGAGGATGACTTGTTTGCTCGACACTGAGGACCAGAGCCTTCC
Organism: Petrocephalus sullivani; assembly: GCA_026780845.1. Lineage (NCBI taxonomy): Eukaryota > Metazoa > Chordata > Actinopteri > Osteoglossiformes > Mormyridae > Petrocephalus > Petrocephalus sullivani. Next base: position 9,417,930 of record JAODKM010000032.1, on the reverse strand, counting down.
ATTAAGAAATAAAAGCCGCCCTAAAAATGGTTCTGCTAGTGAAAAGACTGGTCTGGATATAAAACATGCAACTTTCCCATAGAAACTCTATTTTCTGTAACTGCAAGCCGCACATTCTGAACACGGCAAATATGTAAATAGGGAATCGTGGCGGTTCATGCCACGCTGGGATTCCTCTTTCGAGAAGTAAATTAATTAGCGGTGGATCACTGTGTTGAAGAGATGGACACGGCTGAACGCCTGACAGCCTCCACAGACAGCCGAGCGTGCCGCCTTCCCCAGATAGCCGAGAAAGCCTCGCTCTCTCTGCGGAAACGCTGTGGGAATTTCCCCCCAGCTAGAACCCGCAGCACTAACCTGTTTACGCGGCCCAGCTTTTGAGCCGGCGCCGGATTCTCACCTACCGGGGCGCGGAAATCCAGCAGAAATAACTGGGCGGCTGAAATGAGGAAACCCCAAAGCGGATAGGCTCTCGCTATGCGTCATGTGACACCTGGCAGTAACCTCGGGCAAACGCAGTATAGCATCCTGACATGACCCTATAGTGTAAAGGAGGGAAAAACACACATAATAAGTACACAATAGCTGTGGTTGGGTGCATCCTCCATTTCGAAGCATTTCCAGCTCCTGATAACTAAGATGGCGGCTGCCTCCTGCCCAGGGACGGATCTGCTCTTTCTGGGGCCACACTCAAAATATATCACTTTGAGCGCCTCCTCAAACGTTTGAAAAACTTCATAAATAGCTAGCGGATGTAGTCTGTATGTATGCACCCGATGGTGTGGATATGCTTGGACCTCGCTTATCTAATTACACACCTGGCTTCTGTTTAAATGCAGGATGTTTCGGAATTGGAGAGATGAATAGAAAATGTAGCTACTGTCAGTGTGCTGCCAACCTTACAGGATCTTGACAGTCCAACATAGTGGAATGGCTCTTTCTGAGAACCACAGGAGAATGTCTGAAGGTGTAAAACTTTGACTGTCTACGTATGAAGGAGAGGAAGGATAGAAAGGCCACGGGAGATGTAATCTGGGTCAGATGCAGTATCGCGGTCGAACGGCGGACTGCGAGGACATTAATGGCCTCTCTTTTTCTGACCAGCAATTACAGGGCCCCAAATTATGATCTATACTGGCAGACTGTGCTCAGCAGAGGAATGTAGATGGATGGCAGGCACCTGGGACAGTGCGGATTGATTATTGATTGGGGTGACAGTGATGGAATGGAGGCAGTAGATCAGAGGGAACAGCTGGGGGATGCCAATCAGAGGCAGGACAAGTCCAAGGGGGGCTGGGCCGCCCCAACCTGGCAGCCAGGACCCACGATCCAGCAAGTTCTGCGGCAGCTAATATAATTCCAATAATACTAATAGTAAGAGTAATGGTAAGTCATCACAGCCGAAATGCTAGGGAGGGATCTCCATACTAATTTTTTTCCCAATAAAAGCAGTGTAGAATTGAGGTCAATCACAGACCTGCAGGACTGCTGCTCTCAGGACCAGTGTTGTGTGGCTCATATGCGTCTGCACTGATTTATTACGGCTAAGTGCATCAGTTCCTTATGTGCCGTGTCCTTATCTTATAGGCATGTATAGAGAGGATGAGGAAGACCTCAAGCATTAGATGAGAATTAGCTAATTTGCGGGGAAACTGTGGAAATTTTATGTTGTGTAAATTTGAAGGTAAAGCCCTATTTGTAGCATAGATAGATAGCATGTGACACTCAAAGGTAACAGGGCAGGCATTTAGGATGCTAGTGTGGGATTTACAGCTGTTGTTGGAAGTGGGAATAAACACCTAAACAGGACTGTCTGTATGAACATTTTCGGTGGTGAATCACCCTAAAGACCAGAATTGGTAAATTAGGATGGAAGTGAAGTTTATGATTATATATATACACACACACACACAGCCTCGGCGTACTTATCTAAATGGGGACCTTCTATTCATTTCTATGGGAAAAACCCTAGTCCCAGTCACGACACCCTTAACTCCAACCCAGCCCTAACCTTAACCATAAGTAACCAACCCAAATACAAGACTTTTAGCATTTTTACTTTTTTGATTCCATTCACAGATTTTTATAAAATTTAAGTTTTCCAAATGGGGACCTGAAAAGATGTTCCCAAAAGTAGGGAAATTTTAGGTTTTACCACACTTTGGGGACATTTTGGTATTCAAAAGTGATCTATACAAGCCCCCCCCACACACATATATATAAATTATATTCCTATCTTTATGGGGACACTCCATTCATTCCTATGGGCATAACCTTGATCCCAACTATGACACCCTTAACCCCTACCCAGCCCTAACCTTAACCACAAGTAACCAAACAGAATATGAGACTTTTGGCATTTTAAATTTTTTGATTGCAGACACAGATTTTTATAAAATTGAGGTTATCCTTATGGGGACCAAAATGTCCCCACAAGGTAGAAAATAACTGTTTTTTATTACACTGTGGGGACATTGGGTATATAATATGGGTATAAAATATATAAATATTTCCACATGCGCACACACGCACACACACACACACATATATACATATATATATGCGTGTATATATATATATATATATATACACACACACACACACACACACACACACACAAACACAAACACTCAGCGACAAAAAAAGCTCGCAGAAGTAATGGTCCGATTTGGATGTAATTTGGTACACGTGCAGACCAGCGATGGGTATATAAATGATTCACTTTGCAAGCAGCTGCCACGTCTAGTCACCAGACACAGAGGATGCCTCCTAAACGCATTAGGTAGCATTACCAGCACTTGATGGAGTTTGATAGGGGTGACATTGTGGGTTTGCATGAGGTCGGGTGGTCATGTCGTGCAGTTGCCTGGCATGAGGGGCATCACAGTCGCCCGATGTTGGAACCAGTGGACACCCACACACGTATCAAAGGTTCTGGTCACAGAAGACAGGGAGGATCGTCATACTGTGCTCCAAGCACTACAGAACTCCAAGATGTGCCAGCCAACTGGACACAGGTACAATACCCCGTGTCATCCCGCACCGTGTCTCAACAACTGGCATCAGTCAGACTCTTGGTTCACTGTCCAATGCATAGGCTGCCATTAACCTGCACAAGAAAAGATGAAAAGATGTCCACAAAAGTAGGGAAATTTCAGGTTTTACCATATTTTGGGGATATTTTGGTCCTCAAATGTGATCTATGCAAACCCCCACACAAATAAATATATACAAATAATAATATTGCTTTATTGTTGGACTACATTTTGCATATATTTTTAGTATATGTTATGTTTATATGGTTTGTAGTGCATATAAATGTGTCTCTGTGAATATTATATTCTAAAATTATATAATGGTAGGACTACTGTAGGACCTTTGTCCTTGTTACAGTATGTCATCACTGATTTGTCACTTTGCCTGAAAGAGGCTTCCAAACGTAAATGTACAAGGAGCAAAAACGTGACACGAGGTGAACTATGGCAGTGCTCCAAATTCAAATGGCTTCTCTGAAAAGTCGACGCTAATTTCTGGCACCCATAAAATGGTAGGGACATAAAGCGACGTTGCTCAGCCCTCAGCTTTGAATTACGCGCAGGCATTATGAAAACGCGCTGCTGTCCTTTACGCGTTCGCTGGCACTTTAAATAGGCTGAATGGAGGGCTGCTCCTGGCTTATCGTGTTCGTTTGTTTTTGCCCGCTTCAATGAAGTCTCTCAGAGACGCTGCAGTTTCAGGGACAAACAAGTGAAAGAGTTTTCGGAGCTATTGTTTCGTTACTTTATAATGGAGATTTTCAACCAGTTCTCTCTTCCATTCAGCAGTTTCCCCCAATGGATCCTATTCATTCACCGACTTAACATTTTTTAAAGGAAGCCAGCAATATTGTTCACTCTTTGGGAGCCCCCTTCAACATTTAGTAAAATATACAGAAAAAATGGTTAGTCACTTTCTGTTTTTGCGGAAGAAATGATTAATTATTATGTTTACTGGTGTTTTATTTTTTGTATTGTAATTATCTTTGCAGCCCCATAAGCCCGTCCCTCGAGGTCGAAGTTGGAAAGGGATGTTCTAAAGTCTTCACCAACAACAACATTAATCATTTAAATGTGTGCATCATATTAAATCCGGTGTGTGTCCTGCATGGGACTAGCATCCTGTCCTCCGTCTTCCAGGGACCAGACTCATCAGGGATCTGCACTAGATCAGCAGTTAGGGATAGATGGCTTAAACCCCATGTAGGCGTTTAAATTCATTTACATCCAGTAAGTACATCAAAGACAGTTTAGGTTATGAATCCCCAGCAGAAATTCATAAGATATGCAGACTTCTCTTTGGATGATCTTTACAGAATTTTTATGCGGGGACCGCCTCCCAGTGTTGGGAAAGGAAAGCAAATTAAAGCTATTTGTCGTGGCTTGGAGTGATACTCTGGACATCATAATGGAAGCCATAGCATAGTGATAATAAACAAATAGGATGTATAATGAAAAAATGATAAAATAAAATTAAAACCCACCAACGTGTCACTGTTTTATGAGCTAATCAAACGGCTCAAAGCCTCGTCTGTGAATAGCTACGTAGCTCTAACTCATATATGCGAGATAAAACTGCTCCATCATCGCTCTGCTTTTTTTTTATTTTTCCATTTTGCTTTTACTATCATTCAGCTCTGTGAGGCATAAGTACTGCAAGTTATGTGTGTTGGCAACATTCAGGGAAAGTTAGAATTATTTTTAAAACAATAGGTTTTAAATAGAAACGATATAAAGGTACAGCACATATTATTAATTTGATTAAACATTTGGCAAGTAAATCTTTTTACAGTTATATTATAGAACATTTTTTAATCAAAAAACAAAATAAATGTAAAAGCATGGGAGAATTGTACCAAATTTCTTTAACTGAACATGGTGTGCTGGACCTGTTCGGCCTGGGATCCGAGGTCCAACGTGCTTCCTCAGATAGGCTCCAGGCTCTTTTAGGCCTTTATTGGATGAATACTTAAAGAAAATATATGGAGCCAATTACTCCCTAATATCTGCTGTTTGCACTGTTTATATAGAGGCAATTTTCACCAGATAATTAATAACTTATAACATGTAGTAAAAAGAGAGTAACAACAGCTGCAATTGGACTATTTAAGTGCTGCCAGCTAGCGTAATAGCTTTAAGAAAGTTAATGAATAGTTTGTTCTGTTTTAGAACAATTGGTGTATACTATCATAGTTCTATTTTGGGAATTTTGGGAAATAGTGTGTGGCCTTGATTTGGGGCAAACCTGGGTCACTGGTTGTACTCTGCATATTTAATGTATCACAGCTGGTTGTTTACTTTCGACTTTCCCTAATAGTGCTACTCTTTTCAAGCGTAAAGAGGTAAGTCAGTTACAATCGCAGCTGAGAGCCAGGATCTGTATTACTGATGGGTGATTTTAGCATCTAGGCACGTCCACACATTTGCATCAGATTGATTCAGTTTTGCATGCTGTCGATACCAACGTGCTGCCAGGTGACCGAATGATGAGTCTGCTGCCTCTGGGACTATAGAAATTGGGGAATGCAAAGAAGGGCTGCTTCTGCCTGTTCAAGAGGCCTGTCATGTTAATGCACTAATTGTAATTGTGGTAGTGAGAATAGGGCACAATGTGCATAATATAGAGCTAGCTATACCTTTCTTGGCAATAACTCATTGGCATAAATGAGGGCAACTTAACGGTTCATGTTTTGGGAAGCTATAATTAAATGTGGGAAAAATGTTGTATATAAATATTCACAGGGTTTAAATATAGACGGAGCCTCATGTCCAAATTGCACCTTATTGGAGTGCAGTTCTGCCTACTTCAGTGTTAAAATTGTTTTCTTAATGTCCCAAAATTTTGTAAAACATTCAAAGTAAACGGTTTAATAAAAGCTAAGAATAAAATAAAAGCCAAAAAGCATGTATTTCATCAGATTCAATTTTAATTTTCATTAGTAGCTCTGACGTCTTGATTTCAGTTCTGTTTTTGTATTTTGATTTACTTTGCTTATCTTACCGCTGCCAAGACTTAACTTACTAGCTAGACGCTGCTAGAGGTATGACGTGTAATAAGTAATAAACAAAAATATTACTTGTAGCCATTTTGATGCATTTCTAAGTTTTATTAAAAAATTCAAGCTCTATTAAACCATGCGTTGTGCACAATACCCATATCAAATAAATGTAAGTTTTTGATCATAGTTTTAGTATATTTTGTATTGCTTCGCAGCAGTAACACAACATGTCGACAAATGAACATACTGTATCTTTAAGATTGTGGTCATGGATATGTAGAATAACTAATAAATTAATGTAACTAATGAACTCCATGCCCTCATCGGTGTCTCTGAATGAACTCCTGCAAATTCACACATGGAAAATCACCACCTTCATTGTCATTTGAAACCTTCAGGCTGCAGATCCTTCACACATTGACAGGTGGTGCCTTTACAATGGCCAGGGTGGCTGGGGGAGCAGGAGTCCGGGTGGTGGGGGGAACAGGAGCCAGGGCGGCTGGGGGAACAGGAGCGCGGGAGGCGGGGGGAGGGGGAG
>JAODKM010000032.1:9399521-9411084 GCA_026780845.1 Petrocephalus sullivani | reverse complement strand
CAGGGTGGTGGGGAGAACAGGAGCCTGGGTGGCGGGGAGAACAGGAGCCAGGGTGGTGGGGGGAATAGGAGCCTGGGTGGCGGGGAGAACAGGAGCCAGGGTGGTGGGAGGAACAGGAGCGCAAACTGGGAAGCCTCAAAAGATATGGAACAGTGGGCTGAGCAGAGCTTCAGATTCCTGCAGCAATCTGCACGTTTCCCGTAAAAGGTACAGCGTAATCCTACTGCTCAAAACCAGCCAAAGGCACTTCTCCTGGGTTATCATTACTGCCTGAAAAGTAGCCGTATTCTGAGTAGGCCTCTGCTACATTGACATGCACAGGGAGTCGGGTTCCCACTGCAGATGGTTCCTGACAAAACTGCAAGCACTATGTACAGTACAGTAATTCACATTTTAGTATCTCAATCCTGGATTGGGAATTAAATGTTAAAGTCCTTTAATAATGAATGTATGATTTGCCCTGTTTTCCTGTGGCTGTTCTCCTTCATTCTGCTTGAAGAAGCTTCCCACCTGCCTAGGCCCTGTTAGTTGGCTCAGAAGTGTTCGGGCTGTGGACCCCCCACACCTGGCAGGAACAAGAGCTCCCTCCCAAGCCGCCCTCATTTTCACTCACGCAAGACACACGAGCCGCAGCAGAAAAGCCCCCATTGTTAAAATTTGTCATGTTTCCCTGCCAAATTTCGTTTTTTCTCAGTTGTTTTGGTTGCTTTTACGATGATGCTTCTTAATGCATTATGACAGTTTATACATCGTTTCACATTTTTTTATGCACTACGCAACACTTTTATTTTGAACCAGATGCATTTAGAATCTCCAGTAGGGTGCAGAAGACAATCATTCTAATTCTATTATAATTCTATTAAATTTATATTACATTTAATTATATTTAAAAAAAGCTAATAAACAAGAATAAAGAAATAATGCAAGAATATGTATCAGCACACCTTCTTTGTTACTGGTCCAAGCATTTACTATTCCCTGGGTCAGTTATGGCCCTTTCTGAAAATGAGGGCAGCCTCTCTCTGTATTACTGTCAAGTTTTTACTCTTGGCAACCTGCGGTTTGCATCTTGCTAGAATTCCCTGAGGGACCGTGTACTTTTGCCCCTGACTAAAGCACTATTAATTAATTGTGAATATTATTGTTTTACAACTTCATTAACTTAGCCAAGTGATTTGCATTCTCCATGCATGCACAATTACGGACAGGCAGACATCATCCAATCAAGATGCTCGTGGGTGGGACATAAATTAGGAAGTCTTTCATTTTTTTCTAAAGTAATCATTGAAAGTGGCAGACATGATAACGGGTGTGCGTTGAGCCAACGGCTGATTAAATCCTGTTGTCATGAAAAATTGTCCAATCAGATTAAAACCAGGGGTTAGAAGCAAATACATTATCGTGTATCCATGCTTATTTTCTACATGGGAAAATAGGTAGCACAAAGGCCTAAAATTAATGGCAAGGGATGGCATTATCTTCCCTGGCTAATATAATGAAATAACTACAAGCATTTCACAGCAAAATTAGATATAGCATTCAAGAGACAATGTGCCAGGCCTGTCTAGGCATAACTAATGGCAGAAGGGAAACATTGTGGCTATAATGTTTGTAGTAAGATACTCTCATATAATCAAAGAGTTTAGGGCTAACGGATTCATTGGGTTGCCTTTCAAATTTAATTGTGGCAGCTTGAGATCTAGTGAGGGGCTGAGAGGTCGGTTTATGACCCACTTTATAAAACTGATCCAGCACCTTACCATGTAATACATGCAATAAGAAACTATTCACACAATTCTGACTGGTAAATAAATATGCACTTTTTTGACCTGCCAAGTCTGAGACAGCCAGTACAGGGGACAGAAAGTGGAGAAATGGCAAGTATATGAGGTTCATATACCTTTTACCTAGGTCAATGTTTCCCGACCTGGTCTTTGGGGACCCATGGACAATCCATGTTTTTGCTCCATCCCAGCTCCCTTCCAGACAGTCCAGATTTTGGCTCCTCGCCCTACCGGGAGCTGAGAGGGAGTAAAAACGTGGACTATCTGCAGGTCCCTGAGGCCCGGGTTGGGAAACACTGACCTATGATGTATTAAGCAAAACCTCAAGCCAGAATCCTACAAGCGCCAGCGGACTTTGCCGCAAATGAGGGTGTTATCAGCTGAAGGGGAGTCATGAACAGGACTGCCTCCCTGATGCCCATGCGGGCTGTTCTTGGCTGCGATGTTCTTATGTTTCCAAACAGCCACTTGTATGCTTGCATCTGTTTCTACCACTATATATAGCTTTTGATAAGACTGCAAACACAATGTACATTCTAATCATCTATTGTTTATTTCAGTGCTGAATCAGTAATGAAATATGAAATTCTGGCAAAACATATACTCATGGTATACATACACCTGAGAATATCTGAGCATCTTAGTACCTGAAATGTAGTTTGACATTAATATTATTGTTAATTTATTCTTCCATACATACAAAATGCAATTTCACTGTAACTCAACTGAATATTGTCTGATTATCTATGACACTCACACAGCAATTTGTGACGTGTAGTTTGATGAGCTTTGAAGTCTAAAAAGACAGTTTAAGAAAAGAGTGCCGGGTCCGTGTATGTCAGTGTAATTTATTTTCCCATTTAATGCCTTGTCCACACATACACAGTTTTTTTTTTATGTAGCTTTTTATGCATATTTTGGCCTTTCATATATCCACACTCAAATGGTGCTTTAGGTCACTGAAAACAGAGCTTTTGTAAAATGCCGTCCAAGCTGAAGATTTTCAGAAACTATTTTCAATGTCGACAATTAGAAAAAAACAAGTTTTTGGCTTGTAATGTCAGGGTGTGCACCGTTATCTACTTTGTTTGACATCAGAGTGTGCGGCGTTCGCTTTTTACATAAGCTGTTTTTAGCCTATTGGAACTAGTAATAAGGCTTCTGATCGACCAACAAGGCTTTACAGTTAGAGTTATATTGCCGCCTGTTGGTTTGGTAAGGTTTGGAGGAAAAACATTGTTTTTAAAAATACCCATGTTTGTGTCGACAAGGCTTAAGACGGAAAATACTAAAATGAAAAAAATAGGTAGTTTTCGCCATTATGACTAGACTAATCAGATGAAAATTGGAAAACGGTTTAAAGAAGTCAGAGACCGCCTTGTATTCTGTTTTACTGGAGGTGGGTCGGGTGATAGGTGAGCCATCTGTTATTGGTCAGGAACATCGCTAAGACCACTCCTCCTGTAGAATTGCCACAGAATAAGAGTTTCTAGTTACCTCTGACTGCAGGGGTATTGGAGAGTTTGTAAATGATTTATGAATTAAAGCAGTCTGAACCAAAGATGACATTTTAATCATACTTCAAAAAAACTTGATCCATGACCATAAAATTTTTAATCTGATTTAGCATATTAGCCTATGACATTATTGCATTCATTGTATGACTATAATGATTTTTCATTCATTCATTCATTTTGTTTTACATTTTGTTTTTTATTCTTGTCCTTATATGAAAAGTGATCTTAGGTATGAGAAAGCTGCCAAATATGTTGAACATTATTATTATTATTATTAGCCCTAGTAGTAGTAGTATAAGTTTGCATTGTTATGATTTTAAAGCAATGAGATCATTCACAGTGGTGAGAAAAATGATTGCACTCTGTTTCAGCTATAGCACTTTGCCCTTGTGATATACAATTTTATGTGTATATTCTGTTTGTAGCAGGGAAATTCACTTTAACTGTTTAGGAGTATGGTGCTGGATTGGGAAGCTTGAAGCACTGCAGGGTATCTAATTAAAGATGAACACGGTTAATCCATTATAAAGGTACTTAAGGCAGTGGTTATAGAAGTGGTTTTAAGTGAATTGCGTGGGAGTTGGGAGGGAGCAAAAACGTGGACCGTGTGGGGGTCCCAGCGGATTGGTTTGAGAGTTTGAGAAACACTGATTTAAAAAATGAAGTCATCCAAACTAAGTAGCTTAAATTACAGACATGGTCTGGTTGCTAGCAACTAGTAGGTATCAGACCTGCATGAAGTCCCCCCATATATTTCAGATTTAAATCAAACCGTTCTGAATCGTTTGTGCTGTAGAAATTTTCATTTGTGCTGCTTTCCTTTCTGAGATGTTTGTTTACATGAGTCTGTGAAGCCCCCCCCCCATATGTGCCCGATTTGAATCAAATCGGTCTCTGTGTTTTGTGCTGCGTTTGTGCTGATTTGTGTCATTGAAAATTTAATTTGTGCTGCTTTGCTTTCTGAGATATAAATGTTTGTTTACATGGGGATGTTTCCATCATGCCTCCCCTTCCAGATTCCACCGCCCTGTGATGTGTGGCTCAGCTGATTGGCTAATGATTCCGTTTCAAGTTACTCTATAAGTTTCAAGTTCACCCTTACTGCTTCTACAAGTGTTCATGTAAAAAAAAAATTTGTGAATGTTTTAAAAAGATATATTTTTATGAATTATTATAAAAATCATTTTATCTTGATATAACCAACCATGTTGTTTGTTCTTTCCTGTCTAGCAGTCTTGAGAACTGCTAGACACTTAATTGCCAGGTTTGTTTGTTGTTGATGATTCAGACTAGTTTTCGCTCATATGAAGTGTCCTTGAAAATGAATACCACTTATGGTGAAACGCATTGGTTAAAGCAGTGTGTGGCAAGTTAAAGCCAAGTGACATCATCAGCCTGGATGACGTCACTCTCACTGTCAAGCTCTTAATTTAACAGACTTCAGGTGCTTTTTATATGTCAGTTGCTGCACAGCATCTTTCTCATTATACTTGCTCATGCTTCCCCTCTTTAAACATAAAACGTAAATCATTAAAAGGATGCATCACTTTTACTCCACAGGGAAATGGCTTGAATTTTTGCAGAAATCTCTGGTTGCTTATAAAGCATAGCTTTGCACTATGACTGTATTTCGGACTTCTCTGCTTTAGATTAATCACTTCCAAAAGTCTGGGGGGGGGGGGGTAAATTAACAACAGTAATGAAGCTATTAGTGTGAATGTAACTATGGCTAATCAGCTATTTTTTGAGTTATTCATGGCAGAAAGTACCTTTCTATGACTCAAGAGAAGCTGCAGTCCTTCCGAAGCTGTTGGTTTTTGCATCATTGTAGAGTTTGGTGTTTAAGCACCAGCACATGAATAAGTGCAGCCCTCGGCTGAGAGACGATATTCCCTTCCTGCTCTCTGAAGGTGACTGGCAGCCCAAACTGAGGATGTCGCAGAGCGGTTACCTTCAGTTAGCGTGGCAGCCTGTAGGGGGAGCAGGGCTGAGCGCGTGCGGCTCTGCTAATGCTCTTCATGGCTTGTCATGCCACAGTGGGCACCCTGGGGATGGGGGCTCAGCAGAATGATCGCCTTTGGAAATGCATGCTTCCTACAGCAAATCTCTTTACAGAATGAATGTTGTTCGTAATTGGGTCACTGTTTTTGGGTAATGGGTTTGGGATAAGTTTTAAATTGCCTGAAAGACTGATGACTGAACAGAAATACTACAGAATGCTATAGAGGGAATAAATTAAAACACTGTCAGGGAGATGACAGTATTAAGCATCTACTTTAATTACATAACCTTTTGGCATTTTATTTTTGTTCAATTGAAATATTAGTTATTCATAAGTCAGTTTGACTTTGTGACTCAGTATTTCATCCATCCATCCATCTATCCATCCATCCATCCATCTATCTTCTAACTGCTTATTGTGATCAGGGCCATTTGGGTCCCTGAAGTCTACTCAGGCAGCACACGGCACAAGGCTGACGGATGACAGCCCATTACAAGGAACACACACATATCCACTCATATACCGTGGCTAATTTAGAGACCTATCCAATTAAATTTATTTATACAAAAGACCTTTCCAAAATGTTTACCCCAAACAGCTGATAAAATTAAGTAATGGTGGCATTTACTAACATATCCCAATTTAAGGTATGAATATTGTAAATCAGTGTTTCTCAATCGGGTATTATTTTCCATTTACAACCAACCACACTACTGTTTGTAAAATAATCTACAAATGGAGAATGTTTCACACTGCTGGAAATCTGTTCAGGTCAGAGCACACTGAGTAACATTCAAAGAACCCCAGGCTGTCATCAAGGTATCTACAGGAATCTTTTGTCACAGTCCATGTGAAAGTGCACAAATCAACCATAAGAAAGAGACTGTACAAACTTAGCTGACATACGAGGCCAGCAACGAAGAATCCAGTACTCTCAAAAAAAGAATATGGATGCAAGGAGGTTTGCCATTAAATACCAACATGATGGGTAGCACTTATGTTACAATGTGCTCTTGACAAATGAGTCAAAAGTGCAGTTGTTTGAACACAATTCCTGATATCATGTTTGGCACAAAAATGAATTCAACATCATACCAGAGAGTGCTTGAGAAGAATATGGGCTCATCCGTCAAAAAGTTGAAGGTGAACCATTACTGGGCCCTTCAAAAATAACATGCAAGAAAATCTATAAACTTGAACTTGAAACTTGAAGGGAATTGCTCAAAACATAGATATGGATGGCTATGGAATGTCCGGTCAAAGGAATCCACTTGTTCTGGATTGAAATGTTGTAGAGCTTTGTACATGCAAGAAACCCATCTAACATTACACAATTAAAATGATTTAGCATGGGGGCAGTAATGCGGACTCTGTACCATTCTGTTTTGGTAAAGAGGGAGCTGAGCCAGAAGGTTGATCTACGTTCCTATCCTCTATGAGCCCTGGGTAGTGACCGAAAGAATGCGACTGCGGATACAAGTAGCCAAAAGTTTCCTCCGTAGGAAGGAAGCCTTAGAGATAGGGTGAGGGGCTCAGACATTCGGGGGGGAACAAAATGGAGCCGCTGCTCCTCCGCAGCGAAAGGAGCCAGTTGAGGTGGGTCGGGAGTAGGTTGCCTCCTGGACAACACCTGGAGGAGGTGTTCCGGGCATGTCCAACCAGGAGGAGGTCCCAGGGCAGACCCAGGACTCGCTGAACAGATTATATCTCTCGACTGGTCTGGGAACGCCTTGGTGAATTCCCCCAGTGGAGCTGGAGGAGGTAGTTGGTGAGAGGGTGGTCTGGGCATCGTTACTTAGACTGCTGTCCCTGCGACTCGACCCCAGATGAGTGGCAGAAGATGGATGGATGGATGGAATGGGTAAAAATTTCTCCAAGCTGATCTAAGAAACTGATGAAATTTGTTAAATAAATAATTATGAAGTCCATCTACCCATCAGTGTTCTATAACCACCTGTCCTATTTAGGGTAGGGGGGTTCAGAGCCTATGGGCACATGGCAGGGAACAACCCAGGATGGGCCATCAGCCTGTCACAGGCAGACTCACACCAAGGGACAATTTGGTAACTGCAATTACCATGTTTGTACTGTGGGGGGAAACCAGAGTACCCAGAGGTACTCTACCCCCACCATGACAAAGGGAGAACATGCTTGTCAACACATGGAGCCATGGCAAAGACTCAAACCCTGATCTCAGGTGCGTGAGGCAACAGTGCTAACCACTGCACCGCCATGCTACCCAATTCCAAAATCAAAATGTCATTTCTTTGTTAGATTATATCGCCTCTGTCTCTCAGTACTCAAGTGAAGATCAAATATCTATTTCCCAAATATATTGAGAAAAACAAAATTTTTCAAGGAGTCTGTTTACTTTTTCACAGCACTGTAAAATGTGTTTAGCAGACTATGTCACGATAAACCACAGTCTCTGGAATCCCAGTGTGTTCTCTCATGTTTAAAATTGATCATTATGATTGCTTGATTTAACCAGCACAGGCTCGATATATCACTTGGGTATTTGGGCTGCTAAAAAAAACCACATTGTGATGGAAAGCAACATTTTCCAGAGATTTGTTTGCTAGCTTACCTGATTCCATTGTTTTTCTTTATTGTAAAAAGCTTACCCCCTATTGCAAGTGGCAAGTACATATACACAGATGAGCCAACACATTGCAATCACCCCCACGTCAAATGAATGACGTAGGTAATGGGTCATGGCACACGGGCCCCCAAGCCCGGCTGTGTGTGGGGCTGTGTAGCTGCGTAGCTGCAGGCCAATCAGAGTGGCCATGCTGACCCCTGTCCACTGTTGAAAGTACCTACAATGGGCATGCATGTGTCGCGTAGGTACATGTCGTGCATTTGTGGGATGCGTTGAACCGACAAGTCAGATTCACGACTACGTAGCTCCTATGTTTTGGGTATAGTCAGGGAGATAAGTTAGTGTTGTGTACTTTTATTTTCCTTTTATTTGGGTTAGATGATAAGTATTCTCTCGTTCCGATCACAGAAGCCGTTATATTGCTTTGTACCACATGAAATAGTCTTCACTCATTTTTGGAGAAGGTCAGCATTTGCTCCTTATGGGGATGGTTGTAAGGTTTTGGCTTTATGTGGTATGACAGGCATCGTTCCTGAGAGCCAATCGGATTCCATTTTCGGTGTATCACATGGAAAAGAAATTCAGGTGCCTTATGATTTGTTGATTGATTGGTTGAGCATTTGCCCAACAAACGAAATGATTGGCTGTAGTGTCTTTGCAGTGTTTGTAACCGTGACAAGGGGGTGGCCATTCTGCAAACATCAACGCGCCTCTTAATGACTCCTTTGGAGTGCGCG
Organism: Petrocephalus sullivani; assembly: GCA_026780845.1. Classification (NCBI taxonomy): domain Eukaryota; kingdom Metazoa; phylum Chordata; class Actinopteri; order Osteoglossiformes; family Mormyridae; genus Petrocephalus; species Petrocephalus sullivani. The sequence continues at coordinate 9,402,442 of JAODKM010000032.1, read as the reverse complement.
TGTTGCGTTGATCTACTTACCACCCTGCCAATTATCTGCTGTTTACACCTTTAAAGGCTCCTTTAAGCCACATTAGGCATGCATATCTCCAGAAATGATTTTGTGACTGTGGGGTTAATGAATTCAGTCCATCAAGGTGCTGAAACTGAATCAGTGGATATTGTGGTGGCCCCCCGACAGGATTTTTTAAGTGTAAACAGAAGGCCTCTGATACACCCTCCCTAGTCAAAAAAGAGTAAGAGGCTCCCTACCTTCTCAGAATACAGGCAGTCTGAGGGCTACGAGCAACAGGCAAATACATACGCATTTGAAATACAAAGTAAGGCTATGAAATATGAATACAGAAACAATAAAACATGTCAGGAAATTTAAATCTCCATGGAGCTTTAAGTGTAGAGGCAAGGTAAAATGTTTCATTTATTGTAAGGAGTTTGGAGCGAACATTCGTCCTTTTAGTTAGTGAAAGGCACATTTTGTATTTCTGTATTTTCTTTATCAAAGCGGTACTGTGAGAAAAAACTTCAAAATTCCTGTCCATATGGTATTTGATAATCTTTTATCCTCCCTGTTCAAATGAAGTTCTTGCCTCATTAAGTGAGATAATCATAATTTGAATAAACCTGTTGCATCTTCAACATAAACGTTAGAAAATTGAATTGTTTATAGGGTCAAGGAATGCTTTAAAGGTCTTAGCAGGTAGAGGCATGTCCTAATCCGAGCTGGGGACTAATGATTCCTCACGTAGTCCACCTTTGCCGGAAATTGTGGTTTTGATACTTATTTGCACTGGTGTTGAGCTGAGTTTGTTTTTGTGATGCTCTGCCATGTGTGTTTGTTTGTTTGGAAGCTGTGTGACAGTTGTTTGTTTGTTTGGAAGCGGTGTGACAGTTGTTTGTTTGTTTGGAAGCTGTGTGACAGTTGTTTGTTTGTTTGGAAGCTGTGTGACAGTTGCAGGTGATGATGGCTCATTGAGCCGGCTTGATGGACTGCAGCTGAATGTTATGAGCTAATTCCCTGCCAGTCCACTAAGCAGTTGAGACTGACCCGTGTGGCACTGGAAAAGCACCGGAGAGCTGGGAAATCGCCATGGAAATGCGAGGAAAAGGAGTGGGATCTTACTGTTGCCAGTGATTCCTGAAACATGGTAGGTTCCATGGTCTCCGATGGTACAGTGCGGCCAACTACTACTGACTAACGTGTGCTAAGATGACAGATGTGCCCTGGGATCCCAGATGATGCTCTGTGACTTGCTCTTCGGGTACTGAGGTGGTCTGAATGGATTTCTCAGAACAGGTGGTATGATACACCGGCTGAGTACAAGCAAACAAACTAGGTGCCTGAGCACGGCTTGAATAGCTTTGCTGACATTAAAATGAAGGTACCGTATATGCTCCAATAGAGGCCCCCGGCGTTTATTTGCAAAACTAGCTTTGGTTCCCGGCGCTTAATAGAGACCAGCTGCTATTAGAGACCGGGCATTATTAACAAAAACCATCAGAACGCGTGTCGGTACAGGTAGGTATACAGAAATATCGGTTAATATTACAAACAGCTACTTCATTTGAATTTCACATGCTGCATTAGACTGTTAAAGATAAATGGCAATGTCTTTCTGTACCTAATACAGGTACCTGTATTACCGTATAACGACCGTATTTTGGTCAACCTGGCACGAAAATGAAGCAGTTTTAGAAACCGGTATATCCATATTTCTTATATATGCAACATGCTGACATGCACATGTATTACATACGTCTATAAAGATACAGACACTTACAATGTACGATAGTAGGCAAATATCAAAGACCCGGCTACTACTTGGCCGCGTCCCCTCTGAAGCCTCGCGCTTATTAGACACCGGTGACAATAAGAGACTCTGTGTTTATTGGAGCATATACCGTATTTGTCTTTGTTTTCTTCAGCTCCCTAAGGTTCTGGATGGTCACAAAAAGGCAGGGCAGCCGGGCCCAACCTGACTGGGTGCAGATCCCAGGCCCATTACAGACGGAAGCAGTAGGCTCCTGCTCTCATCAAATTCCCCCAGAACAACAGCGCTCTTTCCCAGGTGCTGCTGGGAACTCCTGAACTGTTGTGCACATTTAGATTTTTGGCTTAATACAGAGTCCGTTTTGATTGGGACATTGAATGTTCTGTTTTAGGCTCCTTTCTCTGGACACGAGGAGCAGTTACTCTTAAATGTTTGCATTGGGTAAAAATATTAATCTTGTTTTAGTACATCATTTCTTGTCAGGATAGTTGAGATATCCGTTTCACAAAAGCAGGACTGTAACTGGCATCCATGGAGCGGAGCTATCAGTACTGGTATAGGCTCCGGAATGTCCCGCGGGATAACCCACATGTCCACATAGCGGGATCAGCACCATATCAGTGTCCTCACACACCTTTCCAGGGAACCACTTTATCATTTCCGAACCAACCAAATAAGGTCTGCTGACGTCGCCATGGTAGCAGACAGCCCTGCTTGGGCTTTGGTACAATCCGAACACCTTTAATTGATCAGTGTAAGCAGTGGCCACGAAAAGCTCAGACTACATTGTATACTTGCATTATAAGAGAGGAAGCCTACTTAGGAACCGTGGAATAAGAGGGCCGGAGGCAAAGGAGGGGGAATGTTGCTTGGTTTGCAAAGGAGAGCCATTCAATCCAGCATTCAGCCTCAGATTAATAAAGAACGACAGAAAGAAAGACAAGAAAAGAAATATAAAAAGCATCCTGAATAATGTATCACTGGCTTCTAATGCCTAGTGTTTAATACTTGCCTAAATCCCTCAACTTCTCGTAAAAACTTCAACAATTTCGCAGTCGAGTAATCTTCAGATTTAATAACCTTAAGCTTCCCCAGCTCCATAAATCTGACGTTCCGGTGCATCCCCCCCCCGCCCCCGGTCCACACGCCCTTC
>JAODKM010000032.1:9375232-9385805 GCA_026780845.1 Petrocephalus sullivani | reverse complement strand
AGCTTCCGGGATAGGCTCCGGACCCCCCGCGACCCTGTTCGGATAAGCGGGTTGGACAATGGATGGATGGATGGATGGAAACCACCTTCATTTTTCAAATGAATTTTTTTAAATAGTCTCAAATTCATAGTTTTGCTTTTCATAATAGCAGGTTATTATCTTCCTTACTGGGTTACAAAAAGGGTGAAACTTGTGACAGCAGGGCAAATATTACAATGGTAATTTAGACAGCTACACTTGCAGTCATTTGATTCTGCTGAATCTCAGGATTTAGAAGGTTAACTAAATTGAATGATGACCTTGTTGTTGGACATGGTTATAAAAGTATTACTAACAACTCGGGGCAGAGTGCGAACCCACCAGGGAGCCTTTTAAAAGGTTACCATGGATTTACCGCCTGAGCCCTGATATCACTGGTAGGATGTGAATTTCACGTTGATGATTAGATGGTGGCATTAGGCCAGCCTTTGCGGGGGAATTTTCCCAAAATGTCATTATGGGATGTCCTTGGCAGCAGGAAAGGAGCTCTTGCCCACTCCTGTACAGAGCAGAGTTACCCCGATTCCCTGTCATGCTGCAAAGCAGGCCTGCTGACTCTTGGGGGGCGCAGTGAGAGGCTTTCCTGGGGCGGCCTACACACCATTTAGTGGGCCTGAATGCAGCTTTCCCTTCAAAGTCCGGTGCCCAGATCGTGGGACTCTATGAGCTGTAGCTGGACACCCACGGACATCACCCCCAGTGCCGGTGTGCTGGCATCCAATGTGACTTGAGTCCGACTGTGAGCTGACTGTCTCAGTGGTGAATCAGAGGACTGCCTTATGAAAAAAACACAAGGAATCCCACTTTTAAATCATATAGCTCTTAGATCCGTGTGGTGTACAGGTGTTTCTGGGCCTCGGGGACCGTCTGGGCAGCCCTGAGGACCGCTTTCAGAAACGCAGTTCTGTACATCAGGGAAATTCTAGATGGAGGGCAGTAAAGGGGCCACAATACACTGAGGAGCCAACCTCATCATTATCCAATGACATGTTTTCAATTGGTGAGTGACAGGGGAGAGGGCACTCCGGGGGCCAATCAGCTTTCAGCTGAGACCTGTGCCCTGAGGCCCTGCCGCTGTATATGGCCCTGGACATACGGTGCTGTAATGCAGCTGCTAAATACCTCTGCGGACATCAGAATGCAGGATTAGTGAAGAGTGAAAGGGCCGAGCTTCTGATGGAAAATCACAGCGGGTGCCATGTTGTCAAAACACAATAATACATTTCCAATGGCAGCCTCCCCCGTATTCCCAGGGAGGGAGAGGGCAAAGCATTTAGCTGCTTGGCATGTCGATGTCTGAGATAATGTTTTATTTATATCCACACATGATGACACACAGTTATATACAAATGTAACACATATATAAGTGAATTGTTCCATATTGTGCGTTATATAACCGAATATACATTCACCTATCATTAATTGAATAACTTATAATCATAATTTTGCTTCTGACTGGAAAGTAGCCCTGGAACAAAAACAACTAATATTTTAATCCGAGTTGAGTTAATTAACCATTTGATATCTGGAAAACACTGAAGCCCTTTGGATTTATAACAGAGTGGACTGGCCTGTGTCAGACAGCAGGAAACACTGATGGGGTTTAATACTTTTTTTGATGGATTGTCCACCTCAGCAGTATTCTGAAAAGTATCTGCAGACAAATTTGGACTTTTTCTCTCAAACTGGAATGTATGTAATCCTCTTATTTTATGGACTGTGTGATATTTGAAATGTTATTACCCGAAGGGACTTATTAACATATAAGCACTATAGGAATGTATAAAGAGTACAGGTAAAACGAAGAGCCTCTTAATGATATCGAACGTTATAAGTATAATCGCGTTTAAACTTCTTTATACCATTAGGTTACACTTTACTTAAGGGTGCTCTATGACAGCTATATGACCAACATAAGCCCTTCATGACAGCTGACATAACTTGTCATAAGCGTTTAGAAATGTTTGTTCCAACTTTTGTGGCTGTCATGAATGCTGACATGGGGAACTTGACACAGGAGTAATTTGGAAGTGGGACTAACTAACCCACTGAGCCACCCCCCAAATGTTTTTCTGACTGATTTTTTATTTTATATCTTTTTTTTTTTTTTTTAGATATATCCAGTTATCTGAACAATGCTGACAAATTTACATTAAATTTATTCAGCAGCTGTTTTATGCAAAGCGATGTAAAAGTGAGAGAAGAGGGGACCCCGGACTCGGACGCAGCTTGAGGGTCTTACTCATGGGCCTGATGGTGACATGACTCTGCCTGTGACCCTGGCATCTGAACAGACGACCTGTCAGCTACAGGCCCAGCATGCTAACCTGCTACACTCTCCTGTTCTGGGCGTAGTTGCTTTATTTAAGCATCTGCAGGTTTACTGATTAAGTAAAACATGTAAACCGTGTAACACGTCTCCCCTTTTTGTTAGGTTATACGGAAGAGTATCAGCAATGCAGTGGTTTAATACATATTTAATGTGTCTTTGACTCCCGTTTTCCCGTGACAGTAATAAATGAACGCCTTTACTAAGTCTGTCTCCAGTGGCATAGGTGGGGTGCAGCCAAACGAGATGGATTCTTTTTTATCTTGTTCACATGCAAAGCACTCGGAAAATATGCATTTTATCAGTGGTATTTCGGGTGAATCATTGGTTTGTGTGCTGCAGCATGTATTAAAACAGTAAGTTCTGAAATGCCTTCTGAATTCACATTGGTCACAATGGGACCATAATGGCATTTTTACACTCATAAAATGTTTTGTTTTTATTATTTTACTAACAGCTGTACTTTAAGCTGAAGCTATACATAACTGTATTATACATACATATGCTCACAAATTTTCACAAATTGATGCAATCAGTGTTAATAACGTTAAGCGTCACGCACCACTGGAGGTAGGATAATCTGTGCCTTGCCGAGAAATTCCCAACAGTCACAAAAAAGGAAATTTTGCCTCTTTTAATGTAACTGTGAGTGAACCAATCAAGTCCACCGATACACACAAACCTCTTTCCCATTGGTCCAGTGGGTAACAGCCAGTAACCAGGCATTGGTGTGGCAGGCAGACAGATGTTCGGCCCTCCACGTCACATGGGTAGCACCACGCAGTCATCGCTTCCTGCATGGAACATTTGGCACCATTGTGGTCTTCATTATTCATTGCATGACACTTTTAACAGCAAGGACAGTCAGGGGACGCGGGCTGGACAAAATACCAAGGAGGGGATACAGGTGGCCGCACTGAAACAGCACTCTGCTGTTACTCATTATCCCTGAAACTGTACCTGTCACCCTTTTCAGGTTCCCTATAACTGACTGAAATAAACAATCAGCCTTTTAAACAACCTGACAACAGACGTGATCTTTTTACTTGAAATCCTATATCATCTGTAATAGAAACCAATAATGTTTCTATTAAATTTATTCTCTTGTTGTATGGTTATTTACAAAAAACATAAAAATGGATTTGAATGGAAAGTATACTTTTTGTACTCCCCAGTAGAACCCTATTACCTCGAGATGTTGGCCAGCATCCGTTTAAAATTTTCTTTCACAATTTTCTCTCTGGCATAATATTCTAGAATATTCCCTGCCATTTCTACATAGACTTTCTCCCTCTGTCTGAAATTCTCCCCGTGTTTCATGCACTGGATGTTTCATGCAGTGAAACACGTGAATAGTGTTTGCATAGTTATTTTTGCAGTGCATGATATTTTCGTGACATGAATCAGTGTAACAAACCAAGTAGTTAATGGCAGGGGTGGATGGAAAAACTGACACCATCGTGTAGAAGGATATATTTTATGCAGAAGTCCATTACTATGGATTCTTTTGGCACTGGATATATGTGTTTATTTGTCCTTTAATTCAGTTGCAAAATGTTTTCCAGAAGAAATTGGTCCACCTGACTGCGCAGGAGGCACTGTGTATGTGTGATTACTTCTGAAAACGTCCTGGTGAGTGATTAATGAAGGCAACTGGAGAATGGAACAATGGAGAGACAGAATAAAGAAGAAACGCGTCAAATGCTTCCCACTGATGTGATCCCCCAGGACAGCCGGGCTCTCTGGCAGCCATTAGATCTATGGAGATCTCTCCTGCAAGCTGTGTGATAGTTACATTCTCATGAGCTGGATGAGACGTGGAATAAAAACGACATTCAAACTGAACTCCCCCTGAAGACCCCAGACGCACGTCCTGCAGATTTACATTCTCATTCCCCATTGGCTCCCTTGTTTGCTGATTTTGGAAGCTCAGTTGAACTTCTCAGTGATCTAACAGTAGATGTTTCTACATCACGCGTAGCCATTGTGTGCTTGTTCTACCATAACATTCCTACAATGGTGGATGCTCTGGCTTTGATAGCATCTATTTCAGCCAAAATCCTGCAGGACAGAGATTTTTTTTACATCACGATCACTGGATATTTGGTCCAACAGAAGAACAACCCCAAAATACTAGGTGTTCACTTTTTATTACAGACAAGATGTGTGCATCACTAGATACATGTATGCATTTGAATTTTGTGTGTGAGTCTGTGTGTCTGTGTGAGAGACAGGTAACGCTTTTCCACTGGCATACAGGAACCAGGCTATACCAGAGCCGTAACACGAGGAGGCACTAGTTACAGTTCCAGCTCTGATTTTCCACTGCAGAAGGGTTGGCTCAGTAATGGTGTTTCCGGGTTTGAAGAGCGACAGTTAGGTAATACTGAAGAGATGCTTATTTACTGTGCACACGGTGTACATCATGATTTGGTGATGTGCAAATTTCCGCTCATCTGTGAGAATCGCCATGTTATGTTAGCATCAAACACTAGTGGAATTAGCATTAGCTTCCATAAATTTGCATTACGAGCCCATTTTGTTCAGTCGTTCTATAGTATTTATTTAAGTAGGCAATTTTCAAGTTCCGAGTTATCGGGAATTCATCAGTACAATGTGGGGTATTGCTGATAATGAATAACATAGAGCTTATGTCCCGTTTTCCTTTTAGATAATCCGTGCATATCGATGTAGACCACCCATATCTCCGTGCATGTGGACCAATCAGATGGTGGTGAGGCTTAAGCAGGGCCACGTCAACATGGGTATGAGTCAGGTACGACGGAAAACCATCTCTTTTTGGTACGGCTCGGTTCTTGGTGTAAAAGAATACATGAGGGTAATCCTCATTTCTGGGCAGGATTGTAGGTATTGCTCATGTCTGCATCCTCAATGAGACGCCTATTCACAAATACAGTACACGCATAATGGCAGCGTAGCCGGTTAATGGCTCATGATACACGCATGAGCTGCTTGGGGGATGAACTGGGACACCCCCGACGTCCTTGACTGCCACTCCTCAAAATGCAGACAGAAATGTGGCAGCTCAGAGTCTGTCCTCCGTTTCTTCTCTTCCAAACTACAGTTCTTCCTCTGATTAATAGACCAGAAAGAAGAGAAACTCCATCTTAATTAAAAAAAAAGAAAATCTATTATCTGCTTTTCTGGATAATTTGTTCCGACTGCGAAAGCTATTAAGGGTACAGGGGTGTTAGGTTGAGAATGTGGTTACCTACAAAGATAGCCCGCATATTAATTAGTCGTTGTTTTAGCAGGCTGGGAAAATGGTGCCTTTTTGTGGTTGTTATTTCAAAACGTTGCTCCTCAGATCTACATACCTACATGAGGGAAGGCTGAATTAGAATAGAGCTGTTTCGTTTGACTGAGATTACTAGGTAATGAGAAAGGATTTTAAGTTGGAAGTTTTTTTAATTCCCCCCCCCCATTTTTTGAGAAAGCAATGTATTGTGGGGTTGTGCGTAATGAAGACAATTTGCAGGGGAACAGATGGTGGGTGTTGATGTTCCTGTTGACAGGTAGCATGTTGTCAGCGCTTGGTGTTGTTATCATACAGAGAACAGCAGCTTTGAGTCTTAATTGGGACCCAGAAGGATTTCGCTTCAGAGCTGGGTGTTGAGGAAGAGTGCGGCGCTCAGACAGGGGAGCAGCCAACGCCGGGGAGTACTGAGGAGAAAGGCACATCAAAAAGACACCAGCTGGCCCAGGCTCTTCCTGAAAAGAGGAAAGGTCTAGGAAGCTGGGATCCCACTGCCGTCAGAGAGGGAGAGGAGGCAGAGCAGAGCCAAGCATTTGTTTTTAGGCATGCTGGTTAAAACCACTTTGTTTGTTCATTTCTCTATTTGCTTTTGGGTTCCTGGTGTGACCAGAGCTACTACTGCCAATACCACACCAAACATTCCAGTGAATGTAAAAATTGTTCTATCTCTCTGTTCCATACAAATACTTCCAAATGAGCTGGGATCTGTTCCTAGAGGATTTTAGCCAATGGTCTTTCTATACTTCTCCAAGTTCTTTTGCTGTTTCAGTGGTCAGTGTGGATAAATGTGTACCTCACTCAATGGACAGCGGAATGCATCTGATGGGGGGGGCATAACCATTTGTTTGTAAAAAATATGCATTTAATTCAGGCGTATATTATATTAATAAAGTTGTATCAATTCGCATTAAATAATTTGTATTGTTTTCCTGATTGTCCATCACCATGTGCTTAATAATGCTCCGGAAGTTACCTGAGCGGGGGCCTGGGCTCCCTCCCCCCTCAGTCCCGCAGTCCATGCAGTCTCACTCTGTGAAACTGGGTGTATTGCAAGTCTGGGAAATAAAAATGGAAGCATACATCGTGATATGGTCCCATTTCTGTGGCCTTGAAAGAGGTTGCTTGCATTTGGAAAGATATCTGTGCATCTGCTAGTTATAAACTTTTACCTGCTGTGACTCGATACTTGTTTTGGTACCTTGCCAAAGGGCACAACAACATTTCCCCTTCAGAGCTCTGGTTCTGTGACCTTTCAGCCATAATACCAGTTCCTTAACATCATCTTCTACTTCTTCACCAAGATCATACTTGAAAGCTATAGTGTTCCGCAGAAAATGTGCAAAATCATCCACACAGTTTAGCTGCCTGCTTCGTCCCTGGAGGTGTAATATGAACTCAGTGATATTGCTTGAGGACATTGTCTGATGTTTCTCACAAGCAGTGGGAGAAATGATTGATGGCAGACCCCCTAGACTTACACATATAGGCTGAAGTGCAGCTGCGAACGGGAAACTTTGTTTGCTCTTGAAAAATGCCAGTGTAAGGCCAGTTTGTTTGCCATATGGTCCAGTTAGTGGTGTAATGACCTGAGAACTCGCCAGGAGTGTTTCTCGTAATGCGTCCCCAAACCCCGATTCCTATTGCTGCCGCTGGCTAATTGCTTTGCATACATAACACCCAGGTGTAATAATGGCACACGGGCCTAATTGCGACGTGACCAATTATGTGCTCCGCTTATGTGCCTGACATTTGGTGAAGGTGGTCCTTGGGCTGGAATGGCGATAGTCCTCAAGTCTTTCAAACACTTTCCTCCTCACAGAGAGCAAATCCTGCCTGGGAACCTGCTGACAATACAACTGTGTGCTAAGACAGAATGGATCAGATATGAATTTTTAACAAAGGATGAGCTGGTGCATGGTTAATTAAATTACATCTCCATTATTACAATACATGTGTGTAATGTTAGTAGATTACTGGCCTAGTCAGTTCTCCATCTCTGGGTGAGATCCTGGAGTATAACATGACTTACCTGGCACCACATTGGCTAGCCTAGCAAACCCTCTGGGCTTTTTTAGACCTTTCAGATGGTTTTCGTTTGATGGTGCGAGAGTTTTATTATATTTATCATACAAGATGGGTCAACTAGGGTGTCCCACAAGGTCTGGCTCTCAGTTCTTTTTTGCATAGGAGTCACCGTTTTATGACACATAGATCCAGACCTAGAAGTTGATAACCAAAGATGCTAGAAAATCTATTGCTCAAAAAATTACATGAAACACACGATATCCCAGTGGCACACTGTCCTGTGTCACACATGTCCTCATGTTTTATATTATTCACAGCCTGACAGCTTCCTTTGTTGAGTTGCAAAACCTTGGCATTATCTGTAACTGTTACTGTCACATGCGGCCCATATCATGTTTCTCCAGAGTTGCCTCTTCCATTCTGCCTACCATATTGTTATCACTTTGATGCTTATTGATTCAAAATTGCCTTCGTTTTCTCCAGGAAAAAAACAGTACGGTGCCCTTTTTTTCTAGTTGCTAAAAATCTGTAGGGGTTTCCTGCGGGGGTTTTAACATATTACCACAGCATTACTCATGTGCTTTTGAAATTCTGTCTCCCATATCCTATATATATTACATGCCAATATTATAGTATTTGTAGTTACCTTCAAAGCAACTTGTGGTGTTGCTCCTACTGAACCTGGATGTTATACAGATATTCACCTTGTGTCTGCCTGCAGCATCCTTTTGGAAACATGCATGCAGTGGTCAGTTTATTAGGTATACCTGCAAACTGCTTGATCTCCAAACAGGGCATCACGTGGCTGAAGCTGAATACAGACAGCGCACAGACAGGGCCTGGAGGTCCACTTACCATTCGGCTCAGCATCAGAATGGCTTAGATGTCTGATCTAACTGACTTGAAATGTGACGTGAGTGCCGGTGCCAGATATGGTGGGTGGTTCCAGTATCTCAGGCACCTTCTTGGGATTTCCCCACACTGTGTAGAGTTTACGGAAAATAGTGCGATAAACAAAAAACATCTAGTCAGCCGCAGTTTGCTGGGTGAAAACTCCTTGTTAATGAGAGAGGTCGGAGGACAGTGACTTGTTAAAGCTAACAGGAAAAGCACATGTACAAAAAGCACAGCCCAGTACTGCAGTGGTGCTCAGAATGGCTTCTGCCTTCATACCACCATAAACGTCTCCCACGGAGGCACTGCTGGAGGAAGTAGGTCCTACCTGACACTAACTAGGTGCGCATAATGAAATGGCCACTCGGTGTAAATCCTTGCAAGGCTGTAATTGCAATTGTAATTGCAAAAGTAATTATCTATCTATCTATCTATCTATTATCTATCTATCTGTATGATAGTGTTGAAATGCATTCTGGGTGCAAACGGCTCCCAGCTTTGTGTGACACATGCTGTTCATTTGTACATCTGTGGTTCTGAGGTTACTTAGTTGCCTTAAATTGTCCTTAGCATGTCACAGAATGTGTATAGATGTGTGCATTTGTTTGCCCCCAGGTAAAGCAGACTCCTGTAATGAGAATTTACAGCTTCGGAAGCAGATATTTTAAGCCTCGCACGACAAATACGTAAGCTGTGGTTTTTGAAGACTTGTTAGACTAAAAGAGATATATTATGGTTGCTAGGCGCCTCTTTTAAAGCCAATATGACCAATTCTTGGCAAAAGAACCATTTTGAATAAAAAAGAAAATCTACGAGGGGCCATTATATGAATTCCCATCTTTGTTTCAGCTGTTGTGCTTAAGAATAACTGTTACATATTTAAAAATAAAGCTGATAAAGAACATAAGTGACATAAATGCCCAAACAATCCTCTGTTGGCTAAACTGAAATAATAAGTAGTTAGTTAGCGCATTGTGGCGGCGTCTGGTGCCTTGTGTTCGTTCAGACAGTGTGTTGACTAGATGCAGACCCCCTGCCTTCCCGCACAGAGCCAGGGAACCCCAGTACATCATTAAACTGAGTTGTTTTGTCAGGCTAGTAGACATGCTCTTTCATTAGAGTACAGAAGACTTCCGAGCTGTATACGACACACTCCAGGAAAGCCTGAGAGGTGTGAGTGTCGGGCCGGAGGGGGGAGGTAGAGTGGGGCGTTGTGGGTGACTTTTACTCTAATCGGGAGTTAATTTACACACCACTTTATCCAGCTCAAGTAAATTCAGTTTCGGCTTCTGCTGTAGCTTGTCAGTTTTCCTTAAATTTTGTTACGTTGTGATTCAGGTCTGTTCTACCCGCTATCCCAGCTTAGCGGGTGCATTACCCTGTCACTTTGAAACAGGGACTGCATTTGCCCTTGGATGGACATTACCCCTAGTGGGACAGACGCAAGAGGCATGGTGCAATAACATCCTGTACCTCTGCGCTGGGCCTGGTGCCCTTCTGAGAAGGGTCCAGGCATCAAACGCGAGGCATTAAGACAGCTGTCTCAAGCATCGACGAGCATCGGTACTGGCACGCCTCAGCCTTCACCTCCTGCACGACCCAGTATAGATCACGTAGCCAGGCCCCGGTCTGGCCCGCCCCCTACGGGAGCACGGCATGCTGGGATTGGGGGAGGTCTGTCCCCCTGACAACCACCGGTCTCCGTGATGGAGTGCAGTCGTCCAGCTGCTGTTTCACGCCAGATTAGGGCCTCCCGTGGTCAATTTGCTTTTCCTAATGTCAGGTCCCCTTCGCTGTTGGATCGTCTGTCGCCTAGCAACGCGGACTGCAGCCAAGAGGGCCGGCCATGCATGCAAAATTCCACCTGCAATACTACCGGGGGGGGGGGGGGGGGGCCACCAACCCCCCTCGCCTCCCCCGGGGGTCGGGGGGGGGGGGGGGGCCCCCGCGGGGGGGGGGCCGCGACCCCGCCCCCGCTTTGGGGGGGGGGCCGGCCGGTTGCTCTGGCC
>JAODKM010000032.1:9349000-9359246 GCA_026780845.1 Petrocephalus sullivani | reverse complement strand
ACAGGGAGATGGGAGACAGAGAGACAGGTAGAGAGGGAGGGAGGGAGACAGGAGGGAGGGAGGAGGAAGGGTGGGAGGGAGCAAGAGAGAAAGGAGGGAGAGAGACAGGAGAGACAGGGAGGGAGGGAGCAAGAGAGACCGGAGGGAGGGAGGGAGCAAAAGAGAAAGGAGGGAGGGAGACAGGAGAGAGAGGGAGGGAGCAAGAGAGACAGGAGGGAGGGAGGGAGACAGGGAGATGGGAGACAGAGAGACAGGTAGAGAGGGAGGGAGGGAGACAGGAGGGAGGGAGGAGGAAGGGTGGGCAGTGTCAGGCTCGGGAGTGGCACTTGTGAAGGACAGAACCCCACTGTCTCTGTGCACAGTCTCTCTCTAGCGTTTAATGGCGCTGGTGAGGCCCGGGCTGGGGACTCGTTCCGGGGAACCTGCAATGAGACTTCTCCATCGCACACAGCCTTCGCGACCAGCTCGCTGCCCAGTATAACCATATTCAGACGTTTTACCTCCTTTGTTGTCATGCCGATGCAGAGTCATTTCCTCTATGCACACTTGTGAAGCCTTTAAGCAAACACTGGCCTGTAACGAAGGGCTCTGGCGTCACCTGGGCTATTTACCTGAACCTCTGGGCCTGGTGGTGCAGCGGGCCTGGGTACCGGCGATTGGGCGACTGGTACAGCTGGGAGAGCAGAGCCTGGCTGGTCTTCTGGCTGGGGTTGTTGGCGAACTTCACGGTGATGGGCTCGGTGGCGCCGGACGGCTTCTGCCCGTTGAGCCCCTTGATGGCCTCCTCCGCCTCTATCCTCTTATCGAAGCGGATGAAGCCCACGCCCCGCGAGCCGCCTGGGGGGGGGGACACAGCATGCTGAGCGCCGACTTACTGCTGGTTCCGTAATTAACGGCCGAGGGCCGCGCCGTCTCGCCGGGCGCCGGCAGGTATTTCTGCCTTTCTGCACCATCCCGGATTCGCTCTGCCACATTTTAAAAAATAAGGTCTAATCGCGTAACAAGCAGGCACTGTGGCGGGCGGCCAAATCACATTATGACCGGCGAGATTTCACCTGGAGACAGAAAAAAAGTGAGAACAGGGCAGGACCCTGGCAGCAGGGTAAGGGCTGTGAGCGCTGGGTCCCGGGGTGTGGAGACGCCAGCCAGGACTCCTGTTTCCAAACCTGCCAAGCCACGGAGGTGCTGAGACGGGCCACCTCCAGGGCGTGTCCTAATAGACAGTCTGCCCCCAGGGCGTGTCCTAATAGATGACCCGCCCCCTGGGCATGTCCTAATAGATGGTCCACCCCCAGGGCGTGTCCTAATAGATGGCCAGCCCCCAGGGGGTGTCCTATTAGACAGTCCACCCTCAGGGCGTGTCCTAATAGATGGCCCACCCCCAGGGTGTGTCCTAATAGACTGTCCGCCCCCAGGGCGTGTCCTAATAGATGGCTAGCCCCGGGCTCATGGTGAGGAAGCACAAAGCTGGTATGGAATGCCGATGATTCATTCACCCTTCAGCTTCACTCCTCCCATTCACGATCTGTTCATTCCCTCTTCCTTCCCTACATTCCCTCCATCCTGTCATCGCCCTCATGTTCGCGTGACGGCTAGCGGGGAGTGTCATGCACGGTTCCGGCTCTGTGTCACGTCCTGAGTGTATCGAAGCAGAGCTGAAAAGACGCTTACGGTAATACTTGTGTTTTGTGACCCCTGGGACCTAAGAAGGAATGACTTCATTATGACTAAACTGATACTGCAACAATTGTGTCAATGCTCAGCCCACTCTGTTATCCAAATAACGCCAGTTAGAGAGCTGGATATTTCAGCAGGTTTAGCGTCTCTGAGTTATAACCTGATTTGGGGTTTTAAACAGCTCCCTTCTGTGTCCTTAACAGGGTGTGTGATGGACTGCATCCCAAAAACTCATGGGTCCCAAAGACGTTCCCAGACGGCCAGAAAGCTGCTGACAGCAGCCCTCTTGTTTTTAAGAGGACCCGGGTGATATGAACGTGCCAGCTACCATGAAGACCCCGATGGACAGCAGCTCAGCTCGGACGGGCATGCACTTCTGCATTATGAAGATCACCCCCCCCTCCCCCAACCCATGGGCTCTTGGCTGTGGGCGGGGGATCTACAGGTGCTTTGGTCGAGGCGTAACAGAGATGTGAGGAAGAGCCTCCAGTACTCAGTGAGTGGGGAGGGGGGGCTGGCAGACTTATCGTCCCCCAGAGGGCCTGGCCAGCCAGGGAATGTGAGCTTATGGGGAAAGCGCTACCATCACCTGCCTGCAGGGGGTGGTGATGAGAGGGGATGAACACACACACTGACAGCTGCTCCCTCTGATCACAGTCATTGCTGGACCTGTCTGTTATCGAGCCTTTTGTCTGGCTGAGCAGGCCCTTAAAGTCATGGGCTAAAATAGACATTCCTGCAGAAATCTGCAGCAAAAAAAAAAAAAAAAGTTTTAATTCTGACAGCAGTATTTGTTTTCTGCACTTTTTTCATCCCCTGCGTTGAAATAATGAGCTTCCGGCTGATTTGTCACGGCGGCACAAAGCAAAGCAAACAGCCGGCTTGCCATGTCCCCCCCCCCCCCGCTGCCGGACGGCATGGCTCCACACAGTAACCGCTGTCACGACTTACACAGCCCCACCTGAATGCGTACACAGCGAGCACACGTGCGGCCACGGATGCGGCGGCGGGCAGGGCTTTATTAATAATGGGCAGGACCGAGGAGCCACCACCTCACCTCAGCCGGGGCATTTTCAGGAAAAATTAATTAGCAAATGTGTAAGGTTCTGGGGGTGGGGCCGCTAACGAGCGCCTTCCCTCTGCTGTGAAAGTCCATCTTGTCTTTCTGCTCAGCCTTTTCTGCGGGGGGCACAGCGCGGTGACGAAGCATGCTCGTTAAGTACGCTACAGAGGGAGCCAATAAAATCAGTGCCTGCCTCCTGCTGACTCGGACCGGGCTTTGCAGAAAACCGACGTGTTTTGGGGTGCTGACGCGCAGTGGGGGCTGGAATGGAAGCAGGAGGATGTGATGCGCTGTTTACATGGGAGAGCCAAGGGATCAAAGTGAAACATTACGGCCTTTATAGCATAAATAATTCAACACGGGAGCATAAATATAAATCATAAGAAATTTGATAGAATTTGGCCACGCTTGAGTGGACATTAAACTTTCAATATTTATATAAAAATGTAGGCCCCATAACCCCATAATCCTGGACTGGATACGCAGTGGGTTGACGGAGGGATAGATGGATGGATCATTTGTAGTAAGTGAAAAGTACAAATTATCTTAGGTGGTTTACGTTTAAAGGTGTGCTTACATTCCAATTAGAGGAAGAAGTTATTTGTTATTTTGTATACTTTTATTACAAAATACTTTTAAAACAGCCATTGACAAGAATGACTGAATTATCAGTCAGACTTATGCTTAAAACCGCAATTATTACTGATGATATAATGTACAAATCCTATGACTGATGCCTTCTCAGGAAGAAAAGGGGAAAATATTAGATATTACTATAAAACAATCAATGGGATAACAGAGAAGGAGCTAAGTGAATGTGAAGGACTGCAGTATTGTATGGCCTCAAATGCCCTGCAGACATCCGCTGATTCGCGGATCGATAACGCAGACGGGAGGGGTTACTGCATGGAGACAGGGGAGGGGCCACTGCATGGAAACAGGAGAGGGGCCATTGCATGGAAAGAGGGGAGGGGCCACTGCTTCTTCTCAGAAGTATGAGTGAAACTTCATATCTCTGCCAGCAGGGGGCACAGTGGTCAAGAGCTTCAAAGTGGCAGCCGTCAAGTGCTGTCGACTGCAGTTGTGAGGGAGCAAAAAACAGAAAGGGGTGAAATCACAGGATGGTCCACGTGGTACAGGATGCTGCAGCTGGTGCATCGTTAAACCGCGGGTGGAAGTGGCTCCCGACGTCTCGGCCAGGATAAAGAGCGCCTGTCTGGTTTCCATAGAGCCCCGCGCTGTGTCTAACCCATGGTGGCGGTTTAAATAAATGCTGAATGCCGTTCGCTGTGACAGGGCGCCGTTGCGTTATTTTCAGCATCTCATTGGCCGGTTTCTGACTTCAGTGTGAAAAGAGAAAAGGAGCATTTCCATGGCAGCGTACCCCCCCCTGCCCGCCCCCCCCCCCCAGAGGGCACTTGGAGGATCGTGCTCTCTCGCTACATCTTTACTGCAACACTAAACTCAGAAAGGCTACGCTTCCTCTCTGCCCTCCCAAGTCCTCCTTGTTTCTTAATTACTGGCAACTAAAATTTAATTAGTCATTAAAATCTCTCCGGCAGACCGCCCTGCCCCCCCGTCCCCTGGGGTCGGGCCTCCCACGGCTGGGCAGAGTATGGATTTGCTGGGAAGGCGGAGCACTGGGGGGATCGCTAGAGTGCCGGGGTACATCGTACAGATTCCCCCAATGTCATAGGAGAGAGTTTCATATTGGGGGGGCTATTGGGGGAGGGGTGAATTAGGCCACATATTGGGGGTGCCTTTCCCCTCCAGTCTCTCGCAGTTCCGACGCCCCGGACCCCCACCCCCACACACATGCACGATGATCCGGCTGGCGCAGTGAGGTGGTCTCTGCTATTTATCAGCATCTAATGACGGTAATTACGTCTGGACCAATGGGAACAGTGTGACTCCCCACAGTGAGCCAGTGCGTGGCAGGCGTGCCTGTCTGTGTGAGTGCGGACATGCAGCCGGCTCGTGGATACCTGTGACCTGGTCCACCAGGATACGGGATGTGATGATGCGCCCGTACTGGGAGAAGAGCTGCTCCAGTTCCTTCTGCGTCATGGTTTTGGGGAGGCCGCTCACGTAGAGGTTGGCGTCTCGGATGGAGGCTGAGCTGGGCCGCGCGTATGACACCTATCCGGGGCAGGGAGACAAGAAGAAATGGGGGATTCTGGGAGTGACTACATGTACAGAGGGCACTACAGCTCCCCCAGTGGGTGTAACGAGAACAAAGTAGAAACCACCCTGCAGAAAGCACTGTTGATGGTCACTATGGTAATGAACTCTTTTACCAAATGGATGCTGACCAGCTGTGGGACCCCCGATATGTTCTCCAATTCTGCTACGCCCCTCACGTTTTGATTAATATACATTTACTTTCACCTTTTATTTCTCATTTAAGACACCTCAGTAATTTATGTGAAAATATTTTTTTATAAAGTAACTAAGAAATACAGTAACTACTCAGTAAGAATTTTTCATAAACAATAAGTCTAACATTCAAATAATTATTTAATGCTGATTAATTCAAAGACGTGTTCAAATTTAACCATTTTAAATATTTTTTTTTCACGATTTGAGCCATAAATTAAAGTGACTTTTCAAATGCCTCTGTGATAAAAATGTGCTAATAGCTAATAAGATTGGACTCATTGATTATTTGACTAATGGTTTGTGAATGGACTCCCAGTCTGACCTCCCAGTTTGACCTTTGGGCCCCTGCTTGGCCCCGCACGGCTCCACAGAGAGCTACCTGTCGTCAAACTTGCTTAATTCCTTTCACTACGCACGTAGGATTAATGGCGCCCTCCCCCACACACACGCTGAGTGTGAGTGGTGACTCACGCCACTCTCGAGCGGCACGCGTGTGCACGTGCGGCCGTTGGTAGCAGAACATGCCTGGGAGTGAGTACACGCCACGGGCGAGTGTGCTAGGCAGGATCTCAGTGGAGGGCCTCCGGCTTGTCTCGTATTGCCGAGAGAGCCCCCCCCCGCCCATCCAGAACCACGGACAGTGCCCCATACCCATCCACCATGTGGTCCCTCTGATGGTACCCAGGCCCCCTCACTGCAGACCCACTGACGTCCCTGCGGATGGCTGCCATTTTATCTCCAGGATGTTCACGGTAAAAAGCAAACCATCTAAAATAATTTCCTCGCTCTGCGTTTGGAAAACAGCCCTAACCTGAAACGAATCACCCGGCTGCTTTCGGCGTTTAACGGGAGCCATGGGCGCTCGCCCTGAACGAGCCGCACCGTTTCACTGCCGTTTCATTTACTGCCAAGTTGTTGTCTGTGTTTTACGTCCAATTTTAAAATGAAACTTATATTGCATTGCCAAGGCGCATGTGGGGAATGCTTCCGTGTTGCATTTTCATTAAGTTTCCCATTTCCAATCCATCAACAATTAATTACGAAGAAAAGCCAAGAAACTGCAGTTATAATTCAAAACGCAAAACAGTAACATTCCAGGCGATAGATTAGCCGCCCCTGCCCTGCCCCCGTCTTTGTTCCTTCTCCCTCAGCCTTCCCTCGCGTTACCCCGGCCCCCCATCTCTTCCAGTCTGGTGAAACCAGATGTCTGACCCATCAACACTTTGTCAGTTTGGTGGGCCCTGACTCTCCTGCGGGGGGCGGTGTTCTTCTCACCTCTGCTGGGTGCCTTGCCCCCCCCCCCCCCCAACCCCGTGAGGAGAAACACGCAATAACAGTGAAAAAAATCCAGTGTGAAAACGCCCCAGATCAGGGCTGAAATGTATATACTGCCTCCTATTAACCCAGAGCAAAGCGCCATCAGAGAAGGCTGCCCTACACCCCCCTACACGCCCCCCCAACCACCAGCGGAGGGCTCCAGCCTTATCTGGCCTGGGGGGGGGGGGGCACACGTGGGCTACTGGGAGCCCCGGAGGGCTGCATCGATGCGACACCGTCGCCGAGGGTGAGCCGGGCGTGAGCTGTCGGCCTGAAGGTGAGAGCAGAGAGAAGGAGCTGAAGAGCTTCAGTCACGCTCTGGAGGCTGGCAGCTGGTGTGCCATCAGAGAGGAGCCCCCACGGCTACCCAAGGAATACAAACACATCCCCCCCCCCCCACCCATACACACAGGCCTGCCCCCAAATCACAGCCATTCTCCCCGCAAAGCCAGTCTCTCTCCCTCTGTCCCCGCCCCCCTCCCTCGCTCCCCCATAGACGTGTTTGCCTTCTACGCAGCGTGCCGTCCTGCAATCCCGCGCACCGCCCATCTGACTTTCCCAAAAGACAGCGGCGCGCGGAGCTGCGAGGCCGGCCTGTCTGCTGCTATTAGGGAACCTGTCTTCATCTCTGTGGCTTCTCAAGATAACCTCTGGTGCAGAAATAACGGCCTGTGGCAGCCACTGGATATCTGAAGAGCACGGTGACCTTGAACACACTTTTTAGGAAGTGTAGAAGAGGCATTCACATACCCCCGTTTCTTGCTGGAGTGGTCTGTCCCACAGTGGTTGGAAGGACTAAATACTGTCTAAAACAGAAACGAAATGGGAGGGAACAGCAATCGAAGGGGGGGTGAGAGGAGTGCCTTGCCCTCTGAAGGCAGGAACAAGGCTGAAGGCAACTCTTCTTTTATGAGTGTGTTAGTGTGAGCAGCTCGAACCTGCAGCCACTGTGCCCCAGGGCTCACTGCCTACAGCTCTATAATCTCCAGGGAAGGACTGCTGTAAAGCAGCTATGTACACAGGGGAAATACAGTGACGTCTGCACGTCACTCCGCGTTGGCCCCGTCGGGTATCTCTTGTATGTGTGTTTCCTGCTCCCTGGCAGCTCAGGGCCCTTCAGACCGGCCTGGCTGTAGATGCTCACCATCTTGGTCGGACTGCAAACCCCCCTGACATGCGCCGGTTTGCGTGTCGCCGTTTTAGAGCGGTAGCTCACCCAAAAGAAGGGGGGGGGGATGGGTGGCAGCAGCACGGAGAGAATATTAATTGAGTGACTCATTCTCTGTCGAGTAGGATGCAGAGCATCGCTAATCCCCAGCTGAAGATCACTCCAGTCACGCAGGATCCGGCCGCCTCCCTACTGATCGCGGCCCATTTCCCGGCCTTTGGGGCCCACCTTAAAGGCACGTCCTCGCCCGGATGATTAGGGCCCCCGCGAGAATGTCAATCAGCGGCTAGTGTTTTTCCTAGCGACCACATTCACCCCCAGGCCTGTGCCACAGGAACTAGTCTTATCTTAGTGTCACCGTCATTAGCTTACATCATTTCACTGTGATTGGCAGGGCACATGCATGAATTAAACTCTTCTGCCAGTCCAGGAGGCTAGATGGAGGGTTTAATCTAATTCAGGTCTAATTCGAGCCTAAATTAACACCCATAAAAACATCAGATACCTCCAAACATTTATTGTAGTATATATTACTTTCCTCTGTAGGCTGGTTTTGCACCTTCCATAAACACTTTATCTGTCTTCCCTGATTTTTTAAACTGCTGCTCAGCACCTGAAACCCACGCAGGCAGCCGACGGTGACTCTCTCTCATAATGACTGTTAGGCTGCCAAAGGCACCTTCCTTATTGCGCCTGGTGAGTTCCTGATTAGGTTGTGATAAGCAGATGATAATCAGGGTCATTAGGGCAGAGAAGGGGGTAGCTTCCGTTTATGTTGCGGGACAGGGAGCGCACCTCTGCAGCCATGTTATCCAGGCAGCGGCCTCTGCCTCCTTCCCGCACTAGCTAACATGGAGCAGTCCCCTCCATTAATGTCCATTGTTATTTACTGCCGCCGTCCTGCTTCGGCGTTCCAGCCTCCGGAAGCTCGTTATCCTGCTGGCTGTTCTTTCCAGGGGCCGCCTCGCCCGCCCGTCCCGTGTGCCGTGACGCACGCCTCTTTCCGGGGGAGGGGAATCGGCCAGGTGCGGATGTACTTGGAGAAACGCCACGCTAACGGCGGCGTGCCCGGGCCGAAGCTGCCTGATAGCGGCTCTCGTGTCTGTCTCCAAACACCTCAGTGCAGGCGACAGCCCCGCCCCCGAGCCCCCCAGCATGCCCCCCCACGGCACCATCTGACCGCTCCTCGCTGTTTGTGTTTGTTTGTCCCACTCTGTGTGCTGCCTGCTGCCATTGCGGATCTGATGCCAAGCTGGGGTGCCCCTGTTTTCTGGGCTTACCTTGATGGTTTTGGTTTGAAGTCTGAGTCCGTTTAATGTGTTGATGGCTTTCTCTGCATCCTTTGGGTCAATGTAGTTGACGAATCCGTAGCCCAGGCTCTGTCCTGGGATGGAAAAAGGGAGCATCACATTAAAAGGAGCATGCCAGGTACACGCCAAGTATACGCCAAGTACACACCAGGTACATGCCAGGTACACGGCAGCACATGGCAAGTACACGCCAGGCACACGCCAAGTACACACCAAGTACACACCAGGCACACACACCAAGTGCACACCAGGCACACACACCAAGTGCACACCAGGCACACACCAAGTACACACCAAGTGCACGCCAAGTACACGCCAGGCACGTGCCAGGTACATGGCAGCACATGGCAAGTACCAGCCAGGTACATGCCAGATACACACCAGGTACATGCCAGGTACACACCAGGCACACACACCAAGTGCACACCAGGCACACACCAAGTACACACCAGGGAGACACCAAGTGCACACCAAGTACACGCCAGGCACGTGCCACGTTCACTCCAAGTACACACCAAGTACACACCAGGTACACGCAAGGGCCTTGGTGTCTCATGAGATTGCACAGATTTGGGCTTCTGGATCATTCCACCTAGCACCCAATTCAAGACTCAACATCCTTCTGGTATCTCTCACCCCACACATTCCACAGACATTTCCCAAATGGAAATCAGAGATCCCCCCTCCCCCCGGGTGCTGTGGCGTACTCCGCAGTGAAAGGAGAAGGCAGAACTGCATCCCTCTGGCCCGTAAACGCGATCGGGGCTCCGGTTCCCCATGCCAAACACGGAGCCTCTCCCTCACTCTCTACGGATTACCCTGGATTATCAGCTCCCATTGTTAACTTATTTTATAATTTAAAGCACTCTGGTCCTGGGTAGGATATTCTCGACTTGACGCAGATGTCATTGACGCTGATCCGACAGTGGTACTCCGTCGCGGTTCTAAAATATAACTGCAGAAATAACCACAGGCCTGCACACATGCAATGCAGTCAACATGAGAACATGTATATTCTCATGCGGGCGTTAGGGAACATGTAGCTAACTGGCAGACCCCGGTGTTTCAAGGGGGAGACCCTGAGGGGCATGGAGTGGCTCATCGGAGCGATGTCTGGGCCCCCGAGCGCCGGGCTGCCGCCTCGTCAGCACGTCCTTGGAGACGCAGCTGTGCAGGGGCACGTCCCGCCAGTGCAGCTGGTCCTGTGTGCTGCGGCAAGCACCCTGCCCATACTGCCCCCCCCCCCCTCCCCTCCCCCCCCGCCCCTCCCCACTCTCCTCCCCCCCCCCCCCCCCCTCCCCCCCCCCCCCCCCCCTCCCCCCCCCCCCCCCC
>JAODKM010000032.1:9326774-9348900 GCA_026780845.1 Petrocephalus sullivani | reverse complement strand
CTCCTTAGGGAGGCCGCCGAGGAGCCGGGCTTCATACTTGTACACGTAGCTCTTACTAGTGCTGAAATCCGGTGCTGATAAAAAAACCATTTATTTTTCATTGCAGACATGCAATTATTTAAATATTGCAAATAGGAAACTTAAAAAAGTTTATTATTCATTCAATAAGATATTATGAGATTGCAGTATCATACTTACTTAGGTTTATCTGTTGACTTGCTGAAAGGTAAAAAGCATAACAATAACTGAATTGATAAATATTGATGGGAAAAAAACTGGCAATGTTATAGAAAAAAATGAAATAGCCTTGTATAAAAATGTACTTTTTAATGATTGTAATTGACTTACGTCAGCAAAGAAATTTGGATAAAAATTTTAACAAGGCACAAATACTAGCAACTGCACAGTTTTTATGTATAGGTATATATATGGTATATATGTATTTTTAGTATTTTTACGTAAGTATATATATTTATATTTATGTATAAGTATTGCCATCATGATTCTTTGTAGAATCGCTGACAGAATTCATTTGATACAGAATCTTTTGTATGAAAATGTCCCTATAACAACAAATGAACAGTGTACTCACCCACAAGGGCTACAGCGAGGGCTAGAATGACTCCTCTCATGGCTGCTGCAGTGTGACTGGTAGCACCTGCAAGCTGCCCTTTTAAAGGGTATTTTGTGGCTGCACCCATCACACATCATATAGTTGATTAAATGTACCAGATCACATATTGATGTCACACTGACTTTTGCTAGGATAATGAACTTCTGCAGTGTGTGAAAAAATCTTTAAACAAACGAAATGGACAAATAATTGATGCAAAGTTACCTCTTATCGGTTATCAGGGCCATATGCAGGTCAGGTTATCCTGTTAACTTGTCTTTTCTCTTGTTAGATATGGATCAATGTCCAATGCATTATTTTTCAAAAAACAAGTACATTTTTCCATATAAATAAAACAAAAAACCTTGAAGAATAGAAAGTTTTATCTGTTTAAATTTTGATGTGTTATATGGTAAAAATAATTATTTACCCTATAAACTACTTGTTCTCAGAAAATACAAAATTAATTTTTATTCTGTATAACCGTACCAATCTCTATATAAGAATTCATTCTTAGCAATGTGATGTTACTGATTACATTCATTGCCATTTTGTTATTAATGGTCGATTTTCTTACATGGCTCATGAAAGTTTTTTAAATAATTTTTTTTATAGCAGTTTATAAGGAGGTAATGAGGAGATGATAAACAGAATATATTTAGAATATATTTTATATAATTAATGAGCCTTTTATTTTTAGATAAAACAAATACATTTCTTTCTAAAAGAAAAACATTTTTGAACATCAGGCTTTTGGTAGTGCATTTTTTACATAAGTATTAGGGTCATGACATAGTGCAGATAAAGGTAAAAGCTCTTCTTGCATTTCCTAATCCAGGGTTATGTGCAAACAATTCCTGCTCATTATCTCTGATGACTAAAGGAGAACCTATTTCTTTATGCATAAAGCTACTTTCCACAAGATTAAAATGTAATGAAGGCAACAGAGGTTCTAACATGCAGTACAGTTGGTTAGTTATACTATACATTGTACTGATACATTGTTTTAAATAGATATCTGTTGCATTTTTTTTTTTTACTTTTTAAGATCCCACAAGTCACTATTATAACACAGCACTGGCACCAGATCGTTCATTCCATCTCTGTAAGCACAGCACAGGCAGTAATTTTAATGACCACCATGTGGCACTATCCTCCTTTCTTTCAACCTTGACCATTCAGGGCAAAGCATTGTGCACTTGGCTTATTATACACTGCTGTAATAAATATTTTCTACATTTATTTTACTACATCGTAATTGAACAAATTTATAATGACAATGGATATTAGTGGTTTTAGCCATTAATTAGCTTACAAAATTTCAAATCTGATTACTTTTCTTAATAAAATCATTTTCTTAAAATAAAGGCTTGGTTTAAGATATAGTAACCTGCACATAATAAGAATCGGAAGCATAAACAGAACACTTTCATTATCCAGGGGGGAACTGTTTCTAGTTCCATACTCCATAATAAGCCACATATAACAATTTTTATATAAAATAAATAAATAGAACTATATATGGTAATAAAGTAAATGGGTGAACATTAAAATAGGTTCCGCACTGTAGTGACAAAATATAGATTTGCTGACAATAATTGCACAAAGATATTCATAGAAAGAGGCAGTACTGCATCGGTGCTTGGTTGTACAATCTGATGGCTGTTGAAAAGAATAATTTCCTTAGGCTCTCAGTGGAGCATTTTCTGTTGAGGTGTCTATAACTAAATGACCTTGAATGTACTGTGAAATGGGTGAGCAGGATTGTCCATGACTGAAATGTAGTTTGGACAATACCCTCATCTCTGCCACAGTGTTGATAGTGTCCAACTCCTTCCTTGGAACTGGCCCAGCCTTCTGCCTCAGCTTTATGAGTCTGTTGGCATCCATCCTTCACCTTTACACTTCTGGTCCAGTACACAACAGCGGAGAAGAAGGCAACATGCTACTGATGACTCGGAAGGAACGGAGAGTCCTCAGGAAGTCCAATCTGCTCTAGTACAGTTCTTTGACCTGTCCAGCCTGTTGTCTAGGTGGACACCCAGATACTTGTAGCCTTGGACAATCTTTTCCCTGAATGGACAGGGGGGTTACCGGAGACCGTGATCTTACCAGGTTCACCACCTGTTCCTTCATCATATAAATGTTGAGCTGCAGGTGATTCAGTTTGCACCGGATGACAAAGTTGTCCACTGGACTCCTGTCCTCTTCCATGTGTCCATCCCTTATACGACCAAGTACTGCAGAGTCATCTGAGAATTTCTGAAAATTACAGGACTCTGCATTGTATTTAAAGTTCGAGTTGTACAGACAACAAAAGGGAGACGGGACTGTTCTCTGTAGAGCTGCAGTGCTACTCTGTACCTTGTCAAACAGACCATCCTGAAGACGAGCATGAAGACACCCAGTCAGGTTGTCCATAATCCATGCCACTAGGGGGGCTTTCGCCCGTGTCTGGACAACAGCTTACTCCCAAGCAAGACTGGCTGGATTTTGTTGAATGCCGTGGAATAATAATAATTCTATTCTACCCCTTAACTCATAACCTACCTTACTTGGTAGAGACTTAGCAGGAGAAGAATGGTTGCATGTTTTTCTGAATTTATCAAATTCTAATATTTAGAAGGAGATAACTAGAGCTAAAGAGGCAAGTCTGGAAGTCAATAGACAACACTACAGAGAATCCATAGATCCAGATAAGGGAAAAGCCCCAGGGGAGAGGAAACCACAGAAGAAGCTTCATAGATTTTGGCTGACCGGGAGAGGTGCACAGTCAGCCCATTGATAGGACCTGTCTTTAGAAACTTCACTCGATGATAATACAGTAGGGGCAGTCTATAAAGATAAAGGTAGGCAACAAGAGAGAAGGTGCTTCTATTGCATGCAGTTTTGACACCTGTCAGCCCATTCTTCCATAGGGAGTTCTGAGGTATTCTGGGTGATGTTACTGTAAAGTATTTACAGAAATGGCAGTTGACTGCCCTGGGTGCAGTCCTGGGCCAGGCCCAGATGTAAATGGAGACGGGGTTAGGGTAGTGGCAGTTTATTGGCATGGCTAAAAACCAGATGACAAAGCAAAAGGGTCAAGAAAAGCAAAAATCCCAGAATGGATTAAAGCATAGTGCCTAGACAGCCAATGGTTCAATACACAGGAGGATAAACTCTCACAGACAAATGTATCCAGTACGCAGGGCAAAAATTAAGTGACAAATGGTGAAGGATCAAACACAGGACTAGGAGCTCAGAGTAACAAACATGAGACATCTTGGCAGGGGCACCAGAGAATCTGGAACTTGGAAATAGAAACTTAAATACATTTAATCTATGTTATTATCAAACAAACTGAGTATTTTGAAGGAATACAGAGTAACTCATCCATTCATAAATGATCGATAACACTTTTCCTGCTGGTGCTGAGGAAGCCTGAATCCTTGCATATACAGAGGTTAAGACTGGGTAGACCCTGGATAAACATATCACATACCATACTACAGAAGAGTGTAACCTTTACCTCTGTGATAGGATGTGGGAAGAACCTGTCTCTTGTCCAGAGCTCTTGTATAATGTTGGATGGATATTTCACATATTAGCAATGTAACATGGTATGCATCAAAATCTGCAATAATACTGCATCTATGGATTTTTAATTTTTTGTAAATAATGGTGTATTGGTGTTCAGGTTCAGGTTCAGGTTGGGGAGCATGCCCTGGCGCAGCGCGTTTCCGCACCCACCAAACGGCGAAACAAGGATGTGATCGATCTCCTTTGCCACGCCAACAGTATTGGAGTACCATGTCCAATGATTCGGCTCAGGGCGTTGGAACCAAGATCCAGTGACCCGCAGCCCTCGACCTTTTGCGAAGTCAAGGAACATCGAGCCACTTTCACCTCGGTTGTCAGACCCATAGGGACCGACACAGTCCTCATAGCCAGCCTTATCAGTGCCAGTGGTCGCATTGAAATCACCCATGACCAGAGGGGTGTCACCTCAAGGGCACCCATCAACTACCAATTGGAGTTGTGAGTAGAATGTTTCCCTTGTTGAGATATCACTCACCACAGTTGGAGCATACATTGTGACAACAGACAAGACACCCAAAGAGTGCCTTATGAAGCGCTCTTTATGATGAGTCTCACGATACGCTCGTTGAAAGGGCTGGCGTCAGACACCACTGGGAGGAGTCAATCTTCCACAGCAACAGCTACTCCCTGAGTATGGTGGCCATCAGTGCGACCAGATCAGTAATAGGTATAACCACCTACAGAGATTTGACCACTCCCGGTCTGCGTACCTCAGACAGAGCCGCCACTGAAATGCGGAGTTTATGGAGCTCCCCCAACAGCAAGGAAAGATGGTCATCTTGCCGAAGAGACAAAACGTTCCACATGCCCACCTGAATGGGCCGCCACAAGTTGGGACCCAAATGCCACCGTGCAGCGGGCGACACCTCAGCACCACGCCAGCTCCTATCCGTAACCGGCCTATACCTGTTGGCTCTCCAACGGTTTCGACTCTTCCAGGGATGGGGATCCCGAAGGGTTTCCTACAAGCTTGATTGCTGCTGAGTGAAGTGTTTTACGGTGGCTGGAATGCCAACCCCGCCACAAACAGCTTGCAGGGCCGGATGCAGTTTAACATCATACCCAGTATTGGTGTGACATTCTAAATGAATCCCTTATAGGTACTATACACTCACGTTCACTATCCTACATAGATCCATTCTTCTAATTTTCCTGCTCTTCCTCAAAAATGTGACTTAAAAGCAGCTTCCCCCTTCGATTATAGCTAGTGAGAGCCAGCGAGTCATGTGATTGGTTGGAAACTAAACCTGTGACTGAAAATATAGAGAGACTCTCTTGTTTGTGAGTGGTTGGGCGAGAAAGTCTTTTGGTCTCTCCTTAGGGTTGTGGCTCTCATCCTCATTCTGGACAAGAGACATAAAATAGTGAACAACTTAGTTAGTGAATGAGAGTCTTGCGGTCAGGTTAACCAAAGTTTGTTAGCTTTTTGACTCATTACGTGACTATATGATGGGCTGTTAGGTTTGGGTTCTTAACAAAAATTAGTGGCTAAGCTTCAATTTTGCCAAGACATAATATAATTCAATAAATATAATTTTTCTCACATACTCTAACTTATTGGTGGCACCATTTAGCCTAAATAAGAGGGTATTTTTGACAAAATCAGGACACAAGCGTTTCACAACTATTTTGTGCAAACAGGAAGTGTGAATGAATGAGTTAGTGAACAAAACAGAACAAATTTTTCAGGTGAATTGAATCAAACAAACTGTGCCCAAACAAAGGTCATTTCACCCAGCATAAAACATTTTTTTCTTGAAGAATAATAATATAATTATCATTGTTATACCTTTTACTTAGTTGGCTGAGCTTTATGATTATGTAAACATTAGAATTTAACTTACCATTTGCACAGATATATGCAACTTCTTGAAACCTTAGGCACCAGGAAGAATTTTAAATTTTTTTCCAAATCTTGTTAGCATACATCTGGCTAATTGGGTGCAAAACCTGCCAAGGTTTCTTTTATAGTTTCACTGCTCAATAAAGTCCTATCGCCAGCTACAATGATTTACACATTTCAAAACAAGGCTGACAAAGGTATTTGAACATAAATAGGAAAAATCAAAACCAGCAAGCCCAAATTGGAGCACATGTTCCTTACCCTTTAAGCTATGCTGTTTTTTTTTATCTGGGGATTCTGCAAAACTTTGGGGAAGGTATGATTCCACTGGGAGACTGCACAAAGCTAGGGAACACACCAATCTGATGTAACAATATCTTGATCACAAGTGAGATAATTGCTGTCTTCACCAGATGTGTCACTTTGCACACCTCTCCTCCACCGGGACCATCTCTACTCCTACAACACGGTCAGCTCGCAGAGTCACAGTAAACCAGCCTTCAAATGCTGGTCACCGAAGGAAGCCATTGTTGTCTAACAGGATATTTCCTCCTCTCGACCATTCTTTCAATGATTGGCTGAATATTCCACCCTATATTCCATGTTTTCAGCATTAGCAGCAACTACAGATTTCCTTTTAGTCTGACAATATTCCCAGTCAAATTGTCAGGATCTGTCCCTGTCAGCCCCGTCATGCTCCTGTTTGAGCAGCAGGTGTCGCTGGTCATCCGGTATTTTCCCCCTGTGTTTAATTGTCTCCTGACCTGATGCGTCTATCACGCTCACCTGCCATTTGTAATTACCTAAGTAATTAAATATATTTGTTAAGTAAATGTAATTCCCCAGTCTGGTGATTGTAACTGTTGTAGATGTCAGTGGTGGTCTTAGTCTCTCCATGCTGTTCTTTCTAATCCCCCATTTTGCCCCCCTCGCCTGTTTCTGTTTAGTAGTATGGTTTGTGTATAAATAGAGCCTGGGATGTCCCTCCTTCGAGGCATGACAAAAATTTAGATTTAATAAAAAGTAAAAAAGTAAAGTAAAAAAAGGTAGTAAAAAAAATATCAAACAGCATATACTTGTGCAGGTGTGTGTCTAATTGCCTGATATTTAAGGTGTATTACCTTATTGTGCTTCATAACATTTGCGCCTGTTCTTCTTTCCGAAATCCCCCGAGTACATGGACCCGGTCGCTGCGAAGCTGAGGATTTCTTACACGAAGTACTCGTTATACTCATGCACTTAATTGTGCACAAGCATGCAAGTTTAAACAAAGCCTTGTATGCGTTGCAAGACAACAGCTATTAGTCAGAGGCCCCTGGATAGCTGACCCTGGCTGAGGGCCACAGTGACAGATTGCTGCAGCAGAAGAAAAATAGATCAGATGAAAAGAGAGCGGCAGAATGGTGAGCTTTGAAGAAATACAGGATGGATGGATGGATGGATGGATGGATAGTACACCAAAAGCCACAAAATGGCAGTCCAAAATGGCTAATAGGAAGTGGCAATCTAGGGCCTTTAACTGTATATTCAATATCTGCATTCATCCAACATAGTCCAACCATGCCCCTGGGTTTACAGAGATATAGACACACTGATAAACGTGGAGTGATTTTTTTTTCATTTTATTCATTCAACAGATACTTTCATGTGATGTACCATTGAGATAGCAAGGTCCCTGGAGCAATAGGAGGTTAAAGAGCTTGATCAGTGACTTAACACTGAAATTACTCTGTTGACCATGGGATTTGAACTGGAGAAGCGCTGATAAAAGGCCCGGAGTCCTAACCCACAGTGCCACACACCACCCCATCATCCCATCAGCCACTCTACTGAACAGCATACTAGCGAGGGTTAGGGTTAGTTATAAATTAACCCTCCAACTATACTTCTAAGCCAAAAGCACCCTGCAGATGAAGAAAAAAAACAAACAGATCTGCCAATGTTATCCAGTTGATTGCTTATGTCATGTCCCCCTTTTCAGTCAAGTGGCTGAATGTCACAATGACATTTTTATTGGTTAACATAATAACTTGCACGCCTCTGTCCTCTTGCCTTCGTGTACATTTACATAAGGGCTTCACCTGGGCACAATGTTACATTTCCAGATGACATACAAAGTATTTTTTAAAATCCTTTAAAATAGTTGAAATTTAAGGAAAAGCATAGAAAATGGCTTCCAATGAACTGTAACTCAGAAATGATGCAGTGAAAATTGCTTATATATACCACTGTTTCTCAGCTGGGAGGTTGTGGGACCCTTTTAGGTGGACAGAGGCATAGTGACCAGCCGAGTAAGGCAGGCAATTTCCTGCAGCTTCACTGTCAGAAGGTCCCAGAGTGTGTGCAAATTTTTCCCTCAGTTTTACCACCAGCCACATTAGATGGGAATCCTTGATGTTCGAGTTGCTATTACTGCACAATTTTTTCTTGAAATGAATTTGATTCAAAATATTAAAAACCTGGGTTACGTCTTAATGACCAAGGAAAAATGTGGATGCTGGAGCTAAACCAGTTGAGAACCACTGATCTAAAGTGATATGATAAGCCAGAGGTAAACATGTAATACCATGTGATGGTGTCAGTACTTAAACAGTGTCCCAACACTCAAAACTCGCATTTCAGCAATTCACCATGCACATATTTCTGCTCTCCCTATGTGTGGCCTTGGCTGGTAAGCTGCTTTCATAATGCTCAGTCAGTAACTTAGTAAACATTACTAAACTGAATAATGTTTCAAATTCTCCTTTAATTTCAGCTTGTCAGAGTATCAGTTATGGTAAGTCATTCTAAAATAATAATATTATATTTGTTTTATATTAATATCCACAGGAAGTTGATAAGAATTGCGCATATATCATCTATGCATAGTTTTATACATAATTGTATACATGAATAGTTAAGTGTTATATTATGAGGTAATACAGATTTCAATATATTTCAGTACCGGACTTAAATCCAAAAAAGACTTATGAGTACAAATATGTAGGGGTGATGACTGTTGGACGTGATATGCCTGATCTGGCAGAATCAGGTGTGAGAATTCAGTGCTCATTTAAAATCACTGGAGTATCGGATCAGACTTTCCTTCTTCAGGTACGAGCCCATCTATTGCTAAGTTAAATATATACACATACAAAAAGAGTGTATACTGTGTGAATCACCCTGAATCTTGCATAACTACATAACTACTTTAATAGGAGGAAATATTAAAGAATCAACAAAAAAATTGTTTACGTTTTGATGTACATACTAATAATAATTTTGCTGATAATAGATTAACAATGTGAACTTTGATGAATTCAATGGCATTCCTGGAAGAAGTTCATTCGTCACCTCCCCGAAGCTGACCCAGAGGATGGCAGCAGAGCTGACCCAACCGGTTATGTTTGAGTATGTCAAAGGGCAGCTTGGAGATCTGCAGGCTCCTGCTGGGGTTTCACACTCAGTGATGAACATTGTAAGAGGAATCCTTGGATTTCTGCAAGTTACAGTCAAAACCACACAGAACATTTATGAACTGGAAGAGGTACATCTCCATTATTATTTCTCACAAAAGTTAATGTAACGTTACCATAAGCTCATAGAAGCTAATATTCATAATACTTAATAACTGTACTTATAATTCATTGTAAAATAGTCAGAAGGTATTATAAATACGCCAATAAATATTTATGAAAAGGCATGACATGTTTCTCATGTATTATGAATGCTCTGTGAAGGTATCATCTACAATGCACTATAAATAGCTTGATAATGCATTATACTGGTCAGTATAAGAATTAAGGATGCTTTGGGCTGCATTATGAAGGTGTTTATACCTTTTTATAAACAGGTATAGCTGGGTTTATAATACTTGAATTATATTTGAAGTATAATTATATTGAATTATTAAGGTGTGTGCAATGCAGTGTAATTTTCAGTATATTTTATTAAACATCAAATGTGCTTGTCGATAAAACAGACATAAAACAAAAGCAGAATAACTTTTTGTAAAACTAATGCAAAGACATAAAAATGATGGAAATGAAATTCACTGAAGGATAAGGCATATTTGTATGAAACTAAAACAGAGATTCGGTTATATAT
The DNA here is from genome assembly GCA_026780845.1 of Petrocephalus sullivani. Classification (NCBI taxonomy): domain Eukaryota; kingdom Metazoa; phylum Chordata; class Actinopteri; order Osteoglossiformes; family Mormyridae; genus Petrocephalus; species Petrocephalus sullivani. Next base: position 9,338,776 of record JAODKM010000032.1, on the reverse strand, counting down.
TTTAATGATGTTATCTGTAGCGACTGTTAGCTCGAAACTGTTTATCTTTATTTTTTGTTACAGCTTGGGATCCACGGTCTTTGCGAGAGTAACTATGCCCTTGAAGAAGATTTAAACACTAAGGAGCTGCATGTCACCCGGATAGTCGATATGAAAAACTGCAGGGAAAAGGCAGCGATATACAAAGGACTGGCTCTGGCACTTGAAAATAAAAATTGTAAAGAGGTATGTCATATTTTACTACCAAGGTTGCAAGGAAAGCAATGTTTAAGGTTATTTTTTTCGGAATGCTTCTGAATTGGCATGTGCACATATTTTTCATGTCTTATGCATTCTCTTTTTTCACAGAGAGGCGATAACATTGTCGAAACTGTTAAATACAAGTATAATGTCAAACCTACTGAAGATGGTGGCCTTATCACAAAGGTCTATGCTGAGGAACATCAGCTGTTTTCCCCATTTAATGTGAAGGGAGGCAATTCAAAGCTACTGGCAGTGTAAGGGAACCCACTTTCATTATATCACGCATGCATTTTAAGAAAAAAAATAATCACATTCTGCGTTTAATGTACATTTTTTTCCTCATTTAGAAAAGAAGTGTTTTTGATCGGTGTGACAGACAGTGTGGGTAATGTAACTCCAACTCCAATGCAAAACACGGGGAATCAAATACACAAATTTGGGAATGAACTGGATCAAATTCCACTTCAGCTAAACAAAAATAATGATCCAATGGCTAAGGTAGGCTTAGTGGTCTGCTAGATATGATAACTGAGTAATACTTTTGTATATCATTTGCATATCATATATTTTCTATGTTCTGTAGATTTCAGAATTAATCGAACACATTGCAGCGGCTAACATTAAACAAGTTGACAACTCCACAACTGCAGATATTCTCCACCTATATCAACTTCTTCGCTTGGAAACTCTTGACAACATGGAAACTCTATGGAATAAATATTTGGGAAATTTTGACCACAGGTATCTGTTTCTTATTCTATTGATAAATTCTATTGATAAAACTGCATGCAACCCAGTGTGATTATCAAATGATCAATAATACATATTGGACACATTATTAAGCCATGTTTAGTATGTATTTTAACAGCTCTGTGATGATCATACAACTTCTTTGCATGACTAAGTATACTGCTACCTGTTTATGTAAAATTACAGGATATATATGTATATAAAGTAGCAATTGATAACATTTTTTGTCATAGTGTTATAAATTTATATTTTTTGATACATGCTAGAAAATGAAAAAAATACATTACAATACATAAAAGATAACATACGGAGTACCAAAGCAAGGTTTAAGAAAGCTGAATCTGGTCTGTATTTTTAAATCTTGGATTACTTAAGCAGGAGGCATTTGCCTTGATATCAGCTTCACAAACATAATTCTTGCCCAGTTTTGCTGCACGCTGGATCATTCATTTGTAGATGAACAATAGGCTGCCCAATTTGCTATAATCCTGATGAAATGGCATGCTTTAGGAGTATGCTTTGATATATATACGCAAGACTGTATTGACACAAGATATTATACTGGATAGTGTATACAGTAATGTAGACTATGTCATAACTGTTACAGCGCCAAAGTACCTCACATAATTTTCCTCTGTTTTTTGTAAAAAAATAAATTGACTAGAAGCCTCCTCACTATGTGCTCTTACAGGAGATGGCTGCTGGACGTCATAGCTGAAGTTACAGATACTAGGGTCATTAGATTCCTTATAACCAGATTTCAAAAAGGGGATCTTTCCGTGAACGAGGCGACCCAGACAGTTTTGCTGACCTTTAACCATTTGGAAGCAAATTCTGAAACGGTAGAAATGTGTAAGGTAACAAAGCATCTTTTGTGAGAATATTTTTTAATCATAAAGATTTCTGAATTTATGAACAGTAAATACTATATTCATTATGAATGTACTTGATGTTCTTTACATTTACACTGTGAAATTGTCCACTTCCCCCCACCACATATTCTCTAGGAATTCCTGATAATGCCGTTCAGTAGATCCAGTAACTTGCTGTGGAGCACTGTACTTCTCTCTTACGGATCATTAGTCTACAGGTACTGTGGTACCATTGACCCATGCCCAGTGATTGCTGTGCAGGTAAATACCATTAACAAACTATTAAACTACTTTTCTACTCAAACACTGCTGGAGATGGGCCTTTTCCAGTGTCGATTAATTACGATTTGATGTCACTTTGCACAGCCACTGCTAGACCTGGCCACTGAAAGCTTTTCTCGAGGCGACAAGGAGGACATGATCCGATCCTTAAAGGCCTTAGGAAATGCGGGGCATCCCTCCAGCATCAAAACTATCATGAAGTTCCTCCCTGGTGTCTCTCCTGCAGTTGTGCCTGTTTCCACTCGGGTCCAGAGTGAAGCTACGCAGGCTCTCAGACACTTAGCTGTCAGAGACACCCATCGTGTGAGCCATCACAAATCAGCAGCACAGAGTTCAAAAGTTCTTTTGGGACTGCTATCATTTAATTAAAAAAATAATTCTCTTTTAACATTATTTGATTATCTCACAAACAGTTTTATGCAAGCAAACAATTTGGCTGAATATTTATTGAAACAACTCAGGTTATTTCCAATTTAATATTACATGAAGGTGTTACAATTTACCCTTGAGGTGGTCTTGATTGTTTTACACCAATAGTATATGAACTTAGTTCATTTGAAGTAACGTCTCCTAGTTAGTAGTGTGGTATATTTTTTACTGCATTTAATTTGTTTAATTAAATATTTAAACTTGATTTTGTGTTGCTGCAGGTACAGGAAATCTCATTAAACATGTTTATGCAGAGGAACCTCAGCTCTGAAGTGCGAATGCAGGCCTGTCTGATCCTGTTTGACACGAAGCCACCTTTAGCATTAGTCTCAATGATTTCATCATTCTTGCTGGAAGAAACCAATCTGCAAGTAGCCAGTTTCTCTTATTCTCTGATTCGTGGCCTTTCAAGATCCCAGACTCCTGACAACCACATTCTGTGAGTGTTCTGTTGGTGCCCCAAATCTTAATAACATTCAGATTTAGTCCAGTAAAAATCCATACATGTACTTTTACATTTATGTGTGCTTTTATAACAGATCCATAGCCTGCAATGTAGCTGTTAAGATTCTTAAACCCAAACTGGGCCACCTCAGTTACCGCTACAGCAAGGCCCTACACTTTGATTGGTTTAATGGTACGTTCAAAAACTTACTCTTTTGAGATTTTGAATGTTAAACCATGGCAGGCTAATTATTTCTCTTATTTTCAGATGACTTTTTATTGGGAAAATCGTCTGATATCTATATTTTTAAAAATGATGATAGCTACTTTCCATCAACACTTATATCAAAATGGAAAACCTACTTTATTGGTAGAATTCTAGAGACCATAGAGGTAACTGAACTTTCGGTGTATTTTGCATGTATGCACACACACACACACACACTCACACACACACACACACACACACACACACACACACACACATATATATATATATATATATATATATATACATATATATGGAGGAAAAAACTAGAAGACCACAATATATTTTTAAAAATATCTGCATTTTTAAATCCTGGTTTAATCCTGGTTCTGCTGGCAGAAGCTACACTGAGCAGCAGGCTGCTTCCAAGCTGAAAGTTTCTAAGACAGCAGTACACAAGAAAAAGTTGAAGCAGGAGACACTGGGAACAACCAGAAACCAGCCAGGTAGAGGGGGAAGCGACTTTCTAATGCCAGAGATGGCCGTTAACTTATCCGGCAGTGCCTCATAAATTGGAGGATGACCTCAAGTGACCTTCAGCGGGAATGGGAAACATTAAGTGCGCACAGATAGGTACACAGCTAGGACAGTTCTTAACAGGCTCCTAGAAGCAGGTGTAAAGTTCAAAGAAGCACGGAAGAAGCCCTTCATTAATAAAAGCAGGGAAGAGCCAGGCTGCAAAAAATCTAGATTTTAATCATAAGAATATCCATAAATTGAGAAATGAGTGAAAGTGAATGTTTTGCTGTGGTCTCTATAATTTTTTCCAGAGCTGTATATATATTTACATACACACTACTTATTTACTTCTATACTATCACGATATTTTATTTAGCATTTTTTATGCACTGTATACTTTTTGGACCTCGTCTGTTTGGCAATAGACGTATGTTTGCATTCCCGCCGTATGCACTAAAATTTCCCACTGGGATGAATAAAGTCCATCTTAATCTTAATCTTACAGTTTGGTGTCCATACAGCAGGAATCCAGGAATTGTTCAGGAAGTCTGCTTCCATTTCAAGTGAAAAACAAAATATGAGTCTTATGGAAGCAATATTAAAAACGGTAAGATGTGTTATACGCTATACAGTACAGTACATTACAGTATAGTACATTACAGCACAGTACAGTACAGTATCCACTCAGACCATGAAATATTTGCAGACTGGCCAGCTGTAAAACTGGCCCGCCTTAAGGTAATTATATGTATTTTTTTGTAAGTTAGAGTACAAGGAAATTAACTTTATTTTTATCAGCTCTCAGAATGGCAGTCATTACCTGAGAAACAACCCCTAATATCTGCATTCACAAGGGTTTTTGGACAAGAAGTATTTCATGCTGATATGAACAGAGATGTGATTCAAAGTGTCATTCAGGTATGTGGATCATTTTCTCTCCTTTTTATAACTTCATTTTCAAATCGTGCCGAATTTAATACATAAAGTGTATATTTTACAACCATTTGTGTCAAATGTGTTTAAAACACATGATAATTCTTATTGTTATATATATATTTACAGGCCCTAAGTCTTAAAGCAGGAAAAGAGAGTCCAGTTTGGAATATGATAGAAAATATTCAAAATGGGATGGCATGGCACTGGATAAAGCCATTTCTTATATTTGAAACCCGATACATACGCGCAACAATGATTGGTCTTCCGACTGAGATTAGCAAATACTACCTCTCTGTATCAGGCATTACAGTAAATGGTAAATACACTCTACCTATGACATAATGTATTGATACTTTTTTTTGGACTTCAAGTAATGAAGCACACTCTTTGATCTCTTCTGCAGCTAAATCTACAATCAACCCCCCGCCTACAGAAAATCTGGGTCAACTGCTGAATGCTGACATTTTATTTGAAACTGACGGAAACATACGGTAATGTATCAGAACAGAAATATGACAATAAATGTGTAAATGCTTGTGTCAAACCAAATACATTGCATATTTATGCATGTTCTGTGATGTCTTGCAGGTCTACAAAAGACTTTTTTGCTTTTCATGGAATAAACACTGATATTGTTCAATCTGGTGTGGAATTGATTAGTAAATGCATTTTAAATATTCCATGGAATTTTTCTATAAAAATGAATGCAAAATCAATGAAATTCCAAATGAACGTTCCTCCCTGGAAAACAGAGACCAAGATTTTGTCTATCAAGTATGTTTTTATCTTTTTTAATGCATATTATATATTTCTCTTTGTACATACACTCTGCTGCCATTTATTAGGTACAGCTGCTTGGTAATGCAAACGTCTGGTTTCTCCAAACAGAAAATCACAGCTAAATACATATAGCTATATGTGGTGGTTCCAACATCTCAGAAACAGCAATCCACCTGGGATTTTACCAAACTGCAGTTTCTAGAGTTTGCAGAGAACAGTATGATAAACAACAAACATCCAGTCAGAAAAAGGTCACATTTATTAAAGCTAATGAGAAAAACCACTAGTGCAAAAATAACAGCTCAGTATAACGGTGGTGTGTAGAATGGCTTCTGGGAACTCATATACGCTTAAGTTCATGAGGCAAATGTGGGTCCTATCCACTAGCAGAATAAAGCTAATATGGTGGCCATTGAGGGTGCATATAGTTTAAACATGTATGGATAACAATTCACGTTAAAAAAATTGGCTGGTAACAGAATAATAATTCTGTAAATGCTTGCAGTTACAATGTCTATGCGGTCTCAAGAAATATCGAAGATCCAGCTGAGGCTAAAATGACTCCTATGAAGGGAGACCGCGTGGAATTTCCGCAACCCATCACCAACACAACAGAAGAGTCTGCCAAAACGCAGGTGTGTCCCTCATGTTAAAAAAAAAAAAACTTTGGACAAGAAGAACATATATGGGTATATGTGTCCATTTGCATTGTTATGCTTTATCTGACAGACGAAGTCAGCGGTAGACCATCTTCAAAAAAAGATGTGTGCAAAAACTAATATTTATGCTACAGCAGTATGCATAGAGATGGAAGCAGACAGAGCACATTACCTCAGTGAATACCCTCTTTATTACATCTTGGGATACACACGGTTCACATTTAAACTTGAGCCAGGTAAAGAAATATTCACCGTTATTAAACATCTTTTAAAATTACAAGAAAAAAAATATTCCAGTCAGACCGAAAATCATTTTTAATATATCAATTCATTGTAAAAAGGTTGAACAAATTGTTAGGTTCCAGAGGAATTTACAATTTATTGACATTATGATGCCTTCTTTTACCTGTCTTTTATGTACGTTTTTTTTACAGTTCAGAGAAATAAACCTATTGACACAATACAAATAGAAATAAACACTGAGGCAAACAAAAAGATGGAAACTGTCAGTCAGTCAATGAAAGATTTCCTCAATCAGCTAATGTCCAAGGTACAAAACATTCCATTTTCAGATTAATATGAAAAATGACCCATTGTGTTTTCAAATGGAATTTGTAATGTGATCATTACTGTTGTCCTTGTTTACCTTCAGTCCCTGGACTCTGTAGCAGATCCTGTTTTTACCGTCACGGCTTTGGCAGTCAGTGGTAATGACAAACCTGAAGGTTATGAAACATTATTTTATATGACTCAAGCTGCTGAGAAGGACGAAATTCAGCTCTTAGTTTCACAGATTGGTGAAGAAGCCAACTGGAGATTGTGCATAGATGCGAATGTCAGTAGAATTAATAAATTGAAGGTACTCATGTTGATTCCTTGTTTAATTAAAGTCATCACATGCGTTTGATGTCATTTTAATTATAACACTGTTGCTGTCATCAGGGACATTTTGTAGCCATCATTCCATTTTGGCAGAATAATTACACAATCATTTATATATGTGTGTATACATTCTAGACGCAATTACAATGGGGTGCAGAGTGCCAGACGTACAAAATGAATGTAGCAGCTGAAACATCCCTCTTGAATGGATCAAATCCAGCCCTGTATGCCACGGTAAACTGGGAAGATGTGCCAGAAGACATTCAAGCAATTGGAAAGCGGTACATTATTATTTATATTGTACTACTGCATCTGACAAGTAGAACAGTAATGAAAGGCAGTGATTTAATATGTGTGACTAGTTTATACAAATTGTCAACAAGATATATAGCGAATTACCCCTGGTTAGGCTAGCCCCATAGGCTGAGGTAAAAAAACTAGCTTTATTCGCTAACTCTATAAAGAATGATGTAATATATGTGGAATTTGTGCCCATGTGAGGAGGGAATACCAGAAAATTCTGGGCCCCCTGATAAAACTTCACCCCCCACCTCCCAACCCCTGCAAATGGTATATGTACATATACCGGGTAATATTATATATTCAAGGGCTCCTGTCAAGTGCTGTCAGGGTGTCCATGCCTGTCCCACGCGATGGTGTGACATCACTCAGAAATATGTTTTACGTATATTACACATTAATGTATTGCATGTTTTGTCTTCTTAAAGAGTTGGAGAATACATTCCAGGCATGGCTTTACTCCTAAGATTTTCTCAGATACATGAAAACAATTCAGAGAAGCAAATTTCTGCTTTAGTGACTGTGACATCTTCAGAGAGCATGGACATAACGATGAAGACTCCAGAGGTGGGACAGTCATTCCTTGCATTATTTATTTTTTCTGTTTCGCTGACAATGTAAAAGCATTTCCCAATAGATTATAAGTTCCTTAAAACATTTGTCGTTTTTTTGACAGCTCACAATTTATCAAAAGGAAATTCCACTTCCGTTTCAATTTTTTCCATTTGAGAGCAATCAACAAACCGACGGGCAAAGCCTTTCCTCGTCAGTCTGGCTTCAAGCGATAGACACACACATATACAAACAAGGTAAATTTGCAGTGCAGCTGCACGTTTAAATTTGTTCTGCCTAGTTTGAGGAAAATCAGTTAAAAAAATTTAAAGCAGGAAACATCTGGCAATACAAAAATAGAAATGTATTTTACAGGCACTTGCACAATTTCTGGAAACCACTTCAGGATCTTTAACAACATCAGATTCACTGAAGCTATACCTAAAGACTGCTACCTTGTTTTGGCCAAGGACTGCACTACAGAACAAAAGTTCCAGGTTTTAGTGAAAGAGCACTTGAATGGAAAAAAGGAAGTGTCTCTCAAAACACCAGTGGGGTGAGGACCACAAACCAGATCCCATATCACACATCAGACTAATTAATTTAAACAATATTGTGTTGATACTGTGTTCATAGCAGTATCTGAATTGTTAATAACATATAAAAATGTATTACAGGTCCATCAACATGAATTATTACAGGTCGGGCATTCAACTAAAAATGAATGATTCTAACATCCTGCTGTCAACTTTGCCATTAAGAGATAAATCAGGTAATTTTCACCATTAAAGAAATCAGCCGTATTAATACTCCTTCTATATTTCTGAGACAGTTTATTACATATTTGTGCTGCATATGTCCAGAGACTAAAGCTTAACCTGGTTGAATATACTACTAGGTATAAGAGGCACATAATTGTGTAGATATGCTTATTTCTGCTGAATACTGCGGCCTACGTTGGTATAATTTTAGATGCATCCATAATCAAAGATGGGTATTTCCAGTAAAAGAAAAATCTCCTGGGTCTTTCTCAGATCACGTTGTCTCTGTAGATTCAGAGCATGTTTTGCAGGCATGCTGATTATTGCATTATTGTACTGCCATGTACAAGTACTGCAATTTCAACAGTCTACAATGAATTAAATTTTCTTTAAATGTCTATATGCCTTGGTAAATGAGAATATTTAAATTGATATTTTAATATGCCATATGTAATTGTCTGTTTTTTGTTACTTTTGTTCAATTTAGCCATAAAGTACAAAATAAAGCTTCTGTAGTCTATCCAGCTTCTAGCTTGCAGGAAAACTTTGCAATCTGTTATTAATATTATTACGCTTTAAAACAGGACAATTACTGATAAAATCTGAGAACGGCATTGTAATCCAAGCATCAGCGCTAGGGCTCAATAGTTTGTATTACAACGGACACACTGTGAAGGTAAGATATTTTACAAGAATATACCAAATGATCAGCGTTTGCCCTGCAACAAATTATTACTGTTTGAATTGGAATGCACTTTCCTGTTTTTAGGTTGAGACTGAATCATGGATGGAAGGGAAAACATGTGGCCTATGTGGTCAAGCAGATGGAGAGGCCAAAGCTGTATTTGGAAAAGATAAATCACAATTGCCCAGAAATGCATTCAGTCTCCTTACCTCGTGGATGCTAGAGCGAACGGACTGCTCAGACAGTACGATTCCCTAAATGTCTACCTTTTAAAAGGAAGTCATTTTACTCCAGTGATTCTAAAATAAGATAACCATATTCCATTTTTGATTAATATTTGAAGTTTTATGTAATGCCAACCTCTACTATAGTACTGTATTAACCATCATCTACTGTATTTGTGATTGCAAGTTATAAAACTTTATAGTGAAAATCCCACTGGGTCATGCATTTGACCGAGGGCAGATGGCATGGGCTTCAGGCGGGACTGAGCTGCATGTGTTGAAATGGTTGTGAAGGTATTTCTATCCTAGCCTGCAGTCTACAACGTCAACACATAGAGATGAAGCTAGAGGCGAATTCAAGGTGTTACTCAGTGGAGCCGGTACTGCGCTGCAGACAAGGCTGCTCTCCTAGAGGCACTGTACCACAATCTGTGAGTCTTATCTGCGTCCCCCTTGGTAAGTTTCCAATAATGGGATCATATTCTGGAGCATGCACTATATGGTTAAAATATCGGGACACCTGGCCATTACACCTACAGGAACCTTTATGACATCCCAGCTTAAATCCATAGGCATCAATATGGAGTTGGTTCCTCCCATGCAGCTATAACAGCTGCCACTTCTTGGAAGGCTTTCCACGGGATTTTGGAGTGTGTTTGTGGGGATTTTTGCCCATTCATCAAGAAGAACATGAAGACCTGGTTCGTAATTTCTGGTGTTCAATGGGGCTGAGGTCATGGCTATGTGAAGGCCAGTCAAGTTCTTCCACACCAGACTAACCCAAGTATGTCTTTATGGACCTTGCTTTGTGCACTGGGGCACAGTCATCCTGGAACAAAAAAGGGCCTTCCACAAACTGTACCCACAAAGTTGTACGCATAGAATGAACCAAAATGTCTTTGTATGCTGAAGTTCCCCTCACTGGAACTAAGGGGCCTAACTCAACCCCACAACAAAAATCCCACACCATTATCCCTCATCCACCAAACTTTAAAGTTCGCTAAGTGTAGTTAGGCAGGTAACGTTCTCCTGGCATCCACCAAAAGACTTATCCATCAGACTGTCAGACAGAGAAGCATGATTCATCACTCCACAGAGCACATTTCCACTACTCCAGAGTCCAGTGGCGGCATGCTTTACACCACTCCACTGGACGTTTGGCATTCGGTGAGGTGAAGCTTGCATACCGCTGCTCAACCATGGAAACCCATTCCACGAAGCTCCTGGCACACTGTTTTTGTGCTCCAGTTAATGCCAGAGGATGTTTGGAACTCTGCAGTTACTGAGTCAGCAGAACATTAGTGACTTTTACACACTTTTACCCACTGGGCAACCCTGTTCTTTTACTTTGCGTGGTCTGCCTCTTCAGGGCTGAGTTTCTGTTGTTCCTAGTCCATTTAGCAATAGTACCACTTACTATATGTACTGTAGTGTTGACTGTGGAGTATCTAGCAAAGAAGAAATTTTATAAACTGGCTTACTGCAAAGGTGCCATCCTGTGGCAGTACCACACATGAATTCATGAGCTCTTCATCATAACCCATGCATTCACAAAGGTTTGTAAACCCAACTACATTGCTAGGTGCTTGATTTTATCCACTTGTGGCAATGGGTACAAGGTATGTCCCAATACTTTTATCCATATAATGTAGCTCAAGTATTAATAAAAATAAATATGCCTTATTTCCTGCAACTTATTTAGCTAACAAGTCTCGGGATTAGCTATGAATAACGTAAGGAATGTACAATATGTCTATAAGTGATACTCTGAAACATTTTGAAATGTTAACATGAGTACCCATTGATTTATTGATTTATCGACCTGCTAACTGTTTATTTCAGGTACTGCTGTGGACTCTTTTGATCCTCCATCTTCATATGATAAAAACAGTGCATATGTGGAGGAAACGGTGGATGCACACATATCTTGCTTTTGCAAAGCAAATGACTGCCTTGCTGCTTGAGTGTGTGTGTTTTTGACAGTAACAACATTGAGGTTCACAATAAAGTGTATAACTGTTCTTGTAAACCTTTTCTTCGAATTGATTTTCCATAGTGAAATGGCATTCGATTCTAACAGAGAGTAGCAATGTAAAATAAAACAGCAGATGTGCAGCATTGTGTCGAAATCTTACGCCATCAAATAAAATGTTTAAAGCAGGTATATATTTGAAAAGAAAAAAAAAACAATTTAATATTAGAATATATGTCACAACCCATCCTGTCCATCCCCTGGAATGACCAGCAGGGGTCACTGCTGGGCCTCTGGAATCCTCCTGTTTTCTTCCCAGGTGTCCTGTTTGTAATCCCCTATCATAATGTGGTAAGCGTAAACATCTGAATCATACAAGTCCCTCATTAGCCCCGTATATACGTGCTTCCCAGGCCTGTGTTCCCCAATCTGGGCCCGGTTTCCCAAAACCTTCTTATCGCTAAGTAGTTCTTAAGTTGTACCTTAACCTCTCTCTTAACGTTA
>JAODKM010000032.1:9289180-9305794 GCA_026780845.1 Petrocephalus sullivani | reverse complement strand
TCGTTATTTTCCTAAGTAGTACTTAATCTTGTTCGTTATTCACTAAGATTGATCGCTTTCGGGAAACCCACCCCAGAGTTGTACTCCAGTGGAAGTGATGCATATATGTAAATCATTTTATCTTCTGTTTTCTTAATTTTTGTTTGCTTAAGTAATACACATAAGCTTGCTGAGCATGGACTGGGGCTAGAAGTTAACATGACATGCCAAGTATTTTGGGATATTTATAGGTTTATAATTTTCTAATTGTAAATAAAAGTAACTGATCACACGTTTCAGTCCACAGAACTCAAAGACACTGCAGGCTCATGCTGGTAATTGCTCCTGGTCTAGTAATTACAATGTGCAAAAGATAGCTTTTCAGTAAATTGGTTGTGCTGGTGTCATTTACTAAATTATCTTTATTAAATCAACCACCCAACACTACATTCCTCCATGTTATCGCAATGACCTATTAACATATTCATAAACCATGTATAACACCTTCATCACCATGTCCATCCATCATAAATAAATAGTTCATACCTCAGTTTAATGTGTATATATTTGCATGCTAAGATTGGGTATCTTCAAGGGATAAACAAAAGATACTGCATTATTAGAAGATTTTTGAAAAGTGTATTTTAGCTGTTGTAGAGTAGAAAAACAATGCATTTAAAGTTAAATCAATAATAAAAGTAGATTGTGGTAATAAATAATCTGCAAAACAGCATGTGTTCCGTATGGCAGTGTATTATTGCCACCATGGCAAAATTACCTTTTGCCAAGGCAGAATATCTGTTGCATAAGATTATCAAAGAAATATACGGAGAATTTAACTTTATAAGTACTAAAACTGTGCTCTTCAGTTTTTCGCATAACCACTTACTGAGTGTAGGCCTCATGCTGAGCCTGGAGTTTTTTCCAGAATGCACAGGGCATTAATCAGGGTACAGAAAAAATTATGGCCTTTCTATTTTACAAATCAGATTGTTAGTCTGAAACTACAAGGGGTACAAAATAGTGCTGAATATCCAAACTGTCTCAAACCCGATGCCAGAAACACTATACTTTGCAACCGAAAACATATTCATATCATGTAACCAAAGACTTACTAAGGAGATTAAATAAGGCAACACTGTTAAAGATAGTGAGGGAGTAGCTCACAGAAACACCTAGACTAAGTTCCAGGACCCTTAGTCATATTGGATTAAAACAGAGAGAGATAGTGTGAGAGAGAGAGAGGGAGAGCAGACCATGGAAAGTACTTCCCTCATACGCACCCACAGTGGTCACTGACATGTGTTGTTGCAACTTGGAAATTATAATTTTCTGACATTTCTTATGTCCATATTTGCTATTTATAGTGGGCGTTCAGCTTTCAGGTTTTTACTAAAATAGGATACCACATTTTTAACAAAAATAAAAAAGTGCTGTTGTTTCTATAGATTTAAGATTAAGGGTGTTACAAAGAACTATTGAACTGATATGTGCGGCTCTGCTGATGTAAACAGGTTTAAATTGGACCCTAAATTACATTTTTTGTACACATTTTTTTCTATCTTTTGCCATCTCTCATTTTGATGAATTGTTAGTCACTTAATTGTGATAATCCACAAAAAAAGAAGTTAAAAAATGAGGTTTATAGTGCAGAATTTGTTACTCCAAGTCAGAATGTTTAGCAAATAGGCAAACAATACTATAACTTTGTTACCTAACATAAATTGTACATTGGTCTGTAAATGACTTTATTAGTGTATAAATTTGGGTTTTTAGTAACATAGACTTTGCTCAATAATATAGATTCATACTCTGTACATAACAATTCATCCAAATATGACCAAATACAATGGGTTGGCGGCCCATCCGGGGATTGCCTCTGGACACCTGCAACCTTGCATAGGACCAGTGGGTATGGAAAATGGATGGATGGAAAATTACAAAACTAAATACATATAATTTTTTATGGAAAAAATTTAATATCAGGCAATACCATTAAAAAATGGGTGAGTTCAAGTAGTTGGTTTATATCGGGTCACCTTCAGTGCGTACTGTATGCGGAATTTAAAATTTTTTCAGGCAAAAGTTACTTAAATAGTTATTTAGGAAACGAGTTACATATTTCAGGTCTAATTGGTTTCAAAATGAGAAGTGGTCGCGTCAGATTTCTCTTGCCTTGCATTTTCGTTGCACATCAAAAACCAAGAGCTATTTGAAAATGCGGATAGATATTTTACAGACACTACCAGCAGCTTTACAGCAGGGGGCAGTATTGATGCATGCGACAGGGTAGGGGAGAAATTCTTCCATGTGTAGATTTTGTTTCTGATAATACTTTTGGTTGGCATCCATTCAAAGATTCAGATTTAGAATAAAAAATAAATACTTTTTGGCCCCATATTCAATTTCTAATTATAACTGTTTGATATCAGTCACTTTTCATCTAAGACTTGCATTTTATGGATATTTTTAGCTCTTTTTTTGGGAGCCTATTTGATAATGTGATACTAATCTGCAGTTTATTACTCAAAGAAAAAAGAATCTCAGTATGCGTGTCTGTAGTATTATTATTATTATTATTTTTAAATTATTATTATTATTTTTATTGTTGTTGTTGTTGTTTACAGGTGTAAAATGAATATATGAGTAAATAAATGCTGTGTAATATATTTGATTTTACAACGAATGAATCAGTGATATTATTTAATTATGCACATATGTAAATAGTATATTTGTCAAATGCAAATATGTCTCCCCTATTTAAATAGCTAGCTAGGCAGGAACCATCACTCAAAAAAAAAATCATAGCAATGCTCCCTCCTGTTGCTGTCAATGCTGAGAGTGTTGGATTTGTCAAGGTCATAGATTGTATTCCAGTGTTATGTTCTATTTGGTGCTGTTGCTATGGAGAAAGCAAATTGGACAAATCAGGCCCTCTGACACTGTGATGCATGCTTTTAACAGGAGAGTGAACAGAATGCCTACATTCAGTACCAATCGAACTGTCACACTTTTAATGACAACCTTTGAAATTTTCATTTTGTTTGTGGTGGGGTTTAGTGGGATTTTTACACAGTGCTGAATTTAAACACAGTTCACAACAAGAACAGGAAGTTTGATGTTCTACAGGAGTTGGCCTGAGAATCAATTGTCTTTGCTGGTTATCATGTTAAGGCATGTAATTTTGATTAATATTTAGTCAGGAAGCACATTATTTGTGACACCCCACTTGACATAAGGTGTACTTTAATAATTTTTATGTAGTTCTTTTAAAAGAACTGTTGATGTTAAAGCAATTAAAAGCTTACCAAAGCTTAGTCCACAATGCAATACTATATCCCTGAACATTTTAAACGTGTTAAATACAATTTAATATCAGTTCAACAAAAAAAAATGGGGGGGGGGGTGTTTAACTCTTGCAAGTATTGAATGCATGAACGACCTATCTGTAATGATTCCTCAAAAAAGGAGAGCACTGACTTTCTCTCTTTATTGCAGATACACACCAATCAGCCATGACGTTAAAATAAGGTATTGTGTATGTGTAGGGCTGCCAGAACAGTTCTGACCCATCAAGGGAACAAGGCCTCTGAAGGTGTCCTGTACTATCTGGTACCAAGACATTAGCAGCAGATCCTTTAAATCCTGTGAGTTCGGAGGTGGGGCTTCCATGGCTTGGACTTGTTTGTCCAGCACATCCCACAGATGCTCGACCAGATTGACATTTGCGGAATTTGGAGGCCAAGTCAACACCATGACCTCCCATTCATGTTCCTCAAACCATTCCTGAACAATTTTTACAGTGTGGCCGGGAATATTATCCTGCTGATGCCAATGCTATCGGGGAATACTGTTGCCATGAAGGGGTGTACTGGTCTGCGACAATGTTTAGATAGGTGGTATGTGTCAGAGCTCAGAGCATCACACTATCTCTGCCTGCCAGCCTTCTTGCCAAACTGCATCCTGGTGCCATCTCTCCCTCAAGTAAACGACACACATGCACCCGGCCATCCACATAATGTAATAGAAAACGTGACTTATCAGACCAGGCCACCTTCATCCATTGCTCCACGGTCAAGATCTGACGATCATGTACTCATTGTAGGTGCTTTTGGTGGTAGACAGGGGTTAGCATGGGTTCTCTGACTAGTCTGCAGCCATGCAGCTCCTTACACAGCATGCTGTGATGCACTGTGTGTTCTGACACCTTCCTAGCCAGGATTAACTTTTTCAGCAATTAGTACTACAGCTGTCCTGTGGGATCAGACAAGGCGGGCTAGCCTTCGGTCCCCACGTACATCACTGAGCCTTGGGCGCCCATGACTTCATCACCTGTTCACTGGTTTCCCTTCTCTCGACCACTTTTGGTAGGTACTAACCACTGCACCCCAGGAACACCCCACAAGACCTTCAGTTTTGGAGATGCTCCAACCTACTTGTCTAACCATCACAATTTGGGCCTTGTCAAAGTCAGTCAGATCCTTACACTTGCCTAATTTTCCCTGTTTCCAACACATCAACTTCAAGAACTGACTGCTCACTTGCCTAATATATAATGGCACCCTTGACAGGTGTCAGTGTAACGTGATCAATGTTATTCATTTCATCTGTCAGTGGTTTTAATGTTATGGCAGATCAGTGTACAACATCAGTGCATGCTCTGTAAAACTGTTCGGCAGAAAAATCAATGATGGCCTAAAATCTCCTGGAATTCTTGAATACCAGCCCATTGTGTCTAAACAATTTAATGCGAACTTGTTTGTGACCTTTAAAGATACTGAGTGCCCATTTTTTTAACCTTTATGCACCTGGCCCAAAAATGTCTTGCCAGCCCTGATATACTAGCTTATAAGAAACACATAGTCGTTGCTCACACTGGATCTCACCACAGAGAAAGAAAGTTAGATGACAGCTGGCTACTGAATGGGGAGGCTTTGTTCCTCTATTTCATATACATATACTTTCGCTGAGCGACGGCTGCAGTTAAACTGAGTCTCCTGTATTTGTTGTTGTCTGCAAAATCATTTGACTCACAATCTCTTGTGCATGTGTGAGGGAAAACTTAAGTCAGAGCAGGAGAGAGCAAGCAGGTACCGATGTAGGGATTGTAAGGTAATTGGCAAGTGATCACCACCATCGAGCCTACAAATGCCTTAGGTGATAAAACCTAGCTGAACCTGATTGAACTGATTGCCTTGCTGTCTTTTAAAATGGGGTCAACTGCTTGACGTGAGAAGGGATGAGGGGACTGAGGTGTGCTAACAAGAAAGAGTTAGTCTACTCCACTGCTACAGAGCTGATCATTTAAAGGGGTCTTAACCCCTTTGTGTGTGACTAAATATTGGAAAAAAAAAACAATTAACTTGCGAACCTACATTGTCTTTCCAGACCTTCACTCCACAACTGACTTCAACAGATATTATTATATGTAGCACCATTGTACTAGAAATACACAAAGTAATATACCAGCTAGAGAACCAACATAACAACCACAAGCATACAGGCTCAAGGCCCAGGAGAGTCTCAGGTGAGGTACCCCAGAGTAAGGTATTTAACCTAAATTGCTTTTCTAAATGTCCATCTGTGCAGCTATAGGCCAGGAAAGTCCCATTGGATAAAATTGTCTGCTCAAGAGGTAATTAATACAGCACAGTCTAATGAATATTAGAACGTGTTTTACAGTAGGAAGAAAATCATAGCAATACAGTGGAGCTTATTATCTGATAAAGCTCTGTGCAGGTACTTGTTTACAGTCAACAAATATCAGGAGACACTTATTATCATAATAATATATTCCACACACAAAAATTTCCCTTGATATTCCTTTGAATATGGCAACATTATTTTTTTCTTGAAGACCTGTTTTCTTTTAGTAGTTCTGTGCAATTGTCCAATAAGTTCTCATTGGTAAGCATGCTTTAGTGAGTTGCTGGATTTTCTTTGCATACCTTGACATTTTTATCAGGTAACACTGGCTTCAAATTTATGTAAAAGCCCTAAGAGTGTGGTGTTTAACCTTAAGTGCACTTACATAAGTATCATTCAAAGGAGAACTTGTGATTGGTGCTCAGTGTTGTCAGAGGTCAGAGCCAGCATTGGTCTGGCTTCCACAAAGAATGAATCAATAATAAAATGTTGGGCTTCATTCCTAGCATGGAGCAACTGGCTTTTATGCAGAATAACCATGGACTGACACCAGGTCACAGTTGCCCTCTTTGTTGACTATAAATGTTCTTTAAATTCCATCTTAAAGCTACTCGAGCAAAAATTGCTGCTGCTCATTGTATGGACTAAATGTTCTGAATCTTTAAGCAGTGGCTTTTGATATTTAATGAAGTAACTCAATTCTGGACCCAAATGTTTTTTTTGTCTTTCAGTGTACAGCCCCTAATAACATTGCCCATAACAAGTTTAGTGGCAACTCCCCCCCCCCAAGCCACCCACCAAAGTGTTAAAGTGGTTACACATTCTCAGCTTGCCATGTTGGGACTGAATTCACACCAATATTTGGCATCCCCAGTGGAGATTCGCAAAGTGCATACACTAAGCTGCCTGAGCATTTTAAAAAAAAAGCTGACACAAAAGAGAGGTTCCAAAACTAACAGCCCTAAAATGCTGGAAAAATAGAGATTAGATGTATTCAATGCTTGCGCCAGTTACCAAATGCCTTTTGGAAGCCTCTGTGTTAAAACTATTTATTGAAAGCATTTTATGTATGTGGACAAAGATATTAGATGGATTCATTACACTTTTCATAAGGAAACCACAAGCTATTGTTTTCCAACCTAAGCACTCACTAGAGAATATTTAACTGTACGGCACCCATCACTTGACTTCTCTAAAAAAAAAAAGCTAAAAACTGGTATTAGTCAAGAGGAAATTAAATGGCCGTTAACAGCTGCTGGAAAAAGGAATGCATTTGAATTTCTATACCTCATACTGAAAATAAAACAAAAAGTAT
Organism: Petrocephalus sullivani; assembly: GCA_026780845.1. Classification (NCBI taxonomy): domain Eukaryota; kingdom Metazoa; phylum Chordata; class Actinopteri; order Osteoglossiformes; family Mormyridae; genus Petrocephalus; species Petrocephalus sullivani. Next base: position 9,298,854 of record JAODKM010000032.1, on the reverse strand, counting down.
TTTTAAATAGAAAAGAAACCTAGAACGCTACTAAAAGTAAAAATAACTACAGTTACGTGACTAGCGATTTACTGTAATGCTCATAGACTCAGTTTCTTCATCTTGACTTGTACAGGCATTGCTAAATCATTCACAACACATTTTCCCTGGCACCCAGTTTAGGTATTATTTGTTAAAAATGTGATAAAAATAGATTTATTAAAATACAGTGGCTAAAATTATTAGAACACCTGACTGATCTGAAAATGTTGACTTTTTTGCCTCCAAAACATGATTTAATTTCATAATGTTCATGAAATATGCAGATGGTCATGCACAACAAATATCAGATGAAGTGAGACCTACTGTTTTTTATCCAGTTTTAGCTTTAATATTTGGCATGTCCACCTTTTGCAGCAATTACAGCAGCACATCCATCTGGCATAGTGTCAATATATTTCCTGAGAACTTCAACACTAATGGCATCCCATGCCTTCTGCAACTCAAGCCAAAGGCTTTCTTTTAAATGTACAATAGATCTGTCCAGTTTATTTTCCAACTCGTCACAAATGTGCTTGATGGGGTTGAGATCCGGACTGAGCACAGTGATTCTCCTTATGAAGGCTCTATTCTATCGTTTATAGAGCATAATGATCACTTTGTAGACATTTAATTTGTTTTATGGGTATTTTAATGGCCAATTCAACGAAAACAACTGAAACGTTTTAAATATGCTAAGTGTTGTAATAATTTTGGCCACCACTGTTAGCACTTTGAGGAGGTACAATTACAGTAACTTAGATACTGCTCAAGAACAAATCACGAACTAATACAAATGTTACCACTTATATGTGATTGTATTTATCGGTCGCCCTTTACTTGAGGGGACACAAATAATGTAATAGTGCACACTTACTTGTGCATTCATTAACCAGTAACTAAGTGTTAGTTATATACTGATCCCATCTTCATTCATCATTACTCAGTCATGATGGTTCCTATATTCCATCCAGGAACTACATTACTTGCGGTTAACTAATTAGTTAATGATTAACTAATAAAGTTCCTGCAAAGAATACATGAATCATCATAATTGATTAATGATGAACTAACGCATAGTTAATGGTTAATTAATGCATTTACTAAGGGTGTATTACTGCATTATTTGTTTCCCCTCAAGTAAAGTGTTACCTGTTTATCTTTATGAATAGGTATTTTTTATGAGATGTAATCTATGTTATTTTATGTACTGTAGTGCAGTTTATGTCAATATATTTGTAAAAACGGAGACATTTGACATTAAAATGTCATAGCTCATAAGAATTGTCCTCTAAAGCCACTCACCTACCATTGAGGGTGGAACATGTTGTTGGAAAGAGAGGGTTATAACCTTTGCATGTTATGTGGCACTCAACACACCATAATTCTCCACCGTTATTAAAAACTTATTGGTATCTAAAAAGTATAACATATGCATTTGTCTTGGAAAGTTATAGAATCAAACGGTACCATTTTTTGGAATCGGAAAGGATCATTACTCAAAATCATTACCCTAGAACACTTTCGTTCATTATTTGCAGCATAATTAGATAAGTAAACTGTTTATAAATGTGCATTTAAAATGCATGCTTCAATTAAATATGCATTAATACATTACAAAATATAATATGAATTGCCAATTAAATTCTAATTAGCTAAGACGTTATATATTTTAAACAAGTTCTAAATGAAGGAGCAGCAAATGAAAGAGCAGTGGGAAATGAATGTTTGTAAACCCCTTTCACCTTTCATACGTGTTTATCACTTGATGTTCAAATCAGGGACAGAGCAGCAAGTGGCTCAGAGTATCTGCACGACATTCCATGTGACTGTGCAAATTTTCTAAAAATTTGTCACTGGACGATTTGGTGTTTCTAAATCTTCCCACAGTCTATGCTTTTAAACGGACTGAAATCCCATGCAGGGCGTCCCATACCATGTGCCCTGTGTTTCTCGGGATAGGTTCCAGGCCCACAGCGACCTAGTACTGAATAAGTGGTTATGGCTTTTTTCCACATATATGAAATTATTCTACTGTCGCATTTATGTTTCTTAGCAAGGCAGCATAGTAGTAAATTGTCTGTGTAAATTTCACATATCTATAAACTCAAAAAAAAGACAAGCATTTTAATTTTTTCTTCTTTATGTCAACATGCCTGACATCAATTTATGTATGTGCTGTCAGAACTGCTCTAAAAACCCCCTACATATTGTGCATGGCGCATAACCAGATAGATGTATTTTTGGAGGCAGGGGTTTTAAAGAAGATCTGGAATACTGAGGCTTTTTCACCCTTGGGTGTTGACATGCGAAAAAACAGTGAAGTTGAATGACTGCAGTAACATAATGACACTGTCAGAGAGACAACTATAGATGTTGAAGTCACCTTTGAGCTATTATTATAGTTTTTTAAACCCTGAGGATTGGTGTGTTTGGGGTAGAGTGACTATGTACACAAGGAGGGACACGTAGATATTTTTTGTTAATTACTAAATATATAAATGTGTGGTTAATCACTGTTGTTATGTCTTTATCTGTCAAACTCAGTGAAATGTGAAATCTGCATATAGGACATGAGCAATTGGTTTTTACGAACTTTATACAGAATTTCCTCCTGGTGAATTCCGATAAGACTGAATGTTAGTGGACTCTACGTCAGGTGTGTGTTCGTAAGTCTTTAAGGTGAATCTGGATAGCTTCAGTGCCAGTGTGGATTCCTGAATAAAAGACCCTGATGATGAGGATGTTTGACCATAATGTTTGAAATATACTCCAACTTTGTTGAGTATAGCAGGACGGAAGATGCTATCATTGAGTCTGTGAGGGACAGTGTGACTGTGTTATGAGGGTGAGTCAGGTCACCATCCCTGCATTTGTAACCTGCTCTTTATCGTAGCTACCTGGTTATAATGTATATCGTTCTTTTTTTGTTATCGTTCCAGTACTTCTTGGGCACTTGAAGTGTAAGTCATTGTATTCTCCAACTGGCTGTCATCTTTAGAGTAGATGAATTACTAAATTTTATTGCTAAAGCCTTTAAACATCATGAGGATATTTTCCCATACATCCCAGACCTACGAAATGCTGCCAAAAATAAGAGAAAAATAAGAGCAAAAATAAGACAGAGACTGGGCACATCAAGCTCATCACAGTTGAAATGGTAAAGTTTCCTATATGAAAGGATAGTAGCGCCCCCATGCACACATACAGGAACACGCCGTCCCTGGCCCGATATTTTGGCCCCTTGACTATATGGAAGCTGGAAGCCTTCTCACATACGCACAGATACAGGCAGGAAAAAGTGGAAAGGAAGCGATAAAACATCTTGAGGGAGGTGAGCGTAACACTTGTTTTGTTGTGTATACTTGTATGTTTGTCTTTTACAAAGAAATCTCACCTCATAGGATCTGGGAAGGTTTCCAGTGGTTTGTACTGCATAGTTTTCATGCAGGGACTCTTGAGTTTGTATTTTTTATATATGAAATGGATCTTGTTAATCTTTCTTCAAACTTCCCAGTAGCTTGTAACTGACACCAACACCTGAGAACAGTCTCATGCGTCTTGAGAATGGCAGCCCCTCAAATGGCTAATTTAATGGATGAAGTAAAATACCACAATACTGCTAGTTAGTGAATTAGTGCCCTGATGTGGGCATTCCTGCTATGTATCAGTATGATATATTAAAATGTTTTGAATTTATATGTTGCAATGCAAATGTAAATACTGTATATTCCTAAAAGCGCATATTTCAAATTCCAGTTGTCCATATCATTTCCAAGGAATATTCTTTGATATCTCTGAGAGCCATATCTCCGATGTGTGAGTGTGCATGTGTGTGTTTGCGTGGGTGTGTGTATGTGCATGTGGCTGTGCACATGCATGAAACAAACAGAATTACATTACCAATGTTTGGGTGTTTGGGTAGTTTTGATAGTTTTGGGTTGGGTATACACTTATGTGACTTTTCCTTATTTTTATTATATGGGTCAAAAATTCTTGTATTAAATTATTATTATTATTATGCATTTTAAGTATTCAGACAATCTGAAATTTTGAGGAAAACGCTTAGACAATGACAGCAGACGTTATTAGACACCTCTGCTGTTCGTGCATGTCTTGTTCATGTCGCAGGGGACACCTCCGGAAGTCCAAACACATGCTGTTAGGCTAAATTACCCATAGCCTGTGCCTTTGCCCTGCGATGGACCTGCATCCCTGCCAGCCTTGCACCCCGTCACTCCTGGGATACGCCCCCCTCCCCCACCACGACCCTGACTAGGATAAGCAGCCACAAGATGGATGAACTGGAGTTGTACCCATCAAGGCTTTACCCTTTTCCTCAGGTCTTTCACAACGACAAAAAAAAAAACTGTCTGTCATTTTGAGTAATTGCCAGACATCTGAAAATAAAATGTGGGATTTTCGTTTGACGGTCTACATTATCTCATCCAAAATGATTTGAAATAGTAAGGCTAAGGCACAAAGTAGATATTTCTCTGGCAAAGTAACCTCAGCTGTTGTGACTGAACACCTTGGAAGAAAACATTTTACAAATTGGCACTGATTTCTTGGGTCACCAGATGTGCTGGTCAGATACCCTGCGGGCCAAAATTTAACATGATTTTTTAAAGGCAAAAATTACATTATTTTAGTGAAATACAGGCATCCTCATTATAAATACATAAATAAATAAATAAATAAATAAGTGTGACATGCCAGAAAGATACTTTAAGGGCCTTGTGATGGATGGATGGATGGATGGGTGGAATGTTTTAATGGTATGCACATGGGGTACTGCTTATTTAAATGGGGTTCATTTTGAGCTTCATTTCAAATGTACATTTAAAGTTTGTGTAGATACGTGCAATACGTCATTGCATCAAATATCAGAGAAACTTAAAGTGGTTGTCTGGATTTTCAGGTTTTATTTCAACTCATAAATAACAATGGTTAATGTTATTTATTATTATTATTCTTATTCCTCAAAAATTTGCTAGTTTTGTTTTATTGGTGCAGCCGACCTATCTTTGTGTAAATGTCACACTTGCCGATCTAATGAAAGCATTCACAACAATCGTTTTGGGGAGCCAGGAGACACAAAAAAAAAATCATCAGAGGATCAAGCTCATTTTGAGGAGCTTAAATTTTGCTTTGTTTTTTCCTGTCAGAGATGCTTTCATGTGTTGTGGGTATCAAGACTCTGTCCACCTGAAGTCTGCTTGCTTTCAGTCAATTTGCAAGCATCCACTTATTAAGGGAATAGTTCTGAAAGCTTCATAAGCTTTTTATTCAAGCCAGCTAAAGAGAGAGGAAAGCAATATACAAACAAGATCACAGAAGTCTTTAATTAGTATTATGCCTGTGATTTGAAGTTGTACTATAAATGTGAGGTGTTCTGCCCTTCTGTATGTATGCTAGCACAGGGACTGGGTTCAGTCCCTGGCTTTGTGCACAGAGTTTAGATGTTCTCAACAGTTTTGTGTGGGTTTTCATCTAGGTACACTAGCAGTCAGGTAATACATGAGTTCCAGCCGTGTACGCTAGTTACTGTGTCAAGTGAGGGTGCCAAATATTTATACCCATATAAGCTTTTAAAACAAATATATCATATACATTTATGATTCATTATACCTTTCTTAGAATCACAATTTCAATTTTAACCTAAACCTGTGTATGGAATGTGTCTCTACAAAACTGCATTTAATTTGAATATCATCCATATTCTTTAGGTTCTCCAATTTCCTACCAACTTCACAAAGATGAACCGGTGCCTGTCCATTGCACTTAGGAAGTGACTGTGTTTGAGTGCATGTTTTGTGATGGACTGGCATCCTGGCAAGGGTATCCATTTCCTTCACCCTGTGTCTCATGAGAAAAGTTTAATGCTCACAGTGACCTTGTACTAGGTAAGCGGTCATGAATATTAATGAAAACGGATATAATTATTATAGTGTTACTATATATAGTGTTGCTCTTACAAAAAATACAAATAGGTACACAGTACGGCTGCACGGTATCAGATTGTGATCCACAACATTTTTTAAAAGAGGAGATATTGTCGCTGGACGATAAGGTAAAAAAAAAAATAATATGACGTTGTGCAGTTTAAAGTGCCGCATGTTTATTAAACGTAAAGAAATGCCGAATTTATATAGATTACTAATATTTTAGGCCCACAACTAATCTGCTTACCAAATTGTGGGTGTACAGTAAGTAAACATCGTACCAAAAAGTTGGTGTCCGGACAAATGTTTCTCCTGTCATCTAAAGCCCTGGTGATCATTGCACAAGCACCACATTATCAGAGTAGATTGTAACTTATACCATGCAGTCCTAGTACACAGACAAAAATATAGTACATTTACAGAGTGGTCTCCTGCCACTCCTAATGAAATGTTACATTTATGGAAGACTGTGAGCCTAAAACATTAAGCTGATACAGGTTTGTGGATGTTTGCTGGGCCTGAACCAATGACTGTTTTAAGTCATCCATTGGAACTAGTGCAAAATGGCACCCTAGGAAGACTACCATCAGTCCAAAAACAGTGTTTCTACATTAGTTTTTCAATGGGAAGCAAAAGTAATATTTGGTCTTTTTTTTTTTTATCTTAAGCATAGTACATATAAGAGCTATTTTATTACGAGGTCTGTTTCAGGAACACTATCACAAAACAGTTGGGACAAATCTATCTAATCAGAAGAAAATATTTCTTTCACACAAAGAGAATTCGAAGTAAACGTCACGATATTGCACACAGTGCTGAAATTCATTCAACCCAATGTGTGCAATCATTTGATCAGCCAGCATGGTGGTTAACTCTGTGGCTTCATGCCTCCAGCCTTGGGTCTGACTGCTGCCCCTGGCTTTGTGTGCGTTTCCCCTACCTGGCATCCAGGGAGTCCCCTGCCTCGTTCCCTGTGACGGGCCAGGTAGATCCTTAGCAATGTTTTCCAGGGCTGAACCTACACCACGAGACAGCTGTGACTGAGAGTATTGGCACAGGTCACTTTAGCAGCCCATCTGCATACTTGGGTTTCCTTTTATAATCATCAACATTCAGTTTAGGTTGATTTCTACCTATAATTTGCCTATGGTTTCTGAGTCTGTGCCCTGTAATGGACTGGTGTCCCATCCATAGTATCCCCTGCCTTACGCACCGTACTTAGCACTATAGGCTGTAGGCTTGCAGTGACCCTCTACTGGATAGTCGGTTATGGAACTGGATGAATCATTAATGTAAGCCAGGGGTGGCCAATCTTATCGGCAAAGGGCCAGTGTGTATTCAGGTTTTTGGGATAATCTTTAGGTCAGCTGTTCAAACCCATGTGTGAGGACTCGTCAGCCAATCAGTCCTCTAATTAGCAATCTTAGTAGGGAGTTGCGGCAAAAACTTGCTAACACAATGACTCTTCCTGGATAGCGTTGCCCACACCTGATGTAAGCATTCAGTCGTGTCACTGAGGTTCTCTCTCTGACCCGATGCATACACACACAGATCTGTTCTGCTTAGGCGTTTTATACTGGAGCTTTCACAGTAATTAGGTGTAGAGGTAAAAGTGTCACAGTGAGGACTCATGGCAAACAAAAAGACGGAAGTAAATTGCACGACTCTGTCAAAAGCACATATATTGCCGTGGCCAAGCTTGAGGTAAACCCCATTACACTGTGGATAGAATAAGCACAATCTGAACAAAGTTACATAGCAAACCACCGAAAGAATAAAGGAATCTGCCATAGACCAGCTTTGATGTTAATGCTGACAAAATAGTCCTGGCTCATTAAAGTCACTTCTAAAGGAGTCATGCACGACAGAAAAAGACAAAATAATTGTTACTGTATTTTTGGCTCTGTGCAGTCTTAAGCTGACATCCTGGGTAGAGCACTCATCGCCTTGTGAGCTCCCGCTGATCAGAGGACAAGTCGCAGCTGAGTGTAATTTAGACTGCTCCCGGGGTGCTAATCGGCAATTAGCACAGGGGAGGCCTGGTGGGGCTTAAGGAGGGGGCCAGTGAAATGGCTAGGGGTACGAGGCCTGCATCCTTCTGTCTTAATCTGTATGAGAGCACCACTCAACAACATCCTGACAAAGTCTAATTTTTAAATATAGCTGCATAAGTGGTGTTAATGGTAGGTTTATTAAGCTCGCTTACGGAAATAATATATGAGTTATCAGCCAGTGCAACAAACAATGGTATTATCCACCCATCCATACATGTACATAATTGTAAACTAGCGATTTTTATTACAATTGAATTTCTTTTTTGTGTGAAACACACAAAATGCTATTACTTCCCACATAAAGGCATCATTTGAAAACTTTTTTCATGTTTTTTTTTTCCTTTGTCACTTCATTATGAAATAATTTAGCTACTCATGAAGTTGAAACAATTATTGTTTTCAGTCAGTGCTGCATAAGTGATATGTTTGTAATCGATCAATCAATCAATCACTCTATCTATCTATCTATCTATCTATCTATCTGTCTTCCACTAGTGTGGAAAATAACATACTAATTTTGCATGTCACTCTTTAATTTATTCTGGCAGATATGACACGGGCTGTTAAAGGTTTCTTCGTGACACAAATTTATTTCATTGACATAATTCTATTTGTTTGCTAAGCTAGGCTGGCCTGTTATGCCTGAAGGAATAACAAGTTAAATTACATCTAATTGCAGATATTATCAGCACCGAGTGCATTTGGCATTTGAATTTTATTTTTGAGGCTCATTTACATCAAATTAAATTACAATATATCCACTTTGAATGTCCACAACAAATCTTGCTTTTGCACTAAAACCTGAATGTGTCTATTTTGAATTGATGACTTACTACTACTATGACTATTTCTTTTGTAATAGTTATTTTGTTTTACTAATTTTTCTGAACTGTCAGCAGAGTAAATACAGGCTCATTAAAGTATGACCAAAATTACAGCTTATTATAAATGGCAGGGTATACTTTAAATTATTCATCACAATTAACTGAGCTGAATCTATTATAATGGACTGAATTTATTTATATTGTCATATTTATTTATTAATTTACATATTTATCTAACATGTTGGAATTATGTGCCTTTAAAAACATGTTTAAACCTATGATTTAAATAAAACACCTCTACCAATACGTCAATTGTCTTTATCCTGATACTTCATGACTGTGACGCCTGGCAACCATCCCATACTGTCACACGAAGTGGGACTAAGGACTCCCACAAAACACAAAACAAAGCGGGTCCTTATTCATCTCAATCAGAACACGGGAAACAAACAAGATCCCATTGGATCAAAACTGGGAACATAAATGGCTATATAAGCCAGGACTGGAGAGCACAGGCCTGGGAAGCACTTTCATACAAGGATTAACGAGGGTGCAAATGAGAGGCAGCTGAAGTGAATCACATGTGGGCAGGAATGAGAGGTAAGAAACGCGTAATAGGTATGGCACATTAGAAAATGAGAGGGGCAGATAAGCATGGTATGCCACAGACATTATAAGCAGACAGACTTCAGATATTACTGACAATATGAACAAATAACTAGTGTAAAGCTGCCTCAGTGGGCAGGATGACATAAAAAGTTTTTCTGGGGATACTTGGTAAACTTGGTAATCTTTCAGCCACATCTCAGTTGCAGTTCAGTTGCAGATCTCAA
>JAODKM010000032.1:9270546-9281799 GCA_026780845.1 Petrocephalus sullivani | reverse complement strand
GTGGAGTCTTGTGTCCATACTATATTTCTCCATGGATGCACATGGTTGATACACGCATCCTGCATATTCCAGCAGACCAGCAGAATACAGACATATAGCAACAAAAACAAATACAAGCAGTGTAATGAAATGAGTAAACTTTCTATGACCAATTTTTAAGTCAGTTAGGCTTGGGTGTTATTAATGTAACATGCATACCGTAGCATTTTCAAATCCCACATCCTTACAATAAAATTAGCAGGGCCACCCCCCTCCCCCCACCCCCAGCAAACTCGTATCGCCAAGATTTCTCAATGCTGCAGTAGTGTTGCTTTTGAAAATATGATGTATCGCGGTATAATATTTGGACAGTATAAATTATCTGGACCGTCAAACTTCTCCTTCAATTCTTCTTCTTCTACTTTTTCTTGGTTGACTTCTGCTCTGTGAAAGTTCACTGCTGCTACCTACAGCAAACATTTAGTCAACTTCCTTGCACATATGAAGTCGACGTACCCAATCTCTGCCAAACATAAAAATCTGGGCTACATGCCCATGGTCCAACCCCCTCATGACAATATTTATGTCACTCACACTGTGCGTGGACAGAAACCGCACGTGGAAAAGTGAAGTATGAATTACCTTTTACTAAGGTGTTGTTACACCTTATGTAATGATGCTAGTTTGGTATAGAAAAAACAATACAAAAAAATGTGTTACAATACACACATTTTGTTGAGTGCAAAAGCCTACTCAAAGATAAGAAGACTGCTATTCAGGAAGCATTAAGATAGTTGACCTGCAAACACACTCCAGCCACCATGTAATCAGCAACCTGAAGAACATATTTGTTAGTTGTTATTATTATTTATCATCAGGCAGGGAGAAAGGAAAGTGTGCTATCTTTTCATTATTCTTAAGTTAGCATTGGGGCTCATTTAGTAGAGGTCTTATATAACCTTTGGGCCTGGTTCAAAATCAAAGTCAGTGTTATGTTTTACAGTCAAATATTGACACTGAGAAAGGCTGGTGCTGAACCTTAGGAACAGATCCATTGCTACAAACACAAGGCAAGTGTTCTACCCTACAGTGCTGCCTCACCTGTAGTTTGGATTCCAGGATAAGGTGCCTGAACTACCATTCCTTGAACTTGGACACAGAGGAATTCTTATAGCCGCCATAAATCCCTGTTACATCGACCTAGCCAAAAAGGGAGATGAAGTGTTCAAAGGTGGCTCTGGGGGACAGAGGCCTTGGGATGGGAGGTAAAGGGGGAATCTTGCAGCCAGAAGCACTCAGAGTTGTCATGGGGCTAGACTACCTTGAAAAGGGATTCATAACCCTGGGGTTCTGGCTGATATGCTGGGTGCATTCCTGACACAAGACTGCCTTGAGAAAATTGGCTGAGAGTGTCCTGTCCATTTTGGTGTTTGGACTAACATGGAAAGGGAGTTCGGTGCTTGGAAGTATCCAGATATCTGGACCCGTCATGGTCATGCACATTTCATTGGTATATCTCATTTCTGCTCGTGTTTGGCATGTTGTTGTGGGTAATCTGGTGTTTGAGGGGATTCATGTAGGCTGTTGGTGTATTTAATTTTTTTCATTGTTGATTGCTTAGTTACAACCACCACCATGGTCTGGCACTGGAGGGGTGTGGAAAATATGAGGGCGTTGATATTTTGGGGGGAGAGATAAGGTCGGAGGTAAGGCCCTCGACACACCTGTGACTGATAATGATATAAAATAAGTTTATGTGTGTGTAAATGAGAGAGAGAGAGACGGAGAGAGACCGTGAACAAGTGAGCAAGTAATGACCCTGTTCTCACAGGTTTACCTGGCGCTTGTTTAAATTAGAGAGCAAACCATGTGTTCTGTTCCGCTTGCCAACTTGTTTACACCATGAGATTGTCCAATAAATCTCCCTGTGCCTCACTCCAAAAATCCCTCTGTCCCCTGGATCTTTTCGTTCTTATGAGAAATCAAGTTTTTTTCATGTGATTCGACATTTTTTTGTTCAGAAATGACAAACACTGGTCTACAAGAAGAAATCCATTAAAGGTCCATGCAGCATACTGTCCATACTAGAGAATCACAGACACATTGCATTCGACATTTTTTAAAAAGAATTTTAGTTAGTGTTAGATTCTCTCTGGTTTTTATTCAGCTGCAGTAATAATACAATAGTGCAAATCTACTAGATTAAAATGAGTTTACTGTATTGTTGTATTGTAAATATCTGTTGAAGAAAATTTGGGGGGCAAAGAATGTAAGCTGCCCTTAAAAAGTGTGTCTTACCGCCTCATTCCTCTTTGCATTTCTATACAAGCCTCTTCTTTTTCGAACAGTGAGTTTTGCTAATCTTCTTGACTAAAGGGGTATAATGCAGCCGAAATTTTATATAAGAAACTGTTATATAAACTAATGTTTACCACTAAAATTAGTTATTCCTTTTTAATTGCTTATTTTGCTGACGAATCCTGGGATTATAAACTTCGGGGTCTCAACAGTCCTCAAGCGGGTCTCATGAAAAGGGACATTCTGTCTTGGAAAGGGGGACTGTACTGGTCTCACAGGATTTGCCTGTATCTCCAAGATAAAGGCTTTTGCAGTAGAGGAGGTAACAGAGAAGAAGCTTCATAACATGCATGGGGATGAAATCCCAGAGTCAAAGCAAAGGGTAAGAACATTCTTTGAATCCGAGACTCTCGAATAGGCACGAAGAAACCAAATTATGATCGTTGAATTAGCATTAACTTCTAGGTAAGGAAAATGAAAGTAAAGCTATACAGAAATGAGGTAAAAATCAATAAACAAATTAAACATGGAATATCTATCTAAAATACAATTCTTCTCAAGTATACTTTTCACAAAGTACATGTAAAGAGATATTAACAGAAGTTTAGGAAAAATTATTCGATAGAGACATATCATTTCACTATTAAACCATAATTACTAATTTACTATACATTCATGTGTTTATAATACTACTAATACTACTATTATCAATAACAACAACAACAATAATAATAATAATTATTATTATTATTATTAGTATTATATTCCATCAGCAAGTACTTGGTGTGAACACTGCCATTAGCCTGTAGACCCCTAACCATTACCATGAGTTATTACCATGAGTTTTTGTGAAGTCTGGCAGGATTGCATTATTTGTATTGCTTTGTATTTGCTATGTTTTTCTGATGACCATACATGGGCATTAATAGTGGTGTTGAATTTTCTTTCTTTGTACATAATTTATAGTTGGACAGATGCGTGGGACTGAATAGCTGACATTAAATAATACTCCTGCCACTTTTGCCATTGTTGACCATTCCGTTATATTACAAAAGCGTTAGTCCTACAGGACGCCTGTTAATATACCCAATATATTTTTCTTAAAGCTCAAGACTAAGCTGATTTCTTACTGGAAAATACTGCATGCGCGTATGTGTGCCATTAATCAACTGGAATGTCCTAATTTCAAAATGCTGAAAGAATAATTGTAACCAGAAGCATACAGATATGATTGCTGTGCTTCAGTTCCCGTGTTTTCCTACTGCCTTTCCCGTACGTTAAGGATAAGTTTCAAATTATTCTCCACACGTTTAAGGCTTTGAAAGATCTGCCCAGCTTATCTAACTAAGCTGATTAACGTGTATAGCCCCGAATGCACTCTCAGTGCTGTCGGTGGTACAGTATGTCACTGTACAGCCATGTCAGATTTATTTTTTTAGCACAATAAACAAAGAGACAATTGTGGAATGCAGAATTGAAATGGAATTTGTGGGGGTTTCATATTAATTTAATTTCACTTTATTCTAAATATGTTTTCATATGTTACTCGACCTCACTCTGCTGTCTCACACTGATACATAATAAAAAAAATCATGCATCTGAGGATAAGGATTTAAGTTTAAGGAACTAGTCAACCTTTTTTTTTATTTTTGCTAAATACTGCCAAAATTCATTTTCTTTTCTTTTAGTATTTGCATAAAACAGTAAAATTGATAAGTTAGGGAGATGTTTCCACATATCCGCCCGCAGAGGAGTATCCATGGAAACTATACTACTGTGAATGCATTTGACAGACATAGCAATAGGAAAATGAGCACTTTATTTTCGGGTTGGCCTTTATTGAGAGTGCAGGCTGAGTGCCTGCGGTTTCCTCCTTTAACAAACAATGCTTTGGAAATGAAATATTGCTTTTGTTCCTGCAGGCTTTTTTTTTAATAAGAATATGTTTATGAACTGAAAGTATGAGACGAGACTGAATGACACATCCTATTGAAGAAATGGAACAGATAACAAACTGTTATGCGGATAGCACAGAAATAAAACTTGACCGAATGGCTAGAACTACTCAAAACTTTCAGACTCTTTTCAAATATAAGAATATAGTCTCTTAGACAAGGATAAAAGACAAACGGACTATTAGCTGTGACTAGAATGGTATAAAAGCAGTGCAGTGCAGTATGTACTGTAGAAACATGTTTAGAGCATTTTGTTCTGATAGATTCCTTTTTATTGACCTAAGACTTCTGTATTGTTTGCAAAGTACAAAGCAAGTTTTGCTTTTTTCATTTCAGAGGATTAAGCAAAAGTAGTAAATTTATTTATAGACTAAAAACTAACTAAGACCTGCATCAAAATAAAGCATGTCATGTAGACCATAAAAACACCCCAGGGATAGAATATCCATCTGCTTGTTTCCCATTCCTGCACGCAGAGATGTGAGACAGCACTGATACCTATATTGAGCCACAACCCAACTCCATTCACAGAAAAAAACACTTAATAAGCTTTTCTTAATTATTCTGGGAACTTGTTGCCTATTACATTTTCACATAGTACAGAAGTGGGGAATCAGGGAAGGTTTACAAGGAGTAACAGGGTTTGCCTGGTCTCATAAAAATGTTATCAGAAGTCCTCTGCCTAGGGAACATCATTGTTATACCCACTGTGATATTATTATAATAGGCAATTATTAGAAAGCAACACTCACACTCATCCAGTCAAAGAAATGCCTCTTGGGATTTACTTATCTATATTCATAAAATGTATGTACATTTGAGGGTCAGCATTTTATAAATCTCATGTTTAATTCTAACTGTATAGTGCTGGGTGGACTTCAATGAATGTATAACTATGTGACTTTAAGTTCTAAAAACTTTTTACATAATAATAATAAGTTTTTTGTATTTATTTAGTCCGCCAAGCTATCTTGAGACGGAGATAAAGCTCCTTTGTGTGGAATCATTTTTGAATTTGATCAGTTATGCACCTTGGCAAGTTGTTTTTGTCTGTGTTTGAAGTGGGGGAAAAAAAACAGGTGCATGTGCCCCCCTTGTTATTCAGTGCTGGCTGATTATGAGCGGCGCTGGTACTGTATGCAAGAAACGTTCCTAGCATGAGACAAAGAGAACTGCTGATCCTACGTACCGCTGAGTACCAGCCCACTTTAACCACTGGTTCTAGGCATATTTATGCACTAGTGCATCCAGTTGCAGGACTGCATTTGTATGTCAATTCTAACGGAATAGGACAACATGGTGCAGCATTAACCTATAGTGCATCAGTTAAATATGAAAGAGACTACTTTCAGTAGTACTGCATGACAATTACCGTTTTCCAGGACATAAAGAGTCACACAAGTTTAATGTACTTTAGAATCGCAGAAACAATCAGAGCTGCAAGATGCAGATCCATCATACAGAACAATTTTATTCAAGGTGAAGGAAAGCTTAATTGCTTGTTTGGAAGAGGCAAGACTCTAGGGAACAGCATTATATTTTACATTGTTCATACAGGATTAAATTGTACCAAATAATGAAACTTTTTTTCTTTTTTTTAAATAACCTAACATGTGAACCGTAGTCTCCCACATCAGAGGCAGTAGCTCATTTACTGCAGGCTATTATATTTTTGCTACTAAATGTATTGGATTTTCCTGTGTTGGACAGACACCAGATCACAGTGATTTTTATATCTAACAGAATCTGCCTTGGAGGGACACACAGGGGGTTAAAAGTGAAACGAAATAGGATCTCAAACAACCATCCATTTTCTTCCCCTAATCAGGGTCGCAGGGATTCCAGAGCCTATGGGTGCAAGGCAGGGAACAACCCAGGATGGGGCACCAACCCATCATAGGGCACACTCAAACACCATTCACTCATACATGCACACCTATAGGCAACTTGGTAACTCCAGTTCACCTTCGCATGTTTTTGGAGTGTAGGGAGAAACCAGAGTACTTGGAGGAAACCCCACGACGACACGGGGAGAACATGCAGATGTTAGAAAAGGAGTGAGGTGACAGTGCTAACCACTGGCCCACCGTGCCACACCTTAATCACAAACAGCAGAAAATAATGATTCTTACATGTGGTCTTCTGGTGAAATATAGGCAATCAGAACAATTATTAAAAAGTTATTGCATATAATACTACCAGGATACTGTGCAAAGATAAATCAGAGAAAGTCTTTGTATTTACTACATAATAACACTTGCCTTCTGGATCATGTCTCTCTTTTGACTGATAATCAAGCTAATGTAAATCTGATTAAACAAAAATCATTTCATTAATATAAAGGTAGACACGCATGCACTGAAACAGAAAAAATAAACACAATCATTCCATTCCATTGTGGGTTAATAGAAAACAATTTTCTATTTCTCCAAACTGCTTATTGGTAGCTTACTGCTTATAATCCAATAATTATATAATGTGACACTGACATTATATCTCAAGTTAAATGCCAAATTTGCTATTTTCATTAGAGTCATACTTTCTGTACTTCACGTTTCTGGTTTGGTAATGGATTTATGCCTTATGTGTCAGAAACGTTTTCTTTTCAGATTCTAATTGTCTAGCAACGAGTTGTAGATATGGATATGGGACATATTCTTCACAAGCTTCTGGATGTGTCATAGGAGCGACTATTTTTAAATGATTATTACGCATTTTTGGCTATGTATTTCATTTGGAATCATGGTTTTCATATGTCCTTTTACTTAAGAGAAGATGCTCAAGGCCCTGAATTCTAAACTATAAAACGAGCTGCGATCAGTCCCATGCCAGTGGAATCACCATCTAGCAGTTTGAGTTAATAAGCTCCCTGGCCTGCTTACAACCAGCTCTCAGCAAGTCAGTACAAGTCATAACATCATAACAACTCAATAAAACATTAAAAAATGTATCAATGATTAAGTTTTCCCCTTGTATTGAAATCAGCTATCGTCACCTTTTGTTCTTCTGTTTTGTTGTTTCTTGGTGTACAATAAAGTATACATTTACAATACTACTTTGGCGAGCTCAAGTAAACTGTACTTATTTTTTATGTCGAAAATGACAGAATTCTATTATGTATTAATGCAGAATTCCATAGGGTTTCACTGAAGACTGTTTAATCTTGTTACCTCATTATGCTCTCTTGACTTAAAATTCTTTGCCCATCAGTGGCTTAGTGTCGGAATGGCGTGGTACCGAGATGGGGAGATGGGAGCCTTTTTTAGCAGCTGCAGGGCTGTAAATTTTCTGGTCTTTGTTAGACGAGAAGCAGGGCTGTGACAGGTGAAAACACAATGCTCACAAAGAGACCCCTGATACCAGTCGTTCATCGGTGACGTGGATTTGACATAAAATAATGTATTGCATATTGTATTTCCCTTTTAAATATTTGAATGACGTATCTGATCACAATTTCTGATTTCATCTGATTTCATCACGCACATTTTTCATTTGTTTGTTTTTATTTCTCGAACATACAGATAAAGTTTCTTTCCTTTCCCTAAATACTAGTTTGACAAGCAAAAGTACACTGGAAATTGTAACACAGGAAACAGTTAATTAGTTATTTTACCAGTGAATACAGAAAAGTAATAAATATGCAAAGATATTGAAATGTTTCTAATAATGATAATTACTTAATCTTTGTATAAACATTAATTAACTTTTCCTTTTAAGTCAGATTAGAAGGGGAGTTTAATTTTTTGGTTCCTAGGGTGCATTCAGCCATTTCCAAAGTATTACATCCAGTGACAGGCTCTGCTCTGCTGTGGTTGTTGTTGCATGATACATTGGAACCAATTTCATTTAATTGTGAATAAAGGTTACTTCTCCTCCTTCCGATACTCGACTCACCAATGGCCGGTTGATAAAAGTTGCTAAAAAATTGCAAGTATTTATTTGTAACAGTCTAGGTCAGCCTGGCACTGACTGCAGAGGCACCTTCCATCATTTATCAGCAAAACTGAAGCCTAAGTTGCACTTGACCAAGACTTCATTAGTCTTGAAAATGATCTTATAAATATTTTAATAAAAACGCTGCTTCACTTATGGCCTCTGTTGTTTTGCACTCTGCAGACCCCAGGCTGTCAGTATGTCAGATTATGCAAGGTCACTGCTGTTTTCTGTATAGTGACTTGCCTGGAAGATTATGGCAGGTGCTGTCCGGATGTCATGTGATGAAAATGTGCTGTCCTTTTTTTTTACTGCCGCAGATCATATTATATATGCATATTTTGACACAAATTCCTCATGCAATGTGTTTTAAGGAAAGTTCTAAATATATTTAATAAGTGAACACAGTTAAAACTGTCATGATTTGTGTTTTGTAACCTCCGGCGTGGAGAATAATTAACCTTGGAGTATAGCTGCTTGTTTGGCATGTATTTTGGGTCACCTTACAGGAATATTGGGATCGGACATTTTCGACAGCATAGTGCTGATTTTTATTATTTTTTTCAGTTATGTCTCCTTCCGGACCGAACGAGAATTTGCTGGTTATACTAGATAAAGTGATCCAAAACCATATTCACATTCAGGCTTATTTTAAACTTACAAGAGAATGGTCATTGTGACACTTAATAAATCAAATCATCTTTAGCGAAAGGAAATGCTCAATTATGGATATTGAGATGGAAAAAGTGTAGGGTTTTATTGCAGTTATGCAACACCTAACTACACTATCAGAGTAATGCATAATTTAATTTTAACATACGGCACGTAACAAAAACATTCTACGGGACTTACACAAATCTAAAACTTTTGCTTTCATGGTTAGTAAAATGTTGTACCAAGAATAGCCATTCCCTTTTCCCTTGCACACAGTACCTTCAAAAGTAATAAGAAGACCTTAAAGCTATTTTTATTGTTCACTTCAAGAATAACTAGGTCAGTACTACTCAATAACAATTCAATTCAAAGTGCTGCTACTTAATCAGTGTTTTATGGATTTGTAGTTCTGAATAATACATTACTTTGTACTTTATATAACATACTCAAACGGCTGGAAAAATTCAAATACTCTTTCAATTTACATTTGAATGATTTTCTATGCTTTTTATAAAGATGGATATTACACAAGAATTACTAGAGTAATTGTGTGAGGAAGGAATAAGAGGATGTATTTTATTAATGTTGCTATGCATAAAAGGGGTCTAGTGGATATATGCCTTTTAAGGGACAGCGTTTGTCATCGGCACTTCGCTCACTTCGCTTAGTTTATCCATGCTGCTATATGTGTGTCTTTATCAGGTGTCTTTATCAGGTTTTCTCTTTCTTTTAGGCTTTTAAGCCAGACAAAAGAGTGGGAGTAGGCAGCTCAGGTCAAGATAAAAATTAAGATAAAACTTAACGAATACTCAAGAGGGAGCATAGCTGGTTCTGAAATTTTTTTATGAATATTTTTGTCTACTGCATTGTAGGACCTCTCTTGCAAGGTAAATATGCACCAATAAAAAAGTTGTCATATAATTTCCTTTAGATAAATAACACATGGGTGTTTTCCCTTAAATTGATATTTTCCATCGCTAATATAATATTCACTATCTTTCTTCTTCTTCTGTTTCTTTTTACAGACTGGTTAATTCACTTATGCAGCTTAGAGGACTCTCTGAAAGCACTAAATCCTAATTAAATTGGATTTAAATTTACTTCTAACGTTATTTTTATATTTTGTACTCTTGGAAAGGGGTTCTTTAAATCTTTTCCTGTGCATTCACTTGGCTCTATTCAGGGCATTCGAACATTTATTATTTAAATTTTTAAATAACACAAGGACAACATCATTCCATGTTTATTGTGCATACTTCCTTGAAGTACATGAAAGTTAAATTCATTTCACTGGTCATATATTTGCATTTATTTAGCGGGCACCTTTGTTCAAGCACATTTTTACTGTACACATTTTTGAGAAAGATTTAGATCAGTCCCTGGAGCGATTGGGGGTTAAGGGCCTTGCTCAGGGGCCCAATGGTGAGATCACCCTGCCAACCCTGGGATATGTACTGATGACCTTCTGGTCACAGG
Organism: Petrocephalus sullivani; assembly: GCA_026780845.1. Classification (NCBI taxonomy): domain Eukaryota; kingdom Metazoa; phylum Chordata; class Actinopteri; order Osteoglossiformes; family Mormyridae; genus Petrocephalus; species Petrocephalus sullivani. The sequence goes on along the minus strand of JAODKM010000032.1, from coordinate 9,271,504 downwards.
CATGACGGTCTAACCCACTCTGCCACACAACCCACCCGGTGACATAGACATGTCAAATGTTAACTTATTTTCATTGGGCCGAAGAGGCATTTTCGAAATGAAATGCCTACAGTAATTATATGCATATAATTAACAGTCAACATAGTTTTCTTTCAGTTGCACAGATAATAAAGCACGTCTTTAAACTAAGTCCTCACAGCACAAATCGGAATTGGAATCCAGTGGATTAAATGGGGAAAAAAAATCATGGTTTGATTTTAATGACCAAGAGATGCCAACTGTAAGATTACCATTTTCAAGATGCTATTCTATCAGCATTAAAATTGAATCTACAGTAACAAAGTGTCTACAAAAAAAAGATATTTAATACCCTTAATACATAGTCGTTTTTATAAACAGGGATCAGCCAAAGTCCATCTCATTGCCTACTAAAAGTTTTTTGTGAACTCCATAGTTTGACCTCCTTCACTAATGCATTATCACACGTTAGATTTCTTTTAATAATAATTTCCTCCTAGTTATTGGAAATATTAGCTTAATATAATATATATAATGAATTGCTAAAATGCTCAAGACTCAATCATGTTGAAAAGCTTCAGATGCTACAGAGATTTCCTTTTATAGCTATATATATATATATATATATATATATATATAACCATAGCAACACTACCAACACTTTAATCACTGTATGAAATATATCATTAGTTTCTAATACATTTTGAATAATTAGCTAATAGATCAATTAATCACTATGTTTATGTTGCATAACTAAGCTATTGGCTACAGATGTTACTGCTACCTGGTTTGTTGGTATACTTTCTATTTAAAGTCAGTCATTTATAACCTTGTTTTCTGGTTACAGTTTATTTAAGAACATAAGAACTATACAAACGAGAGGAGGCCATTCGGCCCATCAAGCTTGCTTGGGGAGAACCTAACTAATAGCTCAGAGTTG
>JAODKM010000032.1:9246495-9266556 GCA_026780845.1 Petrocephalus sullivani | reverse complement strand
TTTAAAGGAACCTAAGGATTCAGCTTGCACTATGTTATCAGGAAGACTATTCCATACTCTAACTACCCGCTGTGTAACGAAGTGCTTCCTTAAATCCTGTTTGAAATGTTCTCCCGCTAATTAATGAGAAGTCTGAAACATCTGTTCACTAATAATTCATTGTCTGACACTGAAAATGAATATTTGGATACAATCTTCATTTCTGCACAAGTTATCAGAGTAGAAAATTTAGTAGAAAGTTATACCTAATGTAAACACATTAATCGACATTTTCCATACAGATGTTTCAGTTTAGTCTAGGGATATCTATCTATCTATCTATCTATCTATCATCTAATCTCTTTATTTATTTATTTGTTTACTTGCTTATACCAGAACCATAGCGTTGAACATGGAACACTACGCCCTTTATACATTGATTTTTTCATCATGTTACCCACACACCTGGAAGATAAATGAACGGGTGGATCATCCTAGAATTACATAATTCCCTCTGCAATCCTTACATATTAATAATTAATTATAATTAATTTAGTTGGCAAACAGTATCATTATATAAATACGTCATGGGAGAGATTATATTTGATTATCTGTCAGACTCTCCACATCTAGCTATAAACTCAGAGAAGAGCAAGGAGACAGGAGGTGACATGCAGGCAAGTACCTGTGGTGGTGAGGAACTTACCTAAAGAATACCAGGAGATATATAAAGGGTGTGGCAGTTTGGGGGCTGTGTTTGACATCCCTCAGACTGGTGGAAGTCCCCTCAGGGTAGTCTCTTTTTGAGAAAAAAAACATACATATCTTATTTAACCTTTTCTTTCTCTTTAATCTTCTACTACCTCTTGGTTGAAGAAAATAGTAACTGTGTTTCCAGTTAGCATTCCTCACAGGTGGTTTTTGGGCTCATTGTTGCTGTCTGCCTGCATGATGTTGGGTGCCTGCTGGTGCATGGTTGGTTGATAATGGCAAAGGGCTGACCTCAACTCATGGACAACCCATTTGAGAGCCACTGCATACTGTAATTCTGCAGTGTGAGCTTCTGGGACACATACAGTAGATACCAGCAGGTAAGTGGAGGAAAAGTGTAAAACACTTCAGATTCAACTTCTCATTTCTCTGTCCAGAAATGTCACATTTCATGAATTTTCATGAAAATACAGGATATTCCTTACTCGTTTTGCCTGACTAGGCTGTCTTGATTTCTTTCAAAAAATGCACTGAAATTATCCATTGAAAAGCAATGAATTTTCAATTGTATGATTGAAAAATATTGGTTAATGTCACCATTAATTGTCTCATAGAACTTGGTACCATAATAAAACTTGAAAAGCAATGTTTTTCGGGTGATTTGCAGCAAAACCCCACAATCACCATTTTCATTTTCTTCTGTGAAAATGAAAATGAGGTTCCCACTCATCAGGTCAGGGGGTAGCCATATCACAAAAACTGGGATAGATAACATGGGTGCCGTAAAGGGGGGGGGTTAGGATGATTCAAAGGGCCCATGAGTGACAGGGGCCCTAAACATAATTGGATTGGTTTAGCTTGCGGGTCCAATATGATATGTTTTCATGGGGCCCTGAGTTTACTGGCTTAGCAATGTTTCTTGAGGCTTGCTTCCGACTTTTGGGTACTGGCAATCATGACTCACTTTTAAACAGGGGTACACTGCCATGGTAATTTACACTGCACATCTAACTTACTCCAAGCTGGTTTAAATACAGGCTTTCAAACTAAAACATATGTAAGTCCCACCTTTTCATGAAAAATGTATATATGGTCTGGTCTTTCATCAGAAAAATGTAGCCTAAAGCTGTCCTATGACTAAATAGTAGGGATAGGCGGTACCACAAATTTTATTTTCAATCTGATATTTAGTAATACTGAGGTTTTTATCCCGATATTGTTATTCAGTGCTGCCTCCTATGTGGTCCCATGCCAGGGACGGATTAAATTTGCTGTGCAGGATGGTAGGGGAGTGCTGACAGTCAGACACACCCCAAACCAACATCAGGATACCATGTAATGCTGCTTGTGACAACTTGGGTTAGTTAACCTGGCACTATGAAGTTAACTATGGGTATGTATGTATGCTTCTTAGCAGTGTTGGGAAGGTTACTTTTGAAATGTAACAGGTTACTGATTACTAATTACCCTGTTAAAATTTAACAAGTGGTCGAAGTATTTTCATTATTTCATCAGAGCAATTTAACATATTATATTTGATTACTTTTCTAACAAATGTTCTATAAAATAAAATGTTTCTGGGATGACGACCCCAGAGGGCCATCTTAATGTGGGGTTATATGAGATGGGTGCAACCTGGGAATCTGGAAAACATGGACTGGTAGTTGTACACAGCCTCTCACAGTATTTGGCAATGGGCCAGTCCCCACTCAAGCATGGTGAGGTATGCCTCAATGTCATCCTTAGCGGTCAGCTTAGTGACAGGTGCTTGATGGGCCAGGACTCGCCACTCCTGGTATAGTGGCAGACTGGAAATACAGAGAGATTGAATCCGTATGCAGATATTGTTGCAGGATGTCTACAATCCAGGCAGGTTTGTGTCAGTATCACCTCTTACCCATATCCTTCACCAGTGTGCTGGGCAAGAAGCCATGGGAGATTTATTTATGGAATATGGAAAAAGATAGAAAGGATCTTGCAGGAAGGGACTGTGGTGACCAATTCAAGGGGAAACCCTATTGCCAGATAGGTGGGCACGGTTCCTGCGGGGACGCGGCAGCCGGATGGTCTGTTTCTGAGGGCGTAATAACCTTACCCCTTTTTTCTCTCCGACCTTTTCCCCAGCACAGGTTTGAAGCTGCAATCCCACCCACTGGTTTGGGCAATTAGCACAATTAGATTGTGGTCACACTTAGATTGTGGACTCTGGCCTTCCGTTGTTCACAGTATTTATGCTCTCCCCTCAAGATGCCGTTATCGTGTCTGATGGACATTTGCCACCTACCCCGGCCCCTAAATTTGGTTTTATTACTTGCGGACTATGCTTTAAATTCTTGTCAATTATATTTGCAATTCATTCTTTATTTCTTTGTGCTGCAGTTACTTTAACCTTGACTCTGCTATTGCGGTTTCTACTGTGTGGGATAAAAAAGTTTACAAAAAATCACCTTGTCAGTTATACCCTATTTAAGAGTGTTTTCGTACTTCATTGTATGTTTTTTTGAAGGTATTGCAAACTTGGTCACTATTCTAAAGAAGATTCAGAGGCTATTGTCTTATATTTATGATATTTCTAAGGGACATACCACTGTTCATAGTTCTTTTTTGTAAGTTAGTTTCCTTGTCTTGTTCATAGATTTTCCTGTATTAAATTAATAAATGTGAAAAGACATATGAAATGAAATGAAAAGTGGAATCCAGACATAAGCACAAATTAAGCATTTCCCAATTATGTACTTATTTTAATGCCCTTAAATATAGAAATTCAAGTATATAGTTACTTGGAGGAATACCTGTCGATAAAAGGTGATATATTGCAGGTAACCACTGAAAGTGGATGAATAAAGGAATTATTTTAATATTCTAATTCATTTTCTTTGGTCATACATCTATATATTTTTAACAATTTGTACTTAAATCCCATTTCATGACCTATTGTTAAAAAAAGAATAATGTATTATATATCAGAAAGGTAATTCATGCATTTTAAATTCCTTCAAATTAAAGTGACTAAATGACTAAAGCTAAATTAGATTTTTATTAGATCTCCCCTCTATGGCATTTGCCCTTTATTTTACTAACAAGTACAGTAACCTAAATGTGCTGCAAGGTTATTTGTTCGTTTTATTGCACTTAAAATTGCCTGGTAATTAGGAATGAGAGGACTTAAGAGGACACAAAATGACTATTGGCCAGTGCAGCTAATAAAATCTAGCTAATTTCCAACGCTACCTTCTTGCTACTGTCAGGGGTCCTTAGTAAAAGAGAATTCCAAATCACGTAACTTATAAAAAAGGCAGTGGTGGCCTAAGGGACACTGAAACGCACTTGTGATCGAAATAAAACCTCGAGTTCTCTATATCCGAGACCAAGTCAAAATAAAGTCCAAGACAAGACCAAGACCAAAAAGAGGGGGGTGCGATGATCTTGTGTCTTGCTGTTCTTTACAGAAGACCACAGAAATCGTGCCTTTCTCAAACAGAGCTAAAAGAGATTACGTACAGTACATATTTGCAAAACTTGCTTGATTTATGATATGCCTTTGTTGCCAGCATAGAATAGCATCTGGGACTTTGAGATATTTCATCATTAATCATTAAACTAAAGATGCATTGGCTGATAAGGGCCCTACCTGTCAAGCCAAGACAGGTTTATTAGTATGCGTTGTCTGTTATCTTGAATCATACTGTACTAACCGAGAACTGCCGTCTCCAGACACCAAACAATATGGCAGCAAGTATTTTGTGACAATTGACTGCATACTTATGTTCCATAGCACATCACTAAACTATATGTAAATCATTCATAATCACTATAAAAATAAAGGCTAAGTATAATTAGATGCATTAAGAATCATTACTGGCAAGAATTATGTGCAGTTTAATCTCCCTAAAATTCATTAGTAACTAGGCTGTGCCAATGGTAGTTGTACAACAAACTTTTACACAACGAGATTTTTTTCCTTGTGTATTGGTTATTGTTTTTGTATTTCACCATACAATTAACAAATAGCTTAAGAATATATATTTTTAAAAAGTAATTGGTAATAGTTGTGGATATAATGTTTAATGCTGATTTGACAATGATAAAAAACACACACAAAACATACAAAGCATTAGGCTGCATGAAAAAATGATACTGGCTTTCAGAACTATGTACAACTAAGCAGGAAAAAATATATTTTTGGTGATGTTGCTGCTATAGTTGCAGTCATTATTACAATTATTAAAAAAAAAACAATAAAGCATCTAGTGTTTGATATGATTGGTTCTTTAATAAGAAGTGAGCAGAAATGCATTTCCAGGCTATATATGCAGTTTCATCAGACATTAGGTGGCGATGAGACAAGCAGCAGAACAGGTTGCAGTTCCTGTAAACCATTCATTCTGTAATCAGCCCAAAGTGAGAAAATGATTCACTATGCAGTTCTTAAAATAGATGTCATATATTTTAGCGAGCTGAAAACCTGTTACATATGTAATATATTCATTTTATCTTCCTAAAAATGAGTACACCTCTGAACTATGCAGATTAAACTTTTGTGTGTGACACAAATAATACCTTTTAAAATGAATTTGGCTGTAAACCTTGGGCATTTGAGGTTTAAAAAATAACAACACATTGCAAGAAGATTTAAATGTATACACAAACAGTGTTTTAATTTGAAAAGTTTTCAATTTTTACTATTGACAGTTAAGTTTCAGTAAATGTTTTGGAGAAAGTACTTGATGTAACATTGCCTATACACTATGGCAATGTTATTTTCAGCTCTAGTAATGGATACATCTCTCTGCTGATTGTTCTTATTATTGATTTATTTTGCATTTAGATTAAATTATTAAACATAGTGGGCAGTAACCAATTTGCTTAAAATATGTTTCTTCATCAGAATAAAAAATGCTTCACTTTCTAAAATATAGCTACATTTTTCAAAATGAATGCCTTTTTTTTCCTCACACTTTATAACAACTGTGATGAGTTGGTATAAACCCTGATAAGAAGGTGCATAGTATAAACATACTAATGCAATTACTAAATTGAGGATCTTAAATGAACAAGGCATACTTTATCTGTATACACAAACAAAAACTTTTAATACAAACAAAATGAATAAAAAAAGACTAGTGAATAAACATGTGAAAAAGTGAAAAAACTGTGAATAAACAAGAACAAAGTATCCAGACAGATCTTTTCAATGATATTACTGTAAATTAATTTTACAATTTTACAATTGTAAAATTAAATTTCTTAATGTTTTATCATATGCGCATTCATATTTTAACACACCTTAAATAAAGCAGTTTTCTTTGAAAAAAAATAATCTTCAGTGAAATTGGTGGAAAACACTTTATCAAATTGTGTCTAATGGTTTATGAATAAAAATGCATTTATTATTTTCCGTTTGTTGATGTTAAACACTAGCTTGCTACATTCACATTCATTTCATGACAGGTAGATTACAAATCAACGTTTCACTTCCATTCCATTACCACTGTTAACCATTTTCAGGCATTCCCCTCATAAATTCATAAACTTTTTAAAGATTACATTACACATGATAGAGTTTTATGTTTTATATAGCTTAGCCAAACACCTTATATTTTTGGAGAGTAATATATAAATTATATATAAATATATAATACATATAAGTATCGTACCATGTTGCTTTGTGTCTGCTAAATAAAGTAAATTTAAATATTGTCTTTCAGTACAATGGTAAAAATGATGCGTAAGTGTATTTCAGTTGTGAATGCATTTTTAGGATAGTTTCAAAATTGACTCTGACGTGGAAATACAACTATGATGAGTAATAAAAAAAGACAATGGATATATGGATATCACAAAAAGTAAATTAAAAATCCAATCACTGCAAACCAAGAAGTGCAACCAATGTGTCTGAGTTCACTTCATCAGTCCTTTTAATATTTAAAATGTTCTGCACTTTGTAACCAGAGGAAATGAGGGACTTGAGGAAAAAATCGAAGATTTTTTCCAACGCGGAGAGGCAGAGATAAGTTATGCATTTAAATAATTTATTTTTAACTAGAACTTATCTCAAAGGTACCATTGCTCCAAAAATATTCCCTGGATGTAAACATGTGGATGAGTAATTTTATGTGCTCCATCACCACAAAATATCTAATGACCTGGAAGTAATGCTGAATAGTAATCCGTTACGATATCCATCACAATAACATGATATATGTTCATGATACATGTATAATGTCTGTAAAACTTATCAGACACCTTATAATAGTTTTTGGTAACACTTTCTATGAAGCCCATATTCATAAAGTCTAAAAACTGTTCTTATCGTAACAGGTTCATAAAGTATTATAATCATGGCTAGATCTATTTATAAAAAGGCGTGTGTATTATGCATTATGAATTCTCTGTGAAGCTCTCATCTATAATGCACCTTTATAATGCAGTGCACAGCATCCTTAATGTTTATACCGGCCATTATAATGCATTGTGAGGCTGTGATGGGATGGCATCATATAACTCTGTCCTGAAACAGCTGTCTTAATGAATACACTTAAGAAGGCCACAGTAAATAAGTGAAATATATAATTCCTCACAACAGTAAGTGTTTACACAATAGATGAAAACCAATTAAATGAAGGCAAAAGATGCAAAACTTGACTTGTGTATAGTTGCCAGTTGACACCACAAGACCAGCAAGGTGACTTCAACTCTCGAGCAAGGCCCTCAACATACTGAAATATATGTGTGTGTATATATCTCATATTCAAATTCAAACATATTCAAAAGAATTCCTGAATAAAAGAACAACTGACAGGAAGATTGCATCAGGACATATACTTTTAATAAAGTAAATGAAAACTGTCTTCTAAAATGACTGCAACTGACTGGCAAAAGAAAAATATCAGACTCTCTGGAGAAAGAGGTACATCATCCTGTACTATGCAAAGCTTCATTCCACCAAAAATAGATAGACAATATCAAATTGATACATTTTCTGTTCAGTACACAACTTTATCCATGAGCAGCTGGAAGGGCTGAATGTTTGAAGTCACTTAACAGTTAGGAGGATTTGGTTGACAGACCACAGTGGGCATGGAGATGTCTCTGTATCCAAGGTCACTGGTGTATAACCAAATTATCCAAAATCCCAGTTTGTGCAGATCTTATTTCCTACAGAGTGACAGCTTGGGATTAGTGGTGCATCCGTTACGACTAACAGATACAGGGGGCGGTGGGGGTGTTCTTCCATGTTTTGTCTAACAATAGTTGTCATTCCAATGCCATTTTAAATTATTTGACTCCTTTGTTGACTCCATGGTAAACTCACCGTGCTAATGGTATCTTAGTCATTAAAACGTCTGTTGTGTTATTGAATAAAGTAATATATATATATATATATACATATATATATGTATATATATATATATTCACATATACATGTGACTTATGTGATGTCAGACAGCATTTAGAAGACACTCAGTTGGGATGCTCCGTATTTGGACTATATGAAAAATGAAAGTACTTTTCATCTAAACAAATGTTCCAGAATATACTTGACTAATTCTCGTAGCCAGATATATTTAGAATAATCTATTGAATGGTAATTAAGACAATATGTTAAGTCAAAACATTATTTTATTTATAAAATAACTGTATATCAAGCTTTTTTCCTTCAATACTATGCTACACACTCAATGCTTCGCAGCAGCGAATCAAGTTTAGTGCAATCTCACGGCACAATGCATTGCAAAAAACATAAGTAAGTTAGTATGTATCTTAATACATCTTACGTCATAAGTCTTAAAAACCCAGTGTAAACACAATCTGATTAACAAGACCAGTAAATTCTTAAAAGCTGAATTGAATGTGCCAATATATATGACCAGAACCTTGTGAAATGAATTTGACTGCAAAAGTTTTCATCCTTCCAGAAGGTCCATGGTAACCACGCTAAAATTAATTCAAGAAATGGTTCGTGTAACTGTCAGAAGAAAAGGAAAGGCATTGGGGACATATTGTCTTCATTTCACACTCTGTTTTGCAATTATATCAACCCTCTGGATATATGGATATATAAAGTGTTGAATAAATAAAATGTGTATTTAAAAAGGCAGAAACTTCTTTCCAGCAGAGCTTTTCTATATGAAATGTTTTTACGAGTCAGTATTTATTACACCAGCCTGACCTCAGACAGCATGCCACTGCTGCAGAATTATACAAATTATACGCAGAATTCTGGTGATAATAATCTGTTCAATGAGATTCTGTATAGTATAATTCAATAACTGTGTATTAATATCTAAATACACATCTTAAATGTATTTAAAACTATACTGTCTCAGCACACTTTAAATAAGTTAATGTTCTTTGAAAAGCTATTCGGATCACCCCCCCCCCCACCCCCCACCCCATTGCTTCTCATTTTTGTTGTACGGTACATAGTTTTTATAACATAATGTGCAGCAGATGTGCTTTAATAAGATCTAAACCTTAAAAATCACATACGATCATTAAAATTGTATTGGCAGGAGAACAATGCGTTCATATCTGCATGTCACAGTTTAGGTATTTCAGTAACCTTTCAGTATACATCAGTTATCAGAATAGGCATCTTTCATCTGACTGCTATTCTTAGCTGCATGCATGTGAAGAACAGACATATATACATTTCTGTAAGTAAACCAACATTTTTTATGATATGCTTCATTCTATTAAAAATATCAAAGTTTGATATCATTGATACTGTAGTTTTTGTTTTATTTTTAATCACATATTCTTAAGCTATAACTACCCTATGCTCCATCAATATTTAAATTAAACATATTCTGTAAATAAATGTATAGGTAACCAGGGGGAAATAATTCACGTAAGATATATTTCACATAATATATGTAGCTACGCAAAGCATAATTCCTGCCCGTTAGGCTGAGCCCTGTAAAAATATTCTTGTGCACTTGCACTTCTGAAACCCCTCATAAAAATTTTATCTTCCACTCAAAGTCACCTTCTACCGGTAAACTGGTAATACTGTTTTAAGCAACATGAGCTCATATTACACATGGTCCTATATGAAGTGTATTTTATGTCATACCCTGGTATTACATAGGTCTGGCAAAAATGTTACTTTCAGTGATTCAGTGTGTCGTGATTTTTAGAAATGATGTAACATGAATACATACATCGAATACATCGAACGAATGTTATTAAGTTGCCTTGCAGTTTTAGTTCAAAAGGTATTTAAGCCAAATATCTTAATGTTACAATGTAATATAATAAAGCCTAAGTGCGTACTATATTTTAGTTTTGTCATAAATCTTCAGCATTGAAACCTGAAAATAAATAAAATAACACCCTGCTTTGTCACATCTTCAATATTGCACTTTAGTGATAAAGAGTAGCTTGAGAATCATTAAGACATTCTGTGAGCCAGCGCAGAATACTTAAATCCTTTGAAACAGTGTTTCCTCAGTGATAACTGTTTGTCTGCGGTTAGTCATCAAATAAATAAATAAACAAATTGTGTCTATTTATTCTGCATCCACATGTACTCATATTGATTATACTCAATATATTATTTAAAAGATAATTTTTTTCAGTAATTATGTTCCCACACATTTTTTTTTATTTCTGTAGCTATCTGGATTCCTTTATATTCCTGTAGAGCTACACAGAAGCAATCTGTCATGTGTTGGTCATGTTTTGGAAAGCACTACAGTTCAGTGCAGAATGAGAGCACTCAGCACTCGGCTCTGCAGCTCCATCTGTGTATACGAGGTCAAATGCAAATCAATCCACTTGGGACACAGGAATGCACACTGCTGCTAGCTTGTGACTGACTCTGAGTTTAAAAAGAAGGAATTTACATTGATGACTCCATGTTTTCTCTATGACACTGTAACTACTCAGTCAGAGAAGTTGTATATATTAGTAAGCGCTCAGAATTAACATTTAATATATCGTGCTGAGGCTGTACAATGCAGTACAAGGATGTCATCTATCTGTAGATCGTTGGCCACCTTACTTAAATTAGTACTGATTTACGAAAATGTTGGCACAAATGCAAATGAGCTGGGGAAAAGCTTTTACCCCAAAATAGAAAAGCTTTCCTCACACAAGGATGGGTCTTTGAAAAGCTTCCTGGCTTTACTCAAGTGGGCACCAGTTCTATCAATGCTAAATTATGGAATATCCAGATTTTTTTTTATTTTAAACTAATACCCAATAACTTGTGACCATATCTGCCTTCATAAAATATGTACAGTGTATGTCACATAATAAAAATACATAAAATATTCTGAGGACATTACAAAGTGAATAAATGTAGTTCAGTGCAAAGAATGTGATATTTTAGCAATCAATATGTCTATGGATCTCATCAGCATTTTCGATCCCTTAATTTGTGCAGTGTGATGTAAAGACATTTGAAAATTTGCACAAAAACCTAAATACTTCTCAGAAGCATCTTCTGTTAAACGTGTACTCCTGTATGTCATGTAATGTACATTTTAACTTCCCAAATATATTCTTTTACATTTGTTGTCATTTCACATTTACCCATTTGAATAAATCATTCCACAGCATAAGTGGATACACATTTATGATGGACATAGCTATAGGCTATGTACAATCTAGAGAACTTTTTCAAAGAGGCCTGGATGCTAAGAATATGATCTATTGTCCAATTTTATTGCTTGACAAAATGTGTGAAATTTTGACCAGAAGAAATCATCAAAAATGCATATAGCATTCAGTTTAGTGGCATTGAAAAGATATTGAATATTCTGTGCATATTGTGGACATGAATAACAAGACAACGAACAGACTGAGGCATTGATTGAGGAGCAGAGAGCAATGGCCGTTTATTCTACGCAGAAAAAGATAATGGTACATGCAAATGTTTTCTATATTTCAGTCCATATTCATTGAAATTCAAAAAGTGGAACATTCGTTGCCTTGCAAATAGGTGGCAATTCAGGCCATCTACGGTAAATGGACGTAACTGAATGACTAAACGGAGACTTTTACAACCCTTCTGTACCTGTATGAGTGATTTTATCACGGTTTTTATTTTATTACTTATTGACTTGAAAATTAGGGAAATGCTTGTTTTTTTTGTTGTTGTTGTGAATAGTGTAGCAGTATGTTTCTGTTTTATTACAAAACATTATTCTGTAAACAGTATTCAGCTGTACATCATAAACTCCTGGAAGTAGTTTTGATCCATTATGTGAATGAGCTCTTAAACAGCTATTATAAAGAGCTGACGTACTTTAGCTGGATTACAAAGCAAATTCAACAGACATATTTTTGGTAATTGAGGCTATACATTGATTAAAAGGCCACCTTTAGCTTTGATTATGGTACACACTCATCATGTTTTTATGTGCTTATGCAGTATTTCAACTTTTTTTCATCCAGATTTGCATTCTATTCTTGCTGAGATCTTGCATTGATGATAGGTGAGTTGAACCAGTCCATAAAGTCATCTTCAATACATCCCTTTTAATGAGGTTAAGGTCAAGACTCTGTGGTGGCCAATTCATGTGTGAAAATGATTCCTCATGCTCCCTGAACCACTCTTTCACAAATCAAGCCCGATGAATCTTGGCATTCTCATCCTGGAATATGACCATGCCATTAGGGAAGATAAAATCCATTGATGGCATAACCTGGCCATTCAGTAGATTCAGGTACTCAGCTTTGCAGCTCACTTTATTGCTGCATAATATTGCTGAGCTGTAATAATGATCCAATCAATGGCTCTTAAATACTAGCTGATTTAAATTCAAACTGTGACTTTTTTTGGGCCAGAAAGAATACTTCTCACATACTGCACTGTAAGTTTTTTTAAAGCATTTGTCTCGGGTGGTACTTTACAAACGTAACAGGATGGAAACAAATTTCGCACGTCTTTCTTCAAATCGGTTACATTTTCACTTTTTGAAGCAGCTTAGAACATGCTATTCTGATTTTATCTTTTACTGCTCCATTCGTGCCAGATCAAGGTAGATATAATTCAATCACTGCCCAGTCAGACATTACTATACAAAATATTAATTGAATTAAATTGAATTATTAATTTTATTATTCTTTCAAAATATTAGTGTTTTTTTACTAATGAATACACTAAAATCATTTTTTTAGTTATGCAACCTTTATGTTGTTAATTGTCTTTTTTAGGAACGCATTTACCTATAATACCTATATATTACCTATAATACTTGACTATTTTCGACTGTGTCTTCTTTGTTGCCCATTATAATCTATGTCAAAATGTTACTCACAGCTCCACTCCGTAAGTTTTAAAAATGGAAAGCTTTATCATAACCACAGAGTTATTTTTAACTGAGTTTTCGACCTTAACGATAATTCCAAAGGAAAGCTTCTTATTTCACCCTCCAGATGTCCTCATGCTACACCTCAGGACATCTAAATCCAGTGCTGTGCTCGTTAAAACTGCGGCAGTTGTTTCTGTCTGTCTGTGCATGGCTGTGTTCTTAGTTAAAGCCAACTGCAACTCAGTGAGTTCAGAATCTGTTTAGAAACCAGTACCATCAGCTTCAAGGTGACAAGTTGCTGCAAAATGAATTTCTAAATGAATTTTATCTGGGCATATAGAGTCAATGCATGTCATGGAAATTAATAGAAGGAAAAAAATACTTTTTAAAGTTAAAAAAGTTTAAAAAGTAAAAGTAATTTTTGTTCAGAAGAATATGTTGAGCAATTTGGTAGTATGAGGTGACCAGATGGAGCATTATGTCTTATCATGGTTCCTGGATTATTCACAGTAGAGTAAGTTCTCTGTCAAAGTGAAAGTTAAAAAACATTGGTGTCAGAAGGGGGTGAGATGTGTTGAGCGCGGATTGAGTGTGCGGCAATTAGGGGGTGTTTATCATCTAATGAACCAAAATAAAACAGTTTGGGGGTGAGGTCGGAGCATTGCATCCGGGTGACTGAGTTTCATTCCAGCAGAACCCTTGAAGTCCAATGACAAACACAAGGCAAAGTTCTGAAGAAGAAAAAATGGATGTGGAGTTGAAAAAAATAACAAATGCCATTTCCTAGTGCTAAATCTACCTTCAGCCACAACTCTAAACATAATTCTAGACCTATTGGTAATTCTAACCCTAACACTTGCTTTAACCCTGTAGGCAAATTTTACACTAACCTTAGTTGAAACTTTTGGAATCCCTGACTCTAAACCCATACTAACAACCCTAAATTAAACCCTTGCTCTAACCCTCATGTCAAACCTAAGTTTAATCCTAGCTCTTACTCTAACGGCAACACAAATCTTAAACCTAACTCTGACCCTCAATTGTAACCCCAATTCAATCTTTAAATTTAGTGACAAACCCCAACCACCCATAACGCCAACCCTAATATAATCTGTAAACATAACTCTAAAGATAACCCAAACCTTAAAGGTGGCTGTAAACTTCAAACGATGTCCAGACAAACAAAATTCAACACGTTAGTACAAAATTAAAATAACCCATATTTAAGACTACACCAGCAACTTGTTTGTTCTATATCACGCCACAACCCTAGAGGCCGAAGGATGTTTTTGATGCACCAGACAGGACAGATTGCAAATAAGCATATTGTGGTGAGTACGTGAGTCATTTCAATATAGGAGATGACAGCTCTTTTGAAATGTAAGTTGCGCTCTTTAATAACAAACACTATTGGTTTAACACTAGCAGTGGCACAGACACGGAAGCCAACAATTTACACAACACTCACAGTTGCACACTAACGAAATGCATGAATTCCATGGCAAGCAGTACACAGTACGATCAAGGCATTCACCATCAATATAAATACACAAATACACATATTAATTTACACTATTTTGAAGATACACATGGTACAATGTAAAGCGTGCTGGTAACTACATGATTATTCCTTTTGACCAACCTTGCAGCATCACGTTATCAACGAATCGTGGACAGTAAGACCAAAACAAACAAAAGGCCTGGAAGACCCTGCACAGGCCTTGCATTGAAACTGTAATCACTGCAGTAATTATAGCTCATATGACATCATATAGCTAAAACAACATTGATTCTGTCAATTTTATTTGAAGTATATAGCTATATACGATCCTAACCTTTAACCATAGTTCTAATCCTAAATTATAACCATAATTGCCTAACCCTAGCAGCAACCCTAATACAAATCCTAGCTCCTTAAAACTATTTACCAGCCATCCCATGTTTTGTTCTGTATTGGAAAATAACATGCTGTATCCAATTTGGAGCCAATTTGTCCCGTATTTTTATATACGGACCAAAATTCATTTTGAAAGTGGTAACGCTAACTCTAACTCTAGCTCTAACTGCAATGTCACTAACTAACTTTAACACTAGCACAGACCCTAAAGGCAGATCTAACCTTAACCCTAATGGCAACCCTAACCCTAAGCTTTAAAGCTAGGCTAAGCTTTAACTGCAATACTTATCTTAGCTCTAACCCTAATTGCACCCTGACTGTTAATATTTATTTAGCTGAAGCTTTTATCCAAAGTGATGTAATTTTTCTTTTTTTCTTTTTTTTGAGAAGGCAGGCTCAGCCAGTCCCTGGAGTAATCTGGGCTTAAGAGTCTTGGTCACTGGCTTAATGGGGAAATCATTCTGCCGATCATGGGATTTGGGCAGGATTTTCAATCATAGGCATAGTGTCCTAACTCAGTTTACACTTTATTTATTTCTATAACTGTTGGTTGATTTTGTACATGTAGAATTTTCACAATAATAAGTATAATACTATATGGATAACAATAATATGCATAAAGAGCATCCTGCAGTGTCAATTTTGGTCCTTATGAGGAGAGTCATACTAGTCCAATACAATGCCAGCTAGGAAAAATGTGTGGTTTTATATTGTTTTTCACTAATAGTGCGATTCCAACATAGGTTAGGCAGCATTATGGATCAGAGAAACCACAGATTTCATTGTTTCAGGTATTATTTTGTTGTTTTATTACTATCCGTCTTTCAATTTAAATAGATCATAGTGGCTTTATTTTTGTAGCATTGTTTTACGTTTCATTGTAACTGAGCATACACCTAAACCTCAGTGAGGTGCACTAAAAAAACATAAAAAACATATTCGGAAAAACCTTGGATTTGTTTTTCTTTTCAATCCTCTAGTATTTCTTTATATAACTGATTTTGCTCACTTGTTAAAAATTTATCAATTTAGATGAACAATTAAATTGGAAGTTATGGCATTGCAGAAGGGGAAATTATTATTTTCAGTTATAAATGTTTCCTGTATGCAACCACTCTGTGAGATATGGAGTCTTGGAAGAATAGCAAAAAAGAATTATGAAACCTGCAAATGACCAATGGTCAATGGTTAAGATTTTGAAGATATTTCATATACGGCATTATACTTGCATACTGTATACAGTCATAATAATTTTTTACCGAAATCTGGATAAGAAAAAGAAATAAGGTGGCCCATGAAGTATAATTGTTATATTTCAAATTAATTAAATCAAGGAATAAGGATCAGTTTGGAGCTTTTATGATAACTGGTTTTGTAACTGCTGCTACAATTTGACGTTTTGAGTCAGTAGTATAATAAGGAATGGTTCTAGATACAGTTATAGGTAAAACCTCTCAACATCTGCATTATTTATGAAGATGCTAGAGAATTGCAGGATAAACAATACCCTTGAGTCGATTACGAACACATCCAAACATGCTTAGAAGTAATTTACTGGTATTGAAAGTGTTCTTGGAATTAATTTACTATCACAAGTATCCAAGTGAATATTTTATAATTTTGCATTAGCTGTTTTTGTCTGTGGTTTTGGCATACAAAGTCACTTACAAGGGGAAATGCATTAATAATGAAAGGCTGACCAGCATACCAGGTGCTTTCATCATTATGGCATCATTTCACTTCATGAGAGGTTTCTCTCTCACTACATCGACAAACATCAATCAGAACTTTTAATTTGAAATGTAGAATTATGGTAAGTTTGGATGGTACATTTGATATCCCATTTGTTTTATTCTCAGCTGTAGTATTACAGGCTCTAAGAAACCTGTCAGACTGGCCGATATGTGACATTTTTTTTTCTCATAATGCATGACAGAAGGTTTAAATGAAGATGCTTGATCTTGGTTAGTCAAAATCACATAATTTATAGAATTTGAGATTATGTAAAGTGTAGACCGCTGCTTTCTTAGTAATACAATTACACAAGAAATTATTCCCCAAAAGGCTTCTGTGGAATTACATATCTCATGTCACTTAATTCAGGGTTTCAAGGAATCAAGATTCCAGACAGCTCACTTTGAGCTTAATGACAGCATACACACACGAATTGTTCCTCTATTTGTCCTGTTCAAATGGCCTACTGGTGACTCCATAATTTATAATCAATTTTCATTTGACCATCTGCACAGTTTTTTGCAAATAATAGAATAATATAAAAATCAGTTTTACTGTTGAAGAATATTAGTGTATTGAGAGGCAGTGGCATTGATTTGGTGGTTTATGTCTAAATTCCATTCAGAGATAAAATTCACCGTCACTTTCATTTGACTTTTTTTGAGAAAAGCAACCAAGAAAGTAGATTTGAAGAAAAAAAAACGTATTTGTAATAGTGTTCTTTAAATATAGATTATGGGATAATGAAAGAAAATTTAATTTATGCTATTTTTACATTCTTTAATATGTCCATAAAGCAACATTTACTTCTTCTGGGTCATTATTAGAATATGCTAGGGTGTACATGCTGTAAGCTTACACCGGCTACAGCTGGGAGACCCTAACTGTGGCAAGAACATCTTAGTCTTTAAGACCTGGAAAAACAAGGGATTTTGAATGTTTTCATTAATCAACAAAGACAAAAAAAATTATTTTGGACTATATGGTGTATAAAGGATAATAGATTGAAATACATGCTTTCCTAGAAAATATGCAAAGAACTTTACCTTGAAATGATTTTATATTATCCATCAATTCTCATCCAAATTTACACTTTGCACAGCTACAGAGCTATTAACTCAATACCTTGGTTAACGAGAACTATGTTTCTGTTTATCTCTACTGACTGGAATGTGACAAAAGTGAATTTCCTCCAGCTGGAGACATTCACTACTTGACTGACAATTTCTTCAGATGCTTTGCTGCACCCTTGTCAAGGCAGATTTTCAAGGAACACAGACCTTCTTGAAGTGAACTTCTTCTGACAGTTCCGCTTTCTCCCTCTCACCAAAGTCTTTTCGTTCATTGTTCTTTTTATTCCAATCCAATGGCCCACACCTTCAAATGAAGATGGTCACCACTGGCTTAATTTCTTATATAAATGAGGTTCAAGCTCATGCAGAAAGGAAAAGTTGATTATCTGCATTTAGCTTCTGATTCAGGTTGCGGCTGTATATTTTGTCTTTGTTGTTTATATGTCCATCCATTTTCCAAATACTTATTGAGCACACTGGGATACTGATTCTGTGCTGGAAAGCACAGGACACAGGAAGGCCAGCATAGGCACAGACTCGCACACACACACAGATACCCCAATTAGATAGACAGATAGATAGATAGATAGATAGATACTTTATTCTTTTTTATATGAGTAAACCTGTGCAACATGGGGAGAAAACTTTCATTTAAAATAAATAAATAAATAGTTCACCCAGCACATTACTACAAAAACAACACCACCATGGCAAATAATTTGACCTAGGAGGATCATGTAATTTATTAACCAAAGTGGGACCACAACTGAACCTTGTTTGAGGGGGACACCTTGTCTGAGAAAAACAGTATCAGAATTGTGGTTCTGAAGTGAGATAAAGTATTGCATGTCTGTGAGGTAAGACAGAGATCAGGAGAGAACAGTGTGAGCGATACCAATAGGTGAGAGGCAGGTGAAAAGAATATTGCGGCCAGCTATAGAATGTAGGGCTCAGATCAAGGAGGAGAAGGATGTCGAGGGCCTCAAGAATCAGCAGCAAAGAGATCATCATCAACCCTATGGAGAGATCTCTAAGTACTATGGAGAATGGGAGAACCTAATTGGAAAGGCTAACAGAGATTTCAGAAACCTATATCTTCAGAAACCTGAAGTTAGAGGCAGCAACCTTTTCTAGTTTAAACTAAGTTAGTTTGAAAAGTGAGATTAGAAATTGGTCTGTAAAACATTACTTGATTAAAATCTGCACCAGGGTTCTTCACTACAGCATTCTTTTAATTCACTGGATTAATTACAGAGACTAGACATTGGTTAACTAAGAAGGAAATGGGAGCTGAAATATCACTAGACCAAGCCTTAAGAAGTGTGATGGTGGTAGGGTCTAAATGGGTCTAAAGAAGGAAACAGTGATCTGGGGCCTGATGTATAAATGGTGCGTACGCACAAAAATTTTACACACGCCTGTTTCCACGCTCACATCAAGATGTATAAAAACTAAATTGGGGTACCGCTATGCACATTCTCACGACAAACCCGGACAATGCGCGCACAACTTTCTGCTCGATTTTTTAAACAGGAGGCATCCACTGGCAAAACAGTGCTACTGCAGTTTCACTGTTTCATACTCGCATTCACAATGCGGTCTGTATAAAATACACTAAAATTAATTGTTCATCGTTTATAAATAGACAGCACCTGATTGTAATCAATTTGTAATAATAAAACGGTGCAGAGTCCAAAGTCCAAAGTATTCCAACTACCATGGCTGCTCTTGCGTTATTAGAAGGCATCGCAAATGTAAGAATTAGAAGAGAGCGCGTATTTATGGATCATAGTGATCTCTTGGCTCATGATGATGACTGGTTTCTAAGTCGATTTAGATTTCCAAGAGCTGTGTGCTGAACTGGGGCCTGCTTTACAAAGGCAGACTTTGAAAAATTGCGCTTTACTGGTTCCTTTACAAGTTCTGTCCACCCTCAGATTTTTAGCCACAGGAGCTTTTCAACGTGAACTTGCGGACCAATCGGGTATTTCTCAGTTATCACTGAGTCAAGCTATGCCAGCTCTATGGGATGGTATAAGCCACTTGTCAACCAGATAAATTTTCCTTACACTGTGGTTGAACAGGTAAACATTAAAGCGTAATTCGTAATTTAATGTCCAATTTTGCAAATATAATCGGAGCGATCGACTGCACGCAAATTGCTATAAAGGCACCTTCAGAGAATAAATTTGCGTATGTAAATGGAAAGAATTTTCATTCTACACTGAACAAAAATATAAACGCAACACTCTTGTTTTTGCTCCCATTTTTCATGAGCTGAACTGAAATATCGGAAAATTTTTCTACATACACAAAAGACCCAATTCTCAAATATTGTTCACAAATCTGTCTAAATCTGTGTTAGTGAGCACTTCTCCTTTGCCAAGATAATCCATCCCAC
>JAODKM010000032.1:9213722-9246395 GCA_026780845.1 Petrocephalus sullivani | reverse complement strand
ATCCCACCTCACAGGTGTGGCATGTCAAGGTGCTGATTAGACAGCATGAATATTGCACAGGTGTGCCTTAGACTGCCTAATTCAAACAAATATGGTACAAACAAATTCACCCGTGCTGAGGTCAGTGTCCCCGTCACCCGTGCTGAATTCGGAGTCCCCCTTACCCACTGGCAAAATTGCTGCTATGACCATGTCCCCAATAATTGCAGCAACTCACTGCTCAAACGCTGTGAGCCCCACAATTCTGTTACCTCCTCCAGTGTTGTTTAGGCTCTTACGGTGAGCTGCGACCTGTTTTTTTACGTCAACTTTAATATCTGACCATTTATCCATCAGTTTTCTTTTGTTGCTAAAACATTTTTTTTCTCGCCTCGATTTTGCTAAGCAAGACCTCCACTTCGTATTTACTTTAATTTTTCTTTTTCCCACATGCCTTGGCCATTGTTTTTAACAAAACCCCAATCGAAGGGGATCTTTATATTGATTTGCATATTAAAATATGTAGAATTATGGGAGGAGTCGGGGCGTGGTGGTGGGCTTGTGCACGTCTGTAACATTTCACAAAGAGAGAGAGTGTAGCCTACGGACAATCTTATGCATCTGGATTATTTTTGCTGTACACACATTTCTGGTTTTGGCCGTACACCATGTTTTAGTTTGAAATCTATGCACGCCATTATACATAAGACCACAGGAGGTTTGAGAAGATACCAAGAGTAGGAAGTGAGCTGGTAGAAAGACACTGGTAGATGACATTGAAAAAATTAATCATGTACCTCATCAGACTCAGAGGTAGTGGCAGTTAATATTAGAAAAAGTAGACCTACAGCTAGCTACATTAATGACAAATTGATACATTTGGTACAAGATTCATGTCTTCATGTTTTTGTTCTGTCATATTTTTTTATTTCTAAAGGCAATGAAACACAGGGTTACTTATTGAACAATGTTTCTGGACAATTACCAGAAATTTGTAAATTTGTTTTCCAATATCAATGGACAAGTGCCCAAGCAACATTAGTCAGCAGCATTGCCCGGCAGCATTGCACAAAAAGTTCTGTGTATTGTCACCCTAATACTAGCAGGGAAAATATCCTAGGACTGCATACTGTGAAATAATTATTTATTGAGTGAAAGCAAACAAACACAACTAACCAACTTAGTAATTGAACAAACAAACAAATATTTTAAAAGGACAATTAATTTGATGCCTTTTATGCTTTAATAATTTATATATATATATATATATATATATATATATGTATGTATTACTTTGTAATTACTCAGAATTGTTACATTTGCATAATTTATATCAATTATATTATGTATTATAAACATATCTTTATAATGCATACATAAAGTATATTTACTATAAAAAGTATGCTATGGATGTGATATTGAATTAATGCCAACTGTGTATTCGTGTATTCTCTAAATTCAATTCTCAACATGAAATAAAAAATATAGAAATATTGTAACTATTTTTAATTATGTGTCATTGTGGCAGATAATTTAATATTTGCATGTGTGTTTTAATGAAAAAAAATAATAAATTTGAGTGAATGATATAAAACAATATCATTTTAATGATTTTTATATTACTGTCTTGCTAATATTTAAAATAAGCTCAAATGAGGAGAAGTAAATGTTTCACAGGCTATTTCTCAAGGTGTGCTAAGAGATTCTTTATTGTTTTTGATATTAATAAAAATGTGCTTGTCATGATGATTGATTGGTTCAGGGGGTCACATCTCATTTAAAAGACACTGCGATGGTTTTAAAAATGACAGGTCCACTGACATTTTTCTGTGGGTGTCTTTATAACACATCTCCTAGGATTAAAATAAGGAATTAACAGCAGGTCTAGTTTCTTTGCAAATGAAACAGTACACACAGACTTCCATTTAGGCTGATGTTGAAACTAAAATTAAAGGTCAATATTTGAATTCAAATATGCACTTGTATTTTTGTAACCTGCCAATTAATGGTGCAAGATCAATCAGTCAATAATTTAATACGGCCTATTCATATATGTAAAATTTTGCAAAACAAGATAGATCAAGAATATCAGAACATATGCCTCAATAATGATTATTACTGATGATTTTAAGCTTGATCTAACCAAGAATATATGAATCCATTCAACCCAACCATAAATCTTAACTCCCAAATAATCATCTTTGATGATATTGTTAATTGAACTTGTAACTTCCTTCCCTCACAGGATAATTTGATTTTTGTGATTTACAAGAAAGTAATACAGCCACAATTTACCATTTTTTTAAGTTTGACATGCCCTTGGTGTCCTCAAGCATATACTTTAAATAAGCTTTAAATAATAAGCAATGTGATCATTGTTGCTAACTTTATTACACAAATCACTCTTAATACGTTTGTTAACAGTCTCATGCCCTATGGATTCTCAAGTTGGACTATAAAATCCACTCAGAATAAAATTAAATATGTCCTTTGGATGTCATTTAATGCATAAATTCTAATGCTTGTACAGTTTATAATAATTGAATCTCATTTCCATTTTTGCTGAGAGATGCACTTCCACTTTGTAAAAATACAAATAAGAACAGATACACGAGGACACTCCAGATAATATTTGATATTCTGCATAATCTTATGCTTTATATATTAGAGTGCAATAAATAATGGATCTGTTAATTTCAGTTTAAATCCACATCTATACTATCATAATCTTCAGAGATACGGAGGTATGCATTATTGATTGTTCAGGTTCAGGCTATGGTGAATAAAATTCTCTATACAATGAGTAGTTATATATCAGCATGAGTAAGAATTGCTTAATAATTTAAAAATATATATTTATTATCATTTTTAATTGCTTCTGTTTTCCTAAGGATTTCTTGCTTCCCAGCTTTGCTCAAGCTGTAATGCAAACTGCTACGTGTACAGGAAAACTTTTAAAGTTACACTTCTTTTTTTCCAGATACTTTTTTCTCTTATTATTGAGAGGTTTACAGCTGGCGTGGGGTTCCTCAGAATCCTCTTCAGTGGCTGGAAGACCTTTGTCTGACTCCATCACTGCCATTTTTGCTCCTGCATCTCTACACCTTGTTTGAATTAGCTCACCCCCCCTTTAATTACTGTTCCCTGTCTGAGAAGACATTGTGGGCCAGTGTAAAGAATCCCTTGATGGGTCCCAGCGTGGTCCTTTTCAGGCCTGCACATTCAAGGCTGCCATCTCAAAAATGGATTACTGCCTTGGAACACTGTTAAATGTCATGGCTGCCTCTCTCAGGTGCAAGGGAGGGGTGGGCTTCTGGGCACGTACACTCCACTAGTCAGAGAGAATAAGCTCTCGCCCCCTAATGAGGCGGCCAACATTTAAGGAGCGTGATACATGAAATTCTGCTGTGGACCTTGTATTTCTTGGTATTACTCTTTGTGGAAAATGGATCCATTATAAGCAATGGTTGAGTTGTAATAATATTTCAAGGGGGATGGTTTGCTGAGCGGGGGGGTGGGGTGGAGGATCACCTTTACGTGAGGGACAATTACACAGAACAATTTAGCAGGGTGGCGAGGGGTGATTGTGACCATATATTTTCAGAGGAGATGGTTTATATAATTTTTTCCCACGTGGAGGATGGCATCCACGTACATCCCAAGACAATTTGAGCCCTAATTATTAGAGATAAAAGTCTTGTGAAGTGTCTGGTGTTATGTTACCTTTAGAATTGTACTACACACAATTATTCTTAAGAGCATGCTTTTCATTGAGTATTAGTTCTACAGAATTACTGGAGTGCTGCATCTATACCTCTTTCCTAATGTGACTTTGTGGTTATAGAGTACTCCTAGGTTACTACTAAAATACATCAAAAAGTATTTTGTTACAAATTACAAATACTTGCTCATCAAAATAAAACTAAATAAAATGCAAAATATTGGTTGTGAGAAAATGTATTTAATTAGAATACAAATAATTTAATATTGAAATTCTAATTAATAACTAATAATTGAAAATAAAACAAACATGGAAAATAGGAGAGGTACATGACAAATATGTGAACCTCTACAGCCCTAGTATTGTGCCACATTTACAAAATATCTCTTGCTTTAACTTTAAATTGAATAATAATTTTGCGATGTACATGTGTTATAGTATTAATTGTGAAATGAAAAATAACTTTTGTAACATTAATAATGTAATGTAAGCTCAAAAGCAGGCAGCGGGTTGGAGTTGAGGCTGCGGGGGTCCGGGACTCAGGATCATAAATGTTTCGCAGTTTCATAACTGTTACATCCGTAATTTATATCCAGTGTTTTCTACAGAATTCAATGGTGATGGCTGACTGGGGAGCTGGTGTGTTTGTGTGAACGCGGAAAAAGACACCCCAATATGAGAGGCTGTATAGGCCAAAAATACCCAGCTATACTCTCTCACACACTATCAAAGCCTTTCACATGCACTATCCAGACCTCTCTCACACTATATCAAACCTCTCACACATACAGCCAAACTCTCATTTACTGAAGATCAAACCAAATTCTCACTTGTGTAGTATTAAAATCTTTCTCATATTTGTCAAATTTTTTGATACTTTGATAATGTGTTATCAAGGGTTTGGAAGTGTGTAAAAGAGAATTTGACAGTGTGTGGAAATGAGTTTGATTGCGCATGAGAATGGGTTTGAGAATGTGTGTGAGAAAGAGTTTGACAGTGAGTGAGAGAGGTTTGATACTTTCTGAATGAGAGTTTCAATTGACTTGTCATGAGAACATGATGGCAGCATGTTTTCCTGTTAATACTTTCTGGGTTTTAGTCACCTTCCCACTTTCAACATCACATACCCTTGCATTTAACTTGAATTTTCAATATATTAGGGAGTTCTCTGTATATTAAGTTCTCCCCAAGCGAGCTTGATGGGCCGAATGGCCTCCTCTCGTTTGTATAGTTCTTATGTTCTTATTTTCTTATGTTCTTATATGACATTCATAAGTAGTAGTAGGACCTTCGTAACCTGGGGACTGCCTGTAATGGGTACAATTCACTAATCAGAAACACCGTCCTGCCAACATTGAGCAATGGAGTGTATTTGTTATGCAGTGTTCAAAAAAGGAATGCTCAACATGATTTTGGATTCAAAATCAAAGTCAACTTTACATTCACAGTTATCAGTGATGCTAGCTACCTAGCTATCTAACTATTAATGTTAAGTTGTTAAAATTACCGGTATAAAAAACTCCACACTAATCACCACAAAAATAAATACCACTTAAATAGTTGACTTCATAAAACATATTACATTGGTCAATTAGATGCCAAACACAAACAGCACACAGAGGAGCCTGGCCGTATTCCATCTGTAGTAAAAAGTCATAATTGTCAAAATATGGACATATGTGCTTTTCATTGGACAGTGACGATATATACCGTAAAGGGCATTGAGCGTGGTGCTGTGAACAGTGCAGTTTGAAATTCATTGAGTGGACACACAACTAGCACTGCGATAAGAGACTCATCTCAGATTGAGATGTCAGTTATAGTGGTTGGTGGCAGGTAGCAGCAGGATGGTGTCCTGAATCTTTTTAGGCACAGGGTGATAAGCTGTCCTGAACAATGGAAAGCATAATGACAGCTGAGGTGGCACAAAGTTGGAAGGCATGCTGACTAAAGAGAGGGAGGAATCAAGTATATTATACAGTTATAAGTGATAAACTCTGATAGGAGGAATAAAATAACTGTCACTCCCATGAACCAGTAACTCACAAACACCTGATGTATTTCATGAAATAAAAGAATAGCTCAGCCCTCCTTCCCTCACTAAGTACATTACAATTTATTCCGTTTCTATGGGTTCCCAGTAACAGTTACTGAATTATACGTCTGGGCATCAGCTGTGATCAGGGTTGTAGGATTTTCTTAGCCAACTTTGGGGTCCTCAAGATGAATTATTGACAATATAAATCCGAAAGATGCATACGATGAGATGCAAGCATATTTTGCAATAACATAACATATATATTCCTAGACATCTAGATCGATGAGATTGTGCTAAAGTGACTTATTTGGGAAAGTTATTGTTGACATATTCTTTGGTCCACCATTGAGTACTGATGTATGGAGATTCTGTCTACACCTGTTGATAGTGATGTTGTTTCACATCTTTACCACTTTTGGCCATTTTTTAGGTCTAGTATGTTTGTAGCATTATGATTTCTACTTTGCATTTCTCAAAAGCATAAAAAATTATTTTAAAAAGTATAGGCATCTTTGAGATGCTATGAAAAACTTGGCTCAGTGTTGTTTTACCAAACCCTCTGGGGATGGCAGGGTGAGGGGTAGTGTGGGCATCTTATTTAAAGCTATTTGTGATTTTTTTCCCTAGTACAGTAGTGTCAATAGGTCTTTGCAATACAACCAGGAATGCACAAATCTCAGGACAAACACAGAAAACATTGTGGAATGGGTAACTTTTCAGCAGAGGTAAAACAGTGGCATGCATTTCATGGTGAAGGAAGATGTCTGGAAAAAAATGCTAATTTCATGCAGTGTACTGTATACACATACCACATTAAGAAACTAGACATGACTGTTAAATAGCCCAAATTTCCCTCTGTTGGTTCAGGGCTTACAGGTATACTTTATAACTTTACTGAATGGTGCATTCAGGCTATTAGTGTAATAGCAGAGTAATTAAATTTCCCTTTGTCTTGGACCACATAAAGTATAAATGTGAACATGGGGGAAACTACCTTAGCTGTTTGAATAGTGTCTGACTGTTCAGCTTACTCTGCCAAAACATATAAAGGCAAACAAAAAAAACCAAATAATAATAATAATAAACGTTTATAAAAATATCTTTAACACAATAATTTGTGAAATATTTTTAGATTTTTCGTAGTGTTACTCGCTAAGACCAGTTTGCGTTTTAGTTTGCATAGTGCTTGCAGTGTGTTATCACGTGCTGTATATATGTGTAGCTGATAGCTAAGGTTTCAGAAGTTATGTGTTCCGCCTTTCTGTATACCCTACATACCATTATAATGAGCTGTTATGTGTGCACTTGTGGCCTTCCTATTAGATTTAACATTCTAGGTGTTTTTAGCCACAGGACTGTTGTCTGGATTGATATATATATGTATATAAAATAAATTATAATCCAAAGAGTGCAGCAAAAACCAGCAACAATTCCTTCTTCATTATTTAGATGAGTTTATTCTATGCCTAGGAAAAAAAGCAGCATTTAGATGTGTTACATTGTTGTACAGTACAAGAGTAAAGCACATGCTGTGAACTCAGTAGAGATGACAAGATTGAATTGATCTTTAGAGCGTAAACAAATGAGCTAATGGCCAGAGTGTCTCCTGGTTTCAAAAGCTCCTGTACGCTGGGAGGGTGAAACAGGGGTTACAGGGACTGTTTAATATTTTACTGTGAGACCCCTCCTAGGCCGTAATTAGACATATTACCTGTTAGCCATGGGCTTATGTGCAGAACTGTTTTCAGACTGGTTTGTCCTCAAGGCAAATGGAAAGGAAAGTCAAAAAGAATTACACGGTATTTGAGTAAGAGTGAATCTTCTCTTAATGGCTCTGGAAAAAAAGAAACTTTACAATTCAGGGCAACATTTAATTTTTAACTCGTCTGGGTACAAAAGGCTTCGTTAAATATTTAGTGACCTCATGGTTGTCAGTGGCATTCGCATGTCAAGACAGTTCAATCATCCCAGTGATGCACTCTTTTTTGGTATTAAATCTTTTTATATTATTTTAGATAAATATTATTTAGAAATATATTTCATATATTTACTCCAGCCTAGTACTGGAGAAGCAAGTATAGAAATTGGATAAATAGATAAACTGTACAAATAACAAGGAAAAATAGCTGGCCAGATCATGTGACACTGTTACTCTCGGCTTGGTTTCTCCAAACCTTTGACTGGTACTTTATATGATGGAAGGAAAATGTCTTTGTGCTTCAGGTGCCTTTAATTATTGGGCAGGGATTTTGGAGTCTTATTCATGTTTTGAATATTTTTTTAATTAAAAAACACTTTTGGTTACTTAAATCATGCTTCCATGTGCCTTAGTCTTGGTTTATTGCCATGCTTCATAGCCTCATATGCATGGGTGCATGCATAAAGTGGACTTTGTTCTAACTGTCAGATGCGTGTCGACCATCCCAATGTGGCCATAGCACTCTTTTCTTCAACTGGCTAAAAATTCTTGATGATTTGAGGATTACAGATTTAAACTGAAAACCTTGGTTGGGAGAGGTATCTTGTGGCATTCCTGCTGTGATATTTCTATTGTGGTTTCATAAAGATTGAAGTACTGTGACCACAGGATTTAATATTGGTTTGCTGTAACAAAATAGCTAGGCTTTGGCACAACTAGATTCTCATTGTGCCCATTTCAGTAATCTCAATGAGTATTTCAATTATAGCCAATGCTCTTTGGTGGACACCCAGTCATGTAGACATGGCATAAACCTATCCAATAAGCTTTTGCAGAAGACTAGAATTTATAGCTGCTGGTTGATGGTTCTTCAAATATAAGCAAGAGATCAAAATAATTACAGTGAACATCAGCCTGCTCAGTATGTATTCTCACTATAATGCTCTGTTGTTCGGATTTTAGGTGTTGTTGATTAAAGGACTGTAAACCACTCAACAGACCCCAAGGGAAGATCCTAAGTAGTCCTTACTATCAATGCCAGCAGGAACATGGTGGGGCAGTGCTTTTTAAAATTGTTATTATTTTATTTTTAATACTAAATCCCCGTTGATAAATATTCTCCATATTTTTTATAGATTTTATGATACCTGTATTATATATCATTATTTATTTATTTTATTATAACTTTTATTTTATTGCTATTACTTCTACTATTACTATTATTGGCATAAGAATTTTATTTTAACTTTGTGAGTTAGAATACAATAGATATATTATATTGTGAAATAGAATACAATAGATATATTAAAGTGGAGCTGATTGTATATGAGCATTTTCTTATATTTAGTAAAAACACCTTGCTATTGTCCCGCTTTTAAATCAAATCCAGAAACAGAGGAACTACTTAACGATAGTTTGAACCTAAATCCCCAGCTCTACAAAACTGCTACAGTAGTCAAAACATTACCCTAAAATTGATAAACTCTGAATTTTCATGTTTGCCCAAGGTAAATTGTGGTTAAGGGAAATTACTGGTCATGGTAAGACTCTCACTGGAGGCTGCATATATCATAGGAGTCAAGCTGGAGGTGGAAAAAGCAAAAGAACCTTACATACAATGGCGGAGATCATTTTCGAGTTATGAATTTCAGGAAGGTTTAATTGATGATAGCTTGTTTATGGCTATGGCAATAAACACAAGTCATTCACAACACATATATCTCTCAATTTTAATTCTCACAGTGTCATAGATCGTGGGTTGATTTGTGCACCACTGGGAATTTTAATGTAAAATAAGGGGAAAAAAAAACTGCTTAAAGTTGATAACGGATGTTGTTACAATAGTGCCAAGCGATCAATTAACACAGTATTCTTTTATAATCAGGACAATTTTGCCCAAAACAGATACACATATTTTTGGCTTATTATAAAATAAGCATCTTGTGGCATCATATAGTCATAACATGTCTTTTCACACAATAGTACAAGTTACAACTGTATTGAAAAGATATGTTTTTCAAAAATGACTAGTGTCTATCCACCCACTTTTTCCCTGGAGATCTGTAGCCTGTCATTGGGAAATACAAGGTGTAATAACATAATAAAAATTAAATTCAGAATTTAAAAAAAATTAAATGGAATTCAGATGAGATATAATGTTGCAACAGAAATAACCATGGTTTAATGAGCTTGCATTTTCAGATAAACAAGGAGTACAGTTTTCAGGTTGGCTCTCTTTTAACCATTTACACCTAAAAAAATTGCTGGCATCTTTTTTTAGTACATCAAACAGAACCTAAGACACCCCTGAGGTCGTTTTGCATGAAAATGAATAGATGTCATATAGTTCTTTGAAGCCTGTTCTTCTGTGACAGTCTAGTATGATTAAATGTCTCGCTTCTTCGGACAAATGTACTTTGTTTGTATCCTGAAAAACCCTATGCTATTGCAAAAAAATCGTACTACTAAAAATACTGCAGCTTCTCCCTGCTGACAGGTTCATACTCTATTCTGCAACAAAGCCATATCGTCATTTATATACAAACAAACAGACAATTTCTTCCTTATGCCTTACCGAAACCGAGTGCTGACATTTTCTTTTTGTGTATTGTAAATGTATTCAATGGATAGAATGTTGAACAACAAAAATATAAATTTTTAGCCAACGGTTGCAAGGGAAAACCACAATTTACCGATTGCAACCAACAAATTTTAAAATACCATTTACTCAAATTGCAAAAATACCAAATTAGTCTCCTAATTTGGAGCCGGTTATTATGTATGATGTGTTGCAGTTCAGTTTTAACTAATATAGCAAACAATTCACGCACAATATTTTTAATTCCAGTGTTAAAGAGTTTGCATTATGATGGTCCTTATCTGTGTGTTTTTCCATGCACCCCCTATTAGGTCTTCTGCTAGCTATTTTATTTACAATGTCGGTTTCTCGACACCACTTCTTTCAGAAGTGCAATGTCGCATGCATTCTTAAAAGTTTGTCCAGCTTCCTCTCTATTGCTTCCAATTTCAAGCCAATAACAAATCAGTCTCTCAGTGCATCATTTTAGGTGTGGTCCAAACTCATATTGAGAAGACAGCTGCTTTAAAGCAGCAATATACTCAGACACCATCTCATCTGACTTATTTCTTCTATGAACTGTTCCGCATTGACAGTGGTTTGGGCCCGAATGGGCTGCAAACTTTTCACTTAGTGTCCTGTGTGTCTGGAAGTTAGGGTTATCTAGCATGAAGCAATTGTTTTTAACAATGCATGTGCCTCCGCACAAATGACAAAAAGGAACACACTCACCTTCTTTTCTTCGGCCACCAATTTTGCCAACACCCACTACTGTAGAGTACTGTGATGAAAGGCCTAAAAATGAGCAGATCGGAGCAACAGGGTTTGTTATTAACAGCTTTATTACACACGCAAATAAATGCACTACGAAGGGCTTTGGGTAACAAGAAAACAAAGAGGCTCAGTTTTTTGATAATGCCATAAAATAAAGACTATTAGTAGTAGTAGTAGCAGTATAAGAAATAATGTAGAAATAGGCTTGGCTCCAGCTTTTGGTACCAGGGTGGGCCAGGAAGATTTTTGGGTGGGGAAACTACATATAAAAAAATACTTTTCCCCCTCTTGCCTGGGTGGGCCAGCCTTGTGATTGGGTAGGCCAGGCCCACCCTGCCACCCCACCATGAAGCCAGTCCCATGTAGAAATGTTTTTTTGTGATCACTTTTTAATATCAAGACAGGTGTAACATACAGTACAATAAGATATAAAAATATGAACACAAACCTGATATAATTCAAAAACACCAGTGTCTATGTGAAGAGGTGTGGTCGTACTGTGGTTAGCACTGTTGCCTCACACCTCTGGGACCTGGGTTCGAGTCTCCACCAGGGCCCCATGTTTGTGGAGTTTGCATGTTCTCCCTGTGTCATCGCACAGTTTTCCTCTGGGTATTCTGGTTTCCCCTACAGTTCAAAAATTTGCTGAGGCTGCTAGTAGATACTAAATTGCCTGTGGGTGTGCATGAGTGTGTTCTGCGATAGGTTGCCACTAAAGATTCTAATTCAAATATAGGCTTGGATAAAGGTTACAGCACTGCAGTCTGAAAAAAAGACAGTGCCCACATTTTCTAGGAATGTTGCATCCAGTAACTATTTGTAAGTTTTAAAAAATAAAAAAAAAAAGGAATGAACATCACAGGAAAGATTGCTAAGAGACAGGAGCCAGATCTTCCCTGCATGGCTACCCATGCTAGGCCCCACTGGCAGGGCCCATAATGAGATTGACCCCAGTACCAAATGCTGTGGATATTGGCAGAGGAGTAGTATGGTTAGGAGAGTGCAAAACCACCTTGAACTTTGGGTCTCTGAATGGTTACTTTGTAAATTATGATGGGATGACTGCTCCAAATAAACACTACATGATCTCATATAATGTTTTGAAATGTGACTTTTGAATAACACCTGGCATGCTCCACAATAACAAATGCTTGATAATGTGTTCATCCTCGGAGCCTTGATACTACAGATCAGTGATGGAGTCAGTGATGATCACCTAGAAAAGAAATGCTAGAAAATTATATTTGCAAATCTCTGAATACACGTTAGTTTCTCCCATGTAGCAAACTTTTAATGGAAACAACCACAGAGGGAGAAATGCCACACTTGTTTGGTACATAACCTGGGAAGGTAATTAGCTAGTCTGACACGGGAAGCAGGGACAGGCACAGCTCCACATCACTGGAACATAAATAACGAGTTTACAGTTTTATTTTTTTTTCGATTCTAATAAAGACTCTCACCTCTTGGGTCTCTGTAGAAACAAATTGGTGAGGGTTTTATTGTGATGACAAATAACAGGGGAGAGAGGGGACAGGCCTGTGTTTTGCCAGAGCGTCGGAGAAAACATGCATAGATTATGCTTTTTGTTTGAATTGATGCCACCGGGAATGAATAAAGTCCAAGGTGGCTGATTTTTTTCCAACACGGTATAATGAAATTCACTGCAAGAAAATAGCTTTGGGAACAGAGATGGCATTAACCATATTTATTGAAACTTTATTTGTTTAATATAAACGCCTGACCAGGTGACCCAGCTGTTTCAGTGATTAATATCCTCATTACCGATCTGATCAAAAAACCATAAACAACAATAACAGGTCAATTCAAGACTTTAAACACCTTTTTTGATATCAAGTATGATGAGAATCTCTGCTTATGACTCACTGGAGTGCTTTACATTTATTAAATAACAACTCTGAAAGCAGCCATGTCTTACGTGTACATATGTATAGGATGTGCAGCGTACTGCATACCTGATACTAGCTGCTATGCAGGAGCCTTGATGTTCAGTAACATGAACAAAACGATCTACAGTCTCTCCTTGAGAAAGATTTTATTTTAAACAGATGCGATAGAGGGAACAGCTTGCCAGGAAAAAAAATCTTTTACCATTCTACTGGGAATCTGTTTTGGCCCGAAGATTTCCTGTTCTTGACAGACATTACAAGCTGTTTGAAATATTGGGCTACTCTAATGATTCTTCTAAATTACTGTCTATAGATTGGATTTCTCAAAAAAAAACTCTTAGTGAAGGAAGGGTACTGTCATTAAGGGAATTAGACTTAAGATGAGCAGTTATAGTTTAAATTGGTAATTAAGGAACATAACATCTGTAATGATCGATCTAGAAATATAATCAAGGTCAAAATTTTGTGTACTCCCTTTACTCTTGTGCCTATTATTTATTTGATTTGTCGTGTATTTCTAAAGGTATATTGGCATGATTTTGACTGTTCTGCTTGGCTGTTAGAAACAGAATTAGATTCTGTGTGCAAAGCCAGGTAGAGTGAAAAGATAGAGCGACTTAAAACAGCAAATTGCAATTTTCTTCTGGAAAGCATAGAAAATCTTTCTCTGAGCAGTTGACTGCTTCAGGATGAATTTGAGGTAATGTCTCCTTGAGGGCTTTCCCAACTTCCAAAAACAGTAGATGATGTAATTACCTGGATAGAAACTGAATAAAAGGAAATATAAGCACACTTTATGGAAAAAAAATATTGGGATACACCTCTTAATCATTGAATTTAGGCATTTCATTCAGACTCCTTGCCAAAGGTATATAAAATCAAGCACCTTGCCATGCAGTCAGGTTACAAACGGTAGTGATAGGATGGGCCGTTCTGAACAGCTCAGTGAAGTCAAATGTGGTACTGTCATAGGATACCACCTTTTAGTTAGTGAGTTTTATCCATGCTAGATATTTCATTTTCAACTGTAAGTGGTATTATTGCAAAGTGGAAGCATTTATAAACAGCAGAAACCACCTAAAGTCACAGAGTGGGGTCGTCAAGTGCTGAGGTGCGTAGTGTGTAAAAATCGCCAACACTCTGTTGACTCAGTTCCAAACTTCCTCTGGCATTAACCCCAGCACAAAAACTGTGTGTTGGGAGCTTCATGGAATGGGCTTCTATGGCTGAGCAACTGCATTCAAGTCTCACATCACCAAGCTCAATGCCAAGCATCAGATGGACTGGTGTAGAGCACACAGCCATTGTATTCTGGAGCAGTGGAAATGTGTTCTGTGGAGTGATGAATCACGCTTCTCTGCCTGGCAGTCTGATGGATGAGTCTGGGCTTGGTGGACTCCAGGAGAACATTACCTGCCTGACATTGTGCAAACTGGAAACTTTGGTGGAACAAGGATAGGATGGGATGTCATACAGGTTTATATACATGTAATGGCCAGGTGTCCCAATACTTTTGTCTATATAGTGTATATAGATGTTAAATGTACAATATCAGTCAAAAGTTCAAGCACACCTGATTGAAACCAAAATTAGCAAAATTAAACAGTTCTAATTTGTGTATCTAATTGTGGTGTATTTAAAAGACCCAGAGAGAGTGAGCATATTCATATTGCATATGTGGTTTCTGCTGTCATGGACAGCTGTGGTAGCTGAGTAGCACTAAAGTGCCGAGTTACAATGGGTATCACCAAGGAATGGCTCATTGTACCAGATACGTTTGGGCGTATCAGGGAACGAAAATGAACCAAAATCAGTAAACAAATTGATCAAAGAATAACAGGAATCCAAGAAATGATAAACCCTGCAATTACTTTCATTATATAGTGTTGGTACTCCCTTCCTAAAGTGCGTGGCCATAGGGACCTGCCTGTAGTGGGTAACTTGCTAACCAAATGTGATACTTACGCTTTTTTTAATACTGTAATGCGAGTATAATGTAAAATATGAAAAATTCTAGCTTCCAGCGAGTGGATGGTAGGCTGAAAAGCAGAGTAGCAGAAAGGCCATACTAAATCACAGGGTCTTCTGCTGGCATATAAGATCATTGTTTAGTGCAGAAGGGAAATATCTGTCCTTTGTTTTTCAAGATCGTTTCACATAAGTTGAATGAAATGTCTGACCTACCCAACCTTTCAATATATGAGAATGATAGGATTTCTCTGGTGTTTTTCTATGAAAATAATCTTCTCTGGTTTCATATTCCATCTTATTATTTTGACAATGCTGCCCCTTAACCCCTAATAGAAACAGGCATTGTGAATTAATATGAATGTATTTATGGCACAATTGCAGGACCGGTGTGTAGCCAGGGTAAACCTGGCAAACCTGGTGCAATTGAATTGTATCACCATCTGCACATCAGCCAAACGATATATAAAAGCAAAATAAATAAAATGAAATTAAAACAAATGATTCAAAAAGAAGGAGGATATTAGTGGATGTGACCCATACACATTGAAAGCACAGTTGTTGTTTCTCAAGCATTGTGGGTAACACTGAAGAAAATGAAAGCGACTAAGGGCCCTATTTTAATTATCTAATGCACTCAGTCTGAAGGGTGTGGCCAACCCACTTTTGTTTGTTTAACAGCGAAAATAGAGTGGGAGCGCCAGACACAAGTAAATGTTACTTGTATCCGGTCCCACTGATTTGGAGTGATATACATGAGGCTGCAACACACAGAAAATACTCCAGACTTCATGCTTCAATTCAAAATGAACCAAAATACCATGTTGCCGGATTGCATAAACTTAAACCAAGAACCTGAAATTCATAACACAATAAAGTATGCATTACGCAGAGCCCCAACAAAGCAGGACGATCCGCACCAACTACGCAGGATCTAAGATGACATACTGTAACTCTGCAATGATCTACAGCAGCAGTTCCAAGTAATTTTTAAAAGTTATACCACCTAAACAATATAGAATGTTTTCCCTACCCTCATGGAAAAAATTCCTGGCGTTTCCCCTTACGGAGACCTAGCAGGCAGGTGTCTGCACACCGTCAGTCTGACGTGCTGTCAGCAAACCCGGAGGGAATGACAGAATGCTCTTTTACATGAAAGCGAGCAGCAGTTTTGCAGGACTTCATGGAGCCTCCCTGCATTCTCAACAGTCATGGGTACTGTTAAACACAGCAGCTGAGTTAATATTCTCACAATTGGAGGGGTTAGTGCAGGGTAAAACAGAGGCTGACCAAATACACACACCCATTTACTGAACCTATGGACGGAAACTTAAACTAAGCCAAAGGCTGCTCAAGAATTCCACCAAGTATAAATTAATATATCCCTCGCCCCCAAGCTTCGAATAGTAGCTGGACTGGTCACTTAAACAACCAAACAGTCCCTGTGTATGAACAAATGACTACTATTTTATATTCCATTCTATTGATTTTGTGTGTAGAAATAAGACAATAGCCTAGTCACAATTTCAGAGCCATTCCATACTCCTGGAATTTCATAGAAAACAAAATGCATTATATAGACTTTTCTACAGAATTTTTCCCATCTTTATCAATCAAATCCACAGAGGAACTAACAGGTGAATATAATGTTTTATTAATTCCAAACCTCAAGAATGCATACTTTATTTCATAATCACATCATTCTGTCATGAGTATGAGTGATATTGTTCCATAGTCCTAGCTTGGTGGTGGAATACTGAGACTGCATGGAGGCTCAGTAGAAAGTACCGCTATATTACACCCCTGTGGTTAGGGGCTTGAATTCTACCCATCACTATGTGTTTGTGGATTTCCTGCAGGTCCTCTATTTTCCTCCCACTGGCTAAAGACATACACCTATATGTGCCCTGTGATTGACTAGCATCCTGTTAAGGTATCCCCATACCTTGTGCCTTGGAATGCTTAGGATCACCTCTAGACCCCTCCCTGACTCAGCTGAGGAAAAGCATTGCTGGAATATTCACAGAAATCTTATTATCAACACGGGGCCATTCGAACTTTCATGCACAAGATGCGGCCTTCAAACAGCATAACAGTGAAGCCACATTCGCTCCCACTATGTGCTTCAGCTGATGGCCTCCATAAATGCAGTGCTGTGGGATCAGAAGCTCGCCACTTTTCAGAAGCAGAAATAAAGACAATTGCGTTGTTCAGTATACGGGCTCTGGGCAATGTTAAATACAGTGTGGAATGAACCACTGAATATACCTCTCGGGTGAGACTTTTGTAAGGTAGGATATTTTTTTCCTGAGTTTAGAGGGGATACTTACAAGTCCAAACGCGTTCAAAATAATCTTCAAATAAATGCAATGGTCAAATTTCTATTGTTTGGATGAAGTTAATTGTATTTTTTTTTTAAATGAGGAATTGGGATGCCTGACTATAGGTGACATAGGTGGCTGCCTAGGGCCTACTCACTATACTGTGTGGGGCACCGACATACCAGCCAAATCCACTGTGTTTCAGATGGAGGGTGCCATGCTGTTGTGATGTGGAGGAGAGTGAAAAGTGTCAAGGATGCTGGTCGCTTAGTGTGGTGTGACCGGAAAAAAAAAAAAAAAAAAACATTGTAAGTGATGTAAGTGATGTAGTGACTAGAATACAACCAGCATTTCTAAATGAAGAAACAGTAGCAATCAGAGGCTCCATATCAGTACAAGGAAAAGGAGGAAGAAGAGGGATGTACTAAACATGGAGGTCAGTACATTGTGTAATTTTATCATGTCTTAACTTTTGTTTGTTTTAATGTCGCTAGAAAATGGATATCCAAACTAAGACATTAATTTTTTTTATTGCTTCATTATACATAATTAAACAATGATAAATCTTTATTTTTTCACTGGTATTACATACACATTTGTTTTGTCTTCAGGGGTGGCAGTTGGCCGGGGGTTGCCATAAGGGCTAGGCGTAGCCCGGAGTGCCAGCGTAAACAAAGGTCTGTGCTTGCTAATACTTGCCACTTGTCAGGTCTGTATTAATAGCACACCTAGTATGTTTAATCACTACATTTGCTTTTGAAAACGAAACTTTATTTGGGAATGGTTGGTGTGCTATATAAAACTTGGGAAGACTTAGGAGGCCTTTTCAAACCATATGTGAGACCTAATTTTTTGTCAATTAGCTACAACACTTTGTTTGAAAACAAAAAAGTATTTTTTGAACTAAGCCCAACTTTTCTGGGCATGTTGCACCCAGTGGCTATTTGTAGTATTAAAAAGTCATAAAAGGAATGAACATCACAGGAAAGATTGCTACGAGACAGGAGCCAGATCTTCCCTGCATGGCTACCCATGCTAGGCTCCACTGGCAGGGCCCATAATGAGATTGACCCCAGTACCAAATGCTGTGGATATTGGCAGCCTGGTTGTATGGTATAAAGTTAGGAGAGTGCAAAACCTCCTTGAACCCCGGGTCTCTGAATAGTTACTTTGTTAATTCTGATGGGATGACTGCTTCAAATAAAATCTACATGATGTGGTATAAGCTTTTGAAATGTGACTTTGGAAAAGCACCTGGTATGCTTGACAGCAAAGAATGATTGGTACTGTATTCATCCTTGTGGCCTTGATTCTATGGATAGCTGATGGAGTCAGTGATGATTACCTAAAAAATGCAGAACATTTTATTTAAAATCTCTGAATACACACTCGTTTTTGCTATGTAGCAATATTTAAAAGGAAAAAAGTCAAGGTGGGAGAAATGCTACACTTGTCTGGCATGTAACCCGGGAAGGTAATTAGCTATTCCGACATGTGAACCAAGCTTAGCACTAGATCATTGGAACATAAATGATGAGTTTACCATTATTCCACTGTAATGGTGGTCTCTGTAAAAACAAATTGGTAAGGGTTCTACAGTAAGGCAAAATAAAAACAAAGACAAGTGACAACCCTAGCTATTGCTTCAGTGGAGGGTGAAGATTATGTTTTTTTGTTTGAAGTATTGCTGGTGGCAACAATCAGAGGTAGGAGATTTTTCAGAGGTAACATTACAGGATCTCTTAAGCCTAACTAATACAGAGACAATTTGTGCAACTTTGTGTGAGACTAGAGGGCGTGGTTGTTTCTAGGATGGTGAAAGAATAGGGGTCTAGCTCATCTATTTCTACATGTAATTATATAAACAAGTTCATTCTGTGTATGAGAGAGAGAGACCAGGAGCAAAATCTGATACTCTGAGGTTTTCCGTTTTTAAGTCAAGGAGTAAAATAAGTATTAGTATTCTCTTTAGTTCATCTACCACAACTGTGCAAAATGAAATCCCTTCAGTAAGTAAAATATTAGTACTAAATGAAACATTTTGCTGGCCAGCACGGCGAATATATTTCTGAGTAATCTATTGATGATGTATCAAATATATTAGCTACATAAATCTTGGACATTGAATTCCAAGGTGTACATTTGAAAGAAATTGTGATCCTTGGGATTACTTGTTATTTATATGTGATTCAATGAGAACACCAGAGCTTTTGGTGCTATGATTCTCTGAAAAGGTTCAGGTTCTATACAATAACTGTAGAATACTTAAAGAGTTTTAGTTAGCATCACATTGTGGCTTATTGTAAGTGAAGACAGAGAGCAATAGGACAGAAAGACCCTAGTAAGATTGAAGACTGGTGATCCTAAGTGCCAAAATGGCTGCCCTCTGTTTTATCTCTCTTTGTCAGAACTGTTAAATTCAATAAATATTACCTTTGCAATTCGTAATAGTTGTTTTGTAATGAGTTTGTTATTTTTATGTAGTTCTGTTCTATGTCACATCCTGCCCAGGCATGTCCACCTGACCCTCCTTTATCCTCCCTGGCATGGCCCTAGCAAGACATGCCTGTTTGTTTGTCTTACCTCTTGTAAGCCCTTGTGTTAATCACTCCAGCTGCCTCTCATTTGCTCTCTTGTTAGTTTTGTAAAAAAGTGCTTCCCAGTCCTTTGTTCCCCAGTCCAGTCATTGGTATCCTTAGTCCAGTCATTGTGCCCGGTCCTCCCATTTTGATCCACTGTGATCCCGTATATTTCTGATATTGCTTCATTAAGTTCAATAAAACTCATTGTCTCTTCACCATGCAGGCCCCTTTTGAGTCCTTCATCCCAGCTTTTGTGACATTCTGTATTTGTATGATACAATTTGTGGTGTAGTTTTTAATATTTATGAAATTTTTGGAGACTTTGAGTGATCCTACAATAGAGTCTGTTAAAAAAACATGGGGATTCATCTGGTCTGCTCAAAAAATTAAGGTGAGGCAACATTTAGGCAGAATTAGGGAAAATCTGATCTGGGGCCTAGATGGTTTCAATATAAACGAAATTAATATCGCATTAATAATTATAAACAAAACAAAATAGAATGCTAAAACCATTTCTTGTAATATAAGCTGTTTTAATAATAAATAGTCTTGTTTTTGAATTTATGGTTGTATATTATACATTTTGCTTTACGTCCATGGCTTCTAAGGTAGACTGCTGACGCCCTGTGACCTTGAATCGGACAACAAACGGGGACATAAAATGGATGGATGGATGGATTGCCTTGCGCCCATATGTTTCAGGCTACGGACCACCTGCCACCCTGAACAGGGCAAGATGAAGATTCAAGATGGTGGCGCGCAGCAGTGCAGCTGCTTCTCTGCTACCTTGAACCTTGGACCTTGACAAGCAGGTACAGAAAATGGATGCATGGATGTTATTGATTTTAGGTTTGGTTTTCTTGTATGAATATGTAATGTATCCATTTTAATGGGGTACATTATTGTGTCATTAAAATGCTGGATTCTTCAAGTCAAAATGTCTTAGAACAAACTGTAATAAAATAGCCATCGAAAATTAAGAAAAAAAAAAACTTTACCAACAATTGCAAACGAAACCAAAGAGGGCACTACTGCTGTATGTGTTGATGCACTGAATAAATTCCAAGTAAAATCAAACATTAGCATATCATACGGCAAAATGGGAAACGAAAGGACACCAGGCTAACAAAATACACAAGAAGTTAATTTTCAGTAAACAGGAGCAGAATGACTGCTCCCCACTACTGATGCGGGTTTAACAAGACACCAGAATATCTCACTTTACTCTTCACAGCTTTTAGTGTTAATAAAGCGATATTTTACAATAGCAGGAGTCCAGGATATTGTAGAAGTTATCAGAGCACAAAAGCACAAGTATGTTGTTACCTGCTGTACATAAAAATCTGGCCAAGTGGTACTCTTAAAAAGAAGCACTAAACTCTTTGAATTAAAGTGTAAAGGGGCAAATTAGTTATTAGCATATGCAGCGTGGTTCCTCCAGCAAAACAATTTGAGCGCATTGTCTGTGCCACATATTCAAATAATTTAGTGATTGGCCATTAAAACAGATTTCATCAACATTTTTCTGAGATCAAGTCAAAAGTCATAAATCTATCTCTGAAGCCCATGATTCGGTCAATTCGAGTTCATCATTTCAAGGGGATTGTTTCACGTATAGATGTTTCACTGTTTCTAGGGCCATCTAAGAATAACATAAAGTACAGTAAAATTAGTCCATTCACTGCAGGTGGTGGCATCACATCGGCACTATCTCCAGAAGCTGTGCAAAGGAGTGATTTTATGGGAAATTTCCTAGAACTCTAAAATTCTTTTCAGGTCTTCTATGGTACTCAACGTAATCCAAAGCAAATACCAGAGATAAATGTAATGAAATAAGTTCTCCCA
The DNA here is from genome assembly GCA_026780845.1 of Petrocephalus sullivani. Classification (NCBI taxonomy): domain Eukaryota; kingdom Metazoa; phylum Chordata; class Actinopteri; order Osteoglossiformes; family Mormyridae; genus Petrocephalus; species Petrocephalus sullivani. The sequence goes on along the minus strand of JAODKM010000032.1, from coordinate 9,224,761 downwards.
TGTTTTGGGCCATAAGTTCTAGGCAGTCATGTCGTGCAGTATGACCTGTTGAAGCACAAGAAAAACATGGTTTAGGATTGGGGTAATCACAGAGTCTCGTTGTGACTACAACTGACTTGTTGTGTCAGTATAAACACTGAGTTTCATGTTAAGATGTCATATTAATAGTGTCTGGATAGTTTTGGAATCACTCCTTGTATATTTGAAACTATATTTGATGTCATATGGTCCATGGAATGTATCCTTCAAAGCCCTGCATTTTTGATAATTTTCCATTTGGTTTCCCAGAGTGATAGCTACATTATAGGGACATTGCTTGTGCAGTGAGTTATCTCATTGTATCATTTGCTTCATTGTATGCAGAAATTTTTGCAGTAACTAGCTGTGTTACATTAGCAGAACTTGTTTTAATGATGTGTTTCAATGACTGGCAACAGCCGGACTATGGGTTCATGGTCCCCTGCATAGGATGCCGGTAACACCAGCGCAGGGACGGTTGTGTTTGGAGTGGTGTCATAATCGGGAGGCATGGACTGATGAGGAGTGGCGTCGTACCATGTTCAGCAATGAATCTCAGGTTCTGCATTACCACGGATGACCGTCGTGTACACGTATGGTGGCACCACGGGGAGAGGACCAATTCTGCCAGTGTTGTGGAGAGACACATCAGCGCTACCTCTGGCATCATGGTGTGGGGAGCCGTAGGGTAAAATTTTGGTCATCTCTGGTAGTGATTCAGGGGACTTTGATGGCACACTACACGCCGGTACAGTCTTTCAACAAGACAATGCCAATCCATACATGGCACGTGTGTCTATGGACTGCCTGCATCATGCTGAGGTCCTCCCATGGCCAGCCAGGTCCCCTGATCTTTCCACAATGGAACATGTGTGGGATCAGCTCGGGCATCAGCTCAGGTCCAATGCCAATCTTGAGGGCCAGTTACAGCAGCTGCGGGCCGACTTGCTACAGCAGAGCATACAACGGCTGTACGACTCCATATTGCCGCATGTATTCAGGCCTGGGGGGGGGTACCACACCCTACTGACATGGGACCAGCAGCGTGCCCATACTGCCAACTCTGTTTTCCGTTTCATCTGATATTATAATCATTGTGATACAGTAACACGACCTGTCACCACGTGCACATTCATTTCATTTCCACCACTCCGTCTGGGTGCTTTTTGTCAGTGAGGGTACTTATGCATTAGTGCCAATTTTCCCGCTCTGACCTTATGCCTCCAGAGACCACACCCCAGAAGAAAGCCCAGATCTGGTCTAGTGGTAGGATTATGACAATGCTCTGTGTAGGGGAGTCATAATATTAATGCCACCTGACTTTTTCCATTGATATTATAGAGCAACACGTTTGACAGAGGTTTGGGAGCAGTCTTGTGTCAGGAAGACAAGGGAGGGATTGTGTCTTGTGGGGGAGGAATGTGATGCTACAGCTAACTCCAGAGAGATTTAGGTGGGTAGAATTTTGCATGTTTATTACTTTTACTTGTGCCCCCTCAATATGTAAGAAAGTGACGCGTTTGTTTTTTAGCCTTGAGTAGCCTGGACTAAAATTCACATTCGCAATAGACATGCATATTTGTTTTTGTCTTACAACTCGCAAAAAATAGAAGCTTTTCTTCTGTCATTTATATTTTGTCAGTCTCATCTCTATCCCCATTAGCACTAATGATGACTAAACGTTCTTTCAAATATAGATATTCAGCACAACCCTGTATCATTTTCTGTTTCACAGACATATAAATGGCACAATCGGCTTTAATTCAAAAGATCTGTGGAATTAAGACATGAAATTGGTGGGGATGATCTTTCAATCCCTCTTGAATTGCCATGAATTCTGCCTATAAGAGTAATTTTCCGAATCATCCTGCGTGATCTTCAGACAGTTTTTTTCCCGCATTCTTTAGTGAAGCGCACATGACTTCCTCAACTCGAATCAGCTTCTATATGGCCATTCTCTACCTCACATGGTTTTTATGTATCTGCATTTTGATGGAATCTGTGAATAAAAGTGATGCGACAAATGAGGATCATTTTGAAGGAAACTCTACTGTTAAGGTTGACGCAAAATCGGGTATTAGACTTGATAAGTGCTACAATTAAACCATTAATATATTGTATGTATGTGTTTTATCTCACAGGCATCAGTCTTATAACTTGTACTTTTCTGAATTCTGGAACTTCTGGATCAATTTTCTTCAATTGATCCAAAAGAAAAAAATAACAATATTCAGTAATTTAAACTCAAACCTCAGTTTTAGACATTCCAACATTATAAATATTTTAATTTTATCTTTTTTTTCCCCTCTGTATTGCCATGCTTTATAATGCCATACTTTAAAGCTAGGTTATGGTAACATTTCATAAGGGAATAAATCAGTTCTATAGTTAGATGTGATAGTAACCACCAAATAAAAATAAACATAATAAAAGTATAAATATATTACTTGATAATATGGAAAAAATGAATGAAAAAAAACATATTGTTCAAAGTGACTGATTTCAATAAAATAACTGTATGATACAGCACTAATACAACTACTTACTATGTAGTCCTAAACATTTTCATTTCTGTTTGCTTTTCAGTTTTAAAGGATTCTGTGTGCATCTCTGGTTATTGTCAAATTTATAAAGGCAAGTAACAGAGCTTACTCAAACATTAGTTGTCCACTTTCATTAAAGATGATTCATTAAAGATTAATATATAGTACAATTAACAATAGAATATCTATCTATCTCTGTGTCCTGTGGAGATCCGGAGAATAAGGAACCGTAGGTGGTTTCATATCCTGTTAATGATGAGGGTTATGCTAAACACTAATACTCCCTGATTTTGTGTCGCACAGCCGGTTATACATCATGCATGTGTCAGCTGCCACCAGACAAAGTTCACAGGAAATATTTCTGTTTAAGAGCAAGAAATTGTATTGCTTCATTGCTTGAATTGTCCCCCTCCAACAAATGTAAAGTCAAGTCCAGTTTAGATGTTATGATGTCATTGTCATGAATGATGATGTCATTAATGTTTTACAAAGTGGGAGTCAGTACACTATCTGTAAACTATCTGAGCGTTTTTTTTTTTAAGACAACCTGATTACAGCCACATGATAATCTTTACTAACACTTGAATATTCAAAACCGAAGTTCTGATTTGTTAATAGCATTATAATTATACAATTGCAATATGACATTCACACAGAATGTCATCCAGGGTGCTATTCTGCCTTAAACATTTTAAATAAAAAATTATAAAGCTAAATAATTATTTTTTACATTATTTATAGTGATAGCAAAAACAATGGAATTTTTTATTATATAATAGTTATGCAGCTTATCAAATTATTAAAGGCCATCCATCATGCTCAATTTTGCTGTTGTGCATAACTGCCTTGTTTCTGCTTTTAAAAGTTTGATAAAAAAAAAAGTTAGAATCTTAAAAGTAGCCAATTTTCCTACTTTTAAGAAAGAAATGTTTGCCCTACATCTATTGTGTAACAGCAATATATCTAATTTCTTTTGACATTTAGTCAGAAATTTTACTGGATTTTCTAATCTGAATCTTCAAAAACTGGAACATGTAAATTTAATTAAACGGAGATATCTTTGGAGGGATCTTTATCAGGCTAAACTCTTCCTTGTGTGCTGACAGTGTTGCCCCTTCTCCATTTATCATGATTACAAGTAAGGAAACAATTAAAGATTCATGCACATCTGTTGAGAAAGTATGCCAAGTCTTAGAGAAGGCTTTTCTTTTTTTGTTTGTGGTTTCATTATAATAATTGAGTTAGCTTGTTATTGTTAACTTTATTTTTGAAAAATGTCATTCCAGTATAGTAACTCCTGTGTCAAGCTATATATTTTTCATGTTTCTATTGTTTTATATGTTTTTATGTGTGGTTTATATAGTGTTACTCAATGAACGAATATTTCAGATAGACATTTTTTAAAAATGCACTGTATATGGTCAGTAATTCAAAGCAGCAAGGGCTTCTGTTTAATACATGCTATGTTGAGAACTACCAATAGGAATAATAATAGGACAAAATTCTAAAGGAAAAATAAGAAACGTTCATTAAATGAAAGAAATTATAACTAGAATGTTGTCTTAATCAATTGTACTTAACATAATCTGTGTTGTTACTGTGTGCCTCCAAAGACTAAAAGTGAACAGACTGTACAGCTGTACAGTTCCTAGTAGAAATTAATTCTAACTTTCCTGTACTTATAAACATGCTAAAAATATACCTGTGCATTGCATTGGACATGAAAATAAAACAGATATACACACGCATTCTTAGTGTTAGATTATTTTGATTATGCAAGAGAATTATGAGACAGTATTGTTTTTCATGTAATGTAACCCATAAGTTAATACAATTCTTTTCTATTCATTGACCAATAGGATGCATTTCTGGAGATTTCATTTCTTTGCCAAATTAGTGTACATTCACTGGAATATGTGCAAGTGTATATTAGCTTAGAAAAAAAGTAGAACATGCAAATAAACAGTAACACTATAAAAACTGAATAGATTTTCTTCTGTACTTTACAAAATTACTAATGCCATCTTCGATGGATCTATAGATACTGCTTTGGTTCAAATCTCAGGCGAACTTAGTTATGTTAATTAGTTAAATGAGGTATTTTTCTTCTAAGATGGTATATTGGATGGTTACTACAAGTATCGAGGTAACGAAATGGCTAAGCTAGCAAGGTGTGACATATAAAATCATAGTTTTACCAGCATCATTTTAGTATAATTTTCTTTGATAGCATATGACTTTTGCCTCCTACAGTAAACATAGTTTTTACATTAGGAGAATAACTGTACATTGTATGTACTGTACCTAATAAAACAGTAAAATATATACAATACATTTTTCTACCTATGGTGTTTTACCATTACAGATATATTTTAGAAAACTGTATTAAGTGGATTATAACATTACATATATTTGGCACTAATATGAGAAAACTTTCAGTTGAACAAAAGGCACCTGTGTTTACGAAATATCTACATATGCATAAATAGTAATAGAAATTCACTACCAAAACTAAACTTACAAACCCTATTAAAATATGCCCAGTAATTCATATGGAAGAGCAGTTTGTGCATGAAAAATATAAAGACAAACTTCACCTAATGAATGATATGCACACAATAATAAGGAGGTCAATCTTGCCCAATATTCAGCTTCCTTCGAGTTTTAAAAGCAGGTGTTTTTTGTAACAAGCTGCATGTGCTTCGTCCTGTGAGTATATGACAGTCAGTTATATCAGGCAGCAGAAGCACCAGAAGTCAGAGCACATGAGCGTAAAGCAGCCCACCACAGAACTGCCATTACACTGCTGTAATGCTGACACCATTTGTGCCTGCAGAAGTCTACAGACATATTGTTCAGAATGAAAAATAAGACCACCATGTAGTTTCTGTTCCCCTTTAATTAATATATATGTATATATATATTTAGAAATAAAGAAATAAACTTAATGTTAACAACAGTTTTAAGAAATTATTAGACCTGAATTACATATTTAAATACTTGCCACCCTTGATGGAAATGGTAATTGAAGTGCATGAGTAGGGCACATAACATATTTATATTTCAATTTTCTGTATTAGTGTGACTTCACCATATATAAATCATTATTTCACCTTGCTCAGAGATATGGTGGTTATTATATATTTTTTTCTCAAATAAGTTAAATAAGTGCATAGACTATATACTCCCTGACCTTGTAAAATTAATTAAAATGCCTTAAAAGAGCTAACTTTGTTCAATTCATGAGTACAAACAGTATTTGCTAAAAGTGAAAATCTTCCACTCAGAATGACATTTATATATTTTTTTATCCATTTAGTAATCAGAACTGAAAAAGGAATGACAAACCCTGAGTGCTTTAGGCAATTTGTACAAAAGTGTGCGGCCGTGACCTCTTGCAAGTTTTTTGAAATAATGCTTAATATTAAACATTTCTGTCTGTGGTAATTTTAACTGACTGGAGCTGTGGGAGCATAGCAGAAATTCACATCCATTTATACTATATGTAGGGCATGATAGTGCGACAGTTGGAAAGTTATGTGCTCTTATACCCTATATGAAGACTATCTATATACAGCACATAGAAAAACATGAATATATAGTCCAGTTTCAAAATAACAGATCAGCTTTGAAACAAAATACTAATAAGATCTCAATTTTATCAGTTAGAAATATACATATAGATTGGTTTCATGTACAAGCAGTATTAAAGGCAGTCTGATTGGTGCACATTTGAAATATAAGGGAATTTATATTGATTTTAATTCACAAACTGTTGTGGTAAATAAAGTATTAACTCAAAACAATAAAAATGGAAGGAACGAGGCACATTATCAAGGGAGTGTAGAATTTATTGTTCTGAATGCAAAGATACCTTTGCTTTACACAAGCTAAACTCCTGTGGGATCATATTAGGAGCTCGCTGTGAGAAGAGATGGTTAAGCAGAAGCTGGAATTTATAAGGATCCCATTCACTCACTGTAGTTAAAGGCCCTTCATTTATTTTCAGTGCTTTTAGAAGACATTTTTCTTGTGGTCTGATTACTAAACATTGGATTTATCTGGCATGAGCTGCATCATAATGCTAAAACTACACATTTGGGTATCTTTATTTCACATGAGGAGAAGATGATTTTTTTTTTTTTATGGAACAGAACTAATGTCAAAAGAAATCTTAAATAAAATGACGTGGGTATAATTTGTACTTTAACTTTACACTTTTCAGATTTATGGTATATTTAAAGTCCGACATTGTTTCAATGTCAATAAAAGTATAAATCAGAAAAGATATGTCACTTATAGTAGTGTTACTTATTTGTAAGTGTGTATATGACGCTGCCTTTTTATGAGTCACTACGATGCTGGCAGCTAAGTTTCATTGTGACTTCTTCCATACCTACGGTGCCTACTTAATTATTATTCAGGCTGAGATTATGTTGAGAAGTGACCTATATTAAACATGAAAATTAACAAGACTGTTTAAAGGACTGCCACTCTGTGTCGTTGTTAAAAAGGTGGCATCTTTGAGTAAAGCATGTCCTGCTTCACACAATTGCTGTAATCCTTACATCATCGTTATTATCATCATTATTATTATTATTATTATTATTATTGTCATCATTTGTGTGTAGTTGTTAATACTACTACTACTAATAATAATACTTACTGTACCTTCACCACTTCACTGACTGAAGTGGATCGACGGAAGTTAATAAGCTTAATAAGTTGAATTCAATAACCTAATGCTTATCAATTAAACCCCATTCATTTATACAATAAGCAGATAAATTAGTTGTAAACCAAGTAGTAGCTAACCAGAATTGGGCTCTTAAAATGATAGGTACAAGCTGGTTTGGTAAAGTCGGTCATTTATCTTATAATTAGCAGCTATGCTTTAATTTAAGTAGATAATTCACTGATGTCAACATAAGCAACTATATGAACTGTCTATATGCTACCTCACAAATGCCAGACATTCAGCATCCTTCATCAGACTGTAGGATCTTCACAGTTTCCTTTATTCACTGTCTTTTGTGTAATCTTTATCACACCAAACAATACTCTGACAAACACGTCACCAAATGCTATTTCCTCCTGCTCTGCATCTCATTTAAATTTCCAGCTACTGTCAATGCCGGTGAGCTGCTGATTTTCACAAGAGCATGAATTTCTGTTGCGAGAGAATGAGAGCCAGATCTGACCTGTCCCGTTATGCCTGCCAAATTGCATATTTCTACTTTCAAATGCAAATGTTATTGTATGCACTCTCATTGTTTTGCCAGTATTAGCGTCTAGTTCCCTTTATATTCAGACGGAGGGACTTTGCAGTCCCGTAGTGCTCTGGAATACAGATGGCCCTGCAAAGTCTTCCCTGTGAAATATAATCGACTTCTTGTTTGTTACCTACATGCCACTGTGTGACACACAAACCCATTATCTGGCTTATTCTCTCCCACTGCATGAAACTGCTGCAAGCCATGGGGGGCAACTAAAGTCCCCTCAAAACTCTTTTAGCATGGCAATAGGCTGACTGTGTGATCCTATTTATGCTGACACCTGGGATTAATCCTCTGACTTCTGAGGTGTACAGAATTCAGGCTCCTGATGCAATCGTCCAGTTGAAACATGACCATGCTTGTAATAAATCATACTTTGTGCTTTAACAAGTACTTCATGTTACTTAAAGACATGCATTGTCAAAAAGCAAAATAATGTGTACTAGAATGTAAAAGGTACTAAATTAAGCCAATATACATGTACAGAAAAAGACAAAGGAGCTTGAAAAAAGGAATACACTGCATATATTTAAATAGTCTCCTCTCTCGGTGCTCATGAAAAGCTTATATTGAAAGTAAGGTGCAGTGTTTTTTTCTTGAAAACCAACCATTATGGAAACTGGGTTTCCATAGGACGTTGTGGAGTAAGCAATTCTTTTAATTCATGCAGGGCCATTAATAGTGAATCTCGCCTTTGCATGTGCTTCACTGGTCATTTTTGTTTCAGTATTTGCAGTTTAGAATGCTAAAAGCAATTTAAGTACATGAAAGTGGAAAGAATACGTATCTGTCATATCAGTTACTACTTACGTTAGGTTTGAATTGACAAGAATTGCAAAACGAATATGCAATAAGTGACCTTGCACAACGTGGGCTGTAATTAGCCAGTTATCGTAATTAAATAAAAAAAATGATCCTTCTGTTTACTCTAAATTTAATCTAAATATCACTGACCCTGAATCTTCCCTTAAAAACCCATGTTGCATTTTTGTAAAGCAATTTATGTACTTTCTTTTTTCTTTTCTATTGTAATAAATATTACCATTAATTTTAGTAATACAATAATATCCTTCTTTATATTGACTTTCCCTTTAAATATGCCGGCATCATGTCGGTAAGGAATTTCCTGGTCCATTTAATATTTTATCTGTCCTTTTTATTAGGTCGTGCCGTTAAACATATAAAGAAGTACCACGTCATATACATATGGATAGAGTGAAATTGGATTGCTTCGCCGACCTTAGTCGTCTCCATATGGAGTCCCTTCCAGAAAAGGCCAGTCTCATCTGCCGTGTCGTGACTTACCTTCATTTAACTGCCAGGGAAGATCGGTTACATTAAAAGCGACACAATAGGAGAGTACGGAAGGAATGACAAAGGCCTGTGCATGCTTACTTATCCTACATATTGGGCACTGGCAACAAAATGCAGAAAAACAAAAAAAAACAACAATAGAAAAGAAAATGTTTATTCTCCCTTAAAGGGTATGTCAAGAGACTGTACGTAAGCACTGAGAGCTCAGAATGATGCTAACCGCACCTGACACTTTCACTTTAGTAAGGATTTTGGTACTTAATTCTGCTGGGTTTTGGTGTCTTGCCCAGTTACTCTGCGGCTTTGGATATGCCTGTCGGTGAGCATTGATGGAAGAAGGACAACCCTGGGTCTCACAACCCTGAAACAAGTGGTCCTGTTTGATTCAAACTATGAAACAAATAGATTATTATTTCGATATATTTATCCATAACTTTAAATCAAACTGTACTTAAAAATAGAAATAAATTCACATCAGTTTAAATCAATGTTTTAAAATGTATAAAACATAATTCAATTGTTGGATGATGTAGCCAAAATTTATATACAAATTTAAAGACATAAAATGTTTTTCTTATGCAAGGATGTGGATCTGGCTTCAGTGTTGCTAGGGCCCAAATCAGCCCTGAACCTATGCTTTGTTAATAACAAACTAATTATTAGAATTAGTTACACCTAGCATTAAACATATTCTATGCAAATACATCTTTTAGGTTTTTTTTATGTCCACTTTTCACAAACATAGCTTTGAGTGTAGCGTAATGCAGTTTAATGTTGCATAGTGCTACACTGGGTTAATGCACCATGCAATACACAACGGCTCATTGACTATTCACATATGATGCAACTCTGACTTAAAATTAGGAAATCATCCTAATCAAATGCCTAGCTTAGTATACCGAAATGGTAATACTACTAATTGCATTCCTATGTCTTTAAATCTAGCCCAGTCAGGAAGGGTTTTCTCGTTTTCCCAACAAAGAATGGCAGTAGCCAGCAATATTACAGGGGGGGCAGCTGTAGTATAAATGATTAATAATAGCCAGTTATAATTCAAATAACTTGGACATTAGAGGACTGATTTGTTTACATGTTCTGAAAATACATAAAAATAAATATATCAAATAAATACAAATTGCACATTGGTGTTGATACGAAACAGACTAGCCTTAGCCTATTCCAATTCTCGCCTTCTCAATAAATTACCCAAATATACTGTCCACCTTCATGCAGGTTTCAGCACACAAAATGAGGAAAATATGACGTGTATATTTCAGATGGTGACTGCCTCTTCCTTTTCCTCATTTTAAATCCATTTTTATACAATCACTGCTTCACATATGAACCTAGACACTAATGTAGTCTAAACGATCACTACAAATAAAGCTATTTTCTCACTTACAGTTATATACACTTAGAATAATATATAAATAATATATAAAATGAATATGTGCATGGCAGAAAATGTCTGCAGTCTAATCAACTTTTTTATCCATTTTATCTAACGGTATAGCTACATCTGTTCTTTATCTTAAGTTAGCCGTTACTCTCCTCATTGCCCAAAACTATACATTAACTAGACCCATCATTCAAATCTTTTTTGACACCAGCCAGTCCATACAGGCTAAAATACATACTACATGAGGTTTCTTCCCAGAAAAGTGTCCCAGGAGTACTAGATGCATGTCGTGTCACTGGTTGGTCCCATATAGTCCTGAATGTAATCATCTGAGTTTAATATAGTTCATTAGTGGTGAACAGGATATTGTGGTATCTTTCCTGTCACTTATCTATAAAAAAACAGTCTGTCTTCTTCTCTATATAGTAAGTATGACTTTTATAGTGTCAAAAACCACAGATGAACCCACAGTGTGTTTCCATATCTTTT
>JAODKM010000032.1:9190024-9213622 GCA_026780845.1 Petrocephalus sullivani | reverse complement strand
TAAGACGTATATTTCTCTCTACCGATTCATGCTTCACTCATTACTTTTCAAATTCTCACTTCCACCTTTTCGATAATCACCCTGACCAGCCCGCCTCCTGGTACATATGGCAGGGATGCCCTTTCATACCTTGCTGTGACCTCCGTCCCTCATCATTCCTAACATTAATCTTGTGCACTCTGGGCTGTCCCTCGGGGGATGATCTCTGGGGGAACGGGGCCAGCATTAGATGCCTCATGAACTCTCTCTTCTTGTGGTAGTTCTCCAGCAAAAATCAACGTCACATCCACAACATCGTGTTCTGCCTTCCCCAAGCACATTCTGCAGGGAACTCATGCACCCCAGAGAAAAACTAGCAGATCCTACAGTTAGTGTCTGTTACACCAATACGTGTACATATAAAACATGTAGGCAAAGCTAGAATAGCGATATATGCTATCATTAGTGATTTATTTATGTCGCAACTGTACAACGAGCAGAAAGCTGGGTTGTTGAGTGAAATGCAAGGAGCAAATCTGGCAGTCTGTTTTTGGATGTACTAGCCACAACTTGGGGTACCACTAGAGATTTTGGGCCCCAAGAGAGCATATGGGCTCCCAAACCAAATCTAATTATTTTCCAAAATTTTTAGAACTCCTGTCACTCAGATGCCCATGGAATTTCTCCCCCCCCAATCCCCATTACAGCACCCCTGGCAACAACACAAAATGCCTGTGCCTAAAAAAAGCCCCCGAAATGGTTGCCAAGACACTGTGATATTGTGATCACATCACCTTGAGCCTCGGATCAAGTCTGCCTTCCCCATTCATGACTCACTGCATCCTGGGTACTTGCGGCTAAGCACCCTTTTATGACATACCTGTAGGTGGTCCCAGCTCCTTTATAATCGCTGCTCTTCCAGGGACACGTTACATTCAGTTGCATGCCACCAATTTGCTACCCTATTTGCGCCCATGATAAGATAGCTCCCAAACCCCTTAAGCTGGTACTGCTGTCCGGGTCAGCATCAGCATTGTCATTTAAAACAAAAAAATCTTACAGGCTAAAATAATAAAGGTCCATTTTATCTGTCAAAAAAAGAAAATCTGTCCTTATAGTGTCATCATTATTCCATGGCCATTCAGAAGTAGTAGCCGATGTGGTAACAGATGCCTACTGTCTTGTGCATTTAAACAATTATTAAACTTGTTCAAGTATTTCGGTCGGTTTAAATTTCTATGCACACCTTTAATCATTCATATAACGATCATATACTAGTCATAAACTGAGAGATGTAGAGTTAAAGTACAGTCATCTGCTTTCTAATGGCTGTGGTGCGAAATAGTAGGTGACTGCATAAGCCTGGCGCACTTTCTTATACACTGGGGCATGGAGTGTGGAAGGTGCAAATGGACAGCTCCCAGCAAGCACAGCAGGGACTGCTGTCAGGAGAACACAGTACCTTCAGCACTAGGAGCTGTCCAAAAAGGATACATCTGCCAGGGAATAAGACCATTCGCAGTCTGTTTGACAATCAATACCCCTTTGAAACGGACTTTGAGCCCCACACCAGGGAATCGACATTGAGATTGTGCACCAAACGGCATGAGATGATCGCGTAAGCAGAGACACCTGGTTCTGGAAACTTGGCGTACTGCTCGCAGTTGGATATGCCCCATTCCAACATCCTCTTATATTTTTGACCATCAGTCTGGTTTCATTTTCCTTTCTCATAAAAATAAAAAAAATTATTTTGTAAAGCAGGTACCAGTTTTTAGCTTCTTTATCTACAGTCCCGTCTCACACCATTTTTCAGCAATTACTGGATCCATGCCATCTCATATCATGAAAAAGAACATTTCTGAAAACTGATTCTTATTGCTATTTTATTAATTTTTTTTTTTTTTTTTACCAACACTAGAGAGTTATATTTTTATCTTTAAAAGAAGATAAAGCAAGCAGAGGTTAGTGTAACAAAATCAAAATGACACGCAATATTTTCGTCATGTTAGTGAAATATATTGTATACACTAAAATACGGGAGGTTCTGGTGTCAGGTCCCAAATGCTCTTAACATTTCGATTAGCAGAATACTCTTGTAAAAGCGGTGTTTATAGATTGTATTTGTACCTCATTGCAAATTCTACTTAAAAATAATAATAAATGTAAAAAAATCTGAAAACCACTCTAACCTTTAGTTACAGCTTTTCTCGATTGCTTTGTAGCATTTCTCAAATGACAACTAACATTTGAAAAACAACACGTGTAATCCCCACACCATAATGTCACTGCAACATCATTTCGCAAAAAAATCCAAATATTTTAGCACATATATGCAAATGGTTTTGTACAATTGTCATCATTTGGCACAATTTTAATTTGCTTTACTCTTGTCGGTCAAAATAGATCATGTAGTTTTCCATTGTGATAATTTTGCGCCCAAAACTTTATATGTATATGACCATTGTGTTAGCCACCATATGCAAAACTATTAACAAAGCTATAAAAATTGTTTAAAAATATATTTCATAAATTGCAGTGATATACCATTGTTGTTTTTTCATTCCCACAGTAAATAATTTTATTGTTCTTATTTGCTGTGTTTTGACGTTATAAAGTGCTGTGTGATTTTTTTTTTTATTTGCTATGGTACTGTATCTTGAGATCTGGAGAAGTTATTTGTGCATACATGTGCTTTTTCTTGCCAGTGAATGAATGAATGATTGAATGAATGAATGCCCAAACAAACAAATAAAAGCTCTGCTATTAATCTTTTCCATTTTTATAATACTATTATTTATTGCTACTGGGTCACTGTTCAACAATTATTTTGATGATGTTAAAGAGATATTGAGAAAGTCAGAGCCACTATGAATAAACAGGTTTCATGGCTTGGAAGAAATAAAAAAGAAACCGTTTGTACAAATGCTGGGTGATTACAAAGGGCTCTTACTATTTGGAGCATTAGTGAGTGGCAGAGGTACAGACTAACTGAAGAAGGAACAGAAATGGCTTCGCCCCTTATACAGGCTTTGTTAGTGTTCCCGCGCCCGAGGCAAAAAGCCTAAGTCTACAAAGTTGTGCTCATATGTCCACATTGTATTGAATTTCATTCTTACTGGAACTTAAATCCTCCTCCAGGTTTCTCTTAATAGGACCAAAATCCCCTCAGATTGATACCCGTATAACAACCTAGACAGGAAAAACCCCGAGGAGGCCTGGGAATAAGCAGGCTTATACCAATTATGTAGGTCAGAGTGAACAAATTTACAAATCATAGACTTCAGTATTTTGTTCAACCGGTCTGTTAGTCCATGGGTGGTAGATGCTTTTATGAATTATAACGATGCCTTATAATTTTTACAGTTATTTGATAGTGCATGAAAGGGAAATATTCATATCTATTTCAAGATTTCCACCCAGAATAATACACAAAATTGTGCATCAGCTAAAATACAAAAAAATGAAAAAATGCCTCTGGTTAACACATTGTCTTGTATAACATAACGACTGATACAAAGCGATGACTTAGTTTTCTGTGCTATAGTGTTCTGAAAAAGGCCTATTACAACGTGATAAAATTCCACAAATAGCTGCAAAGGGTTGTAGTGGGACTCTCAGAACCAGACTTGGTTTAACAACTGGTAGTTGGAACAAGCTGTGCAGCACCAGAAGAAATCAACCACTATTTCTGGCTCGAGAGACATTCCTCTCTAAGATGCTATGGGCCTATTTTTTCACTCCCTAGGTGACTGGGGGGTCAGATTCTATCGTGTCACTGCTTTGGTATTGGTGGCTGGTGGGTGTGTGTCCTTACCTATTTGTGCCTGTTAAAGGACTTCATGGAATTTATGCTTTAAAGTGCAAAATTTTATGATTTACTTCCTAACATGCCGGAGGGTCTCAATCTGCCTTGCTTAAGTCTGACATCTCCTTGAGGCCAGGCTGAAACTTGAGGGACTCGGGTTCCTATTGGAACCTCACCAGGATCTGTCATATCAGAGACCTCCTGCTTGCCAGTAACATCTAGAGGACCATCCAAGGACAAGCGTCTTCCAAAGAACGCTATACCCTCAATGGTTTTGTGGAAAAGTCCTGCTAGTTACAATCATCTGCAATCTCCAAATGGGAGGGGTGGGGTTTGTTTCATTTATGTATCATTATTAGAACAGTAACCTGCCATCCTGAATTAAGGTGTCACTAGCTTGTTTAATTACATTCTGTCAAAAACCTAATTAAAATGTAAATTCATATAGATGTTAAGATCATTAAAGGAGTGGTCATAAAGATAAAGTTTGATTTAAAAACAATATATACAACTGATAAATGAGTTATATGATTTTATTGATTTTGAGTTTACAGGCCATCTAGATTGATATATTTTATTTTAAAATCTATACACATCACTTGACTGATCTAAAATGACAAGTATGGGTCATTTTAATATATAGCATGTTCACATCCCGAAAAAGGAATCATATTTTGATTTTCCTTTAAGGCGATCTCTGGATGTGAATGTGGTGCTGTAAAGATACTTATCTGGGTAGAAAGTTTAAAAAGGAACCCCCCCCACACACACACACAATGATTAAATTTGAATATATGCAAATGAACAGTAACAAAATTTTCCTAGAGGTTCCTATGATATATTGTTGAATGAATGAATGGTTCAGCTCTCTGGGGCACCCAAGCTATTCCAAATGCTCATTAAATATATATGCATGAAAATGATAATTTGTCATTAAGGAATGTGGTAATGGTTTGTATATACCTGAGCACCCAATCAAAGAACGATCACCTCTGATATTCCCTATTTAGTTCTGTCCGGGGTCCCCAGCAATGGGCCCTGTGCTGGCTGCTCCAGGCCCGACATGACCCTGATTACAATGAGTGGCTGGACGATGGATGGGTGGATATCTCCCATTTACAAGTGATAGATCTGAGAATGAAATATCCCACAGATGATAGTTAATGTTAGTCATTCAGAAAAAAAATTAGGAAAATAAACAAAGGAACAAGCTAATGTTGAAAATAAGAATAAGACTAATTTTATTACTGCATTGCATAATGGGGGAATTTTGAAACTGATACATACAGCATAAGTAAAAAAAAAAATCTGTCTTACTTACTGACCTAAGAGGACTTGTTGCTTAAAGCCCAGCAGGCTGGTCAGTGACCACATGAAAAAGCAGCCTCAGAGACACTTTGGGACTGTGTAATGATTGATGGTCCACAGAGGCAGTGGGCAGAAATGTCAACGGGACAGAGACATGCACGAGGCACTAAGGGAATTAACATAGATTGCTTCAAGGTGCACATTTAGAATGTCTTAATGGTTTTCATGGAAAAATGTCACTTGTACAAAATCAGTGGGAGCCCCACTAAAATATAGAGGAAAAAGAGTCAATTAAACATATATTTTGAGGGTAGATGACCCGACAGTGGTGTCAGAAAATTATTTTCCATGCAGAGCAAATTTGATAGTACGGAGACACTTATACTAGCTTTCTGAGTTTTTATTTGCTTGAAAATTATGTAGGTAGCCCAATACAATTTGTCCCTAAGAGAAGATGTTTTAAACAGGTACTGATAATGACCAACATAAAACAAAGATGCAAACGTGTGCAAATTTCATGTGGGGTTCTGTTTAAATAACCAGCAAACTATGTTCCAGTACAGTTTTAAAACATAACACTTTCAAAGTACTTATTATTACATATTACAAGGACATTTGTCTTATTTGTATAATCAGTATCTGATACAAGTTTTGCAATGCAAGTGCTTTGCCCTGTGGCAATACAATATTGGATCATTACCCTAAAAGACACAGCCTCAAAAAAGACTAAATGTAATGGAAATGTTGCCCACAGAAGAGGAAAAAGGTTAAATACAAAAAAATGCTCTTTAATTCTCATTTTATATTGTTATACTGTCCAGTGAGCCATTTTTTAAAACAATAAAATTTCAGTATAATTTACATCGTTTATAAAATGTATATTTTGACTGAATTTTGAATAACAGAAGAAGCCTTTATATATGATTCCAACTAAATAATGTGTGCTAAAGCATAATTCAGTAGCTTAAGAGTCAAACTGATGAATTTTCTGTCACATTATTCTATACATAGAATACAATGGAATCATTAAAAAATAAAAACATACTGGACATAAAAATATGTTCCCTGGTATAATGGCCTCACTTTGTCATCGAACCAAACTCCCTCATACATTACAGCAAAATGGCAGTTTCCTACTTAGTGTCTTTATTGATTTGGCCCCATATTCACAAAAATATCAAAAGAAGGTGTACCTGGAATTGTCCGGCCATGTGCTATAAGGGCTTTCCCCATGTCTGGATTTTCCATTCTATCAAGGTATCCTAAACAGCCTCAAGCCAAGAAGCCTTAGCGATGTTTATAAACTTTCACCTTTACAAAAAAATATATATGTGAGTTCTTTTAGTTACCTTGATATCTTCCGTCTTGCATTACAGTGATGTCCACAATACCACATGTAATACTGGTCAGTTTTGGGTTTGACCGAGACCACATTGCAAAAATTGCGCTTGTTAAAATACCGAATGGCATTTTCCCTAGTTGACTGCATAATGTTTTATGCGATTGGATTTAAATAAATGATGACAGTTTCAAAAGCACAGTCAGGTATACAGTGTTGCGTACACATGCCGCAGAAGTCTTATATGTCTTTCAAACCGATTTAAATATTTCAGCTCCAAAAACCCTTTAAAGCATGTATAAAGGATTACACATAACTTGCAGTTGTCTGGCGGAGATAAGACAAAAATTAAATAAGCATGGCCAAAGTCAGTAAGATAAATAATAAGCCTCAGTTGAATCAAAATGACTTCCAAATGCTAAAGCTGCAGTTGAACTCTTCCTGAAACTTAAATTTTAGTATTTCAACAACATGTGGTATGCTGTGATTTGCTGTTTTGCATGTTGGGTCAGCTCCATGGGTGAGAATGCAACATATCCTCCATCTCTCGTCTTATCATGTGGCCTTTGCTTTTTCCATCAGGGTTATTCTTAAAAACACTATCTAATCTTCTGTGGTGTCGAACTATTTATCAATACTTAGCCATTCTTTCTCTCCTTTTTTACCTCATGCACACTGCCATCTGTTTCTAATTTAACAGATCATCACTAGTACCCAGATACAAGGCATGCAACAATATCCAGAGACAGGTCGCGCATGTCACCCTGATTCAGTCTATTGACCTGGTCATGTGCATAAACCCATCTCTGAGAACAACTTAACCAGACCAATATTCCCAAGCTTCAGTCATTTTCACCCCTGATAAAGAAAGTCCCATATGTTCTTTTAAACAGACTTTTCATCTATGATTTGTACATTTATTGACTTATTTCTCATGTCTATGTCTTTGAAGGAATTAGGGAATTATTTTCAGATGTGTTTATTTTTATAAGATTGTCTGTTGGAAAGAGATTATACATGTTTTACATATATCATAGAATATCTACAGATGGTTATTTGTATTTGTAAAAACCATTAGCCTTATCATATCTCCATGTCCAGGAATACGGAAAAGCAGTGTTTTGATATAGTTTTTTTTCCACCCATATAATACAACTGTACTCAAAACCTGTTCATAGATATTCAAATAAAATATATATTCTTGCAATTTTTTTCACCTTGAGTGATGAGATGAAAGATGGCTTTTAGCTACAGACCACTCTGTGTAAAATGAGCTACCCTTGCAATCACCTTATTATCACCTTTTCTGTCTTGTCATCTTAATTTTATGTGATATCAAAGTCTCGAATCACCTTTATAGTTTTGTGCTAACACACCTTTATCCTGAGGCTAGGATTTTTTATCGCACATTCCTTTGCTTTTTTATGCTGTCAAAGAAACTCCTCCCATCTTGTGTTTGATGGAGAATTTTGATAACATTTTAGGGCAAACCAGCAGTGATGGGTCAGTGTATGGAATGGCTTCTAAAGACAAAAGGCTAATAACTTGATAGTTTTGTGCTTTGGAACCCTTCTGGAAGACCTTCAACATAAATTTCACCAGTAAAATATTCACCCGACTTTGAGTTTTAGGTATTTAGCTAACATAAACTGAAGTGGGGGTGCACTTAGAAAATTTAAATTAAATCAAGTAAATTATACAATGACTTTTTAATTGCAGTTAATATAATTGGTTGTATATACAGTGGTGGCCAAAATTATTAGAACAATTTAAATTTAAAAAGTTTCAGTTGTGTTTGTTGAATTGGCCATTATAATACCCATAAAACAAATGAAATATCTACAAAGTGATCATTATGCTCTATAAACGGTAGAATAGAGCCTTCATAAGGAGAATCACGGGATGCCATTAGTGTTGACCTTCTCAGAAAATATACTGACACTATGCCAGAGAGATATGCTGCTGTAATTGCTGCAGAAGGTGGACATATCAAATATTTAAGTTAAAAGTGGATAAAAACAGTAGGTCTCACTTCATCTGATATTTGTTGTGTGCAACCATCTGCATATTCCATGAACATTTTGAAATGAAATCATGTTTTGGAGGCAAAAGTGTCAACTTTTTCAGATCAGTCAGGTGTTTTAATAATTTTGCCCACCACTGTACATATATATACTGTATTTTGTATATGTATGGGTGTGTCCATTTTTGTGGAATATATGGGAGTAATTAACTAAATATTTCATGTAAGATTATATGTAAGTGGTAACTGCAGTAGTATGTTGATTCCAAAGACCAAGTTATATTTCAGTCTAGTTCAATCTATTTTAATATAGTGCCTTTCACAACAGTCGCCCCAGGGTGCTGTACATGGGTGTGCTGTAATACATTCCTACATCATTTATACGGAATAATTCATGATAAGGAAGAAAGAGAGAAAGGAAAGAAAGAAAGAAAGAAGGAAAGAAAGAAAGAAAAAGAAAGAAAGAAAAAAACAGATGGAGGACAGGGACCAAAAGCTCCCATATTTACTGGATATAGGATATTTGCAATTCTCCCATAAAATACATGAAGTTATTTAAAATATGTTAATGCTCATATTTCTTTCACCTAACTATTTACATTTTACAACAAATTAAGGTCAAATTTACACTACGGTCTGCGTTAGAGATATAAATGATACCTGATGAAATTTCTTTGGTGAATATTGGAAACTTAATTGTGAAGAAGTGGCCATGAAGGAATCCGTTCAGCAGGTGTCTCATAGCAAAGTGGCCAGATTGTGTTCTTCATCCCACATTTTAGCCATCTTGTCATGTGTGACTTGTGAGAACTAAAAATGACCCAAACCACTGAGAATATATCCCTCACACCCCTGATATCCCTCTGCTTAAGCATGCATATAGGACATTGGGATTCATAGGTATTACTAGAAATTATTTTCTGAAGCAATTACAACAAGACCATGTGGAAACCAGAACATATTAAAGTCTCTCAAAGTCAACTAGGAAAAGTAAGAGGAGTCCTTTGTTACAATGGATGTTCAGAGAGATGACAAGCTAACGACTGAATAAGATCATTGGTGCATTGCACCATAGCTTTGAAGCCATCCATATATCTCTGTGTTCCTGCATTTTCGCTAATCCTTTATTACTAATGCACAATTGGCCATGGTTATACATATTTTGCACATTCCAGAAACATAAACCTTTTTATAAATTTAGGCTTGTAAATATTTCAACAGTCATACGTCTTCAGTCCATCTTTTTTTTTTTTGAAAAGATGCCCGCAATGCTGATAAACTATTGCAAAAGGCAAATTTCAGCAGGCCATGCCAAAAATATATTTTCTTGTAAGACTCTTCAGCTGTCCCTATATTTAATTTCATGCTCCTTCTTGTAACTTCTTGTAATTCTTGCTAAACTCCTATGCGACTTTATTTTACTATGAACTGTACGCACATGCTAGGTTTACAACAATAATATTTGGACAGAAACAATATCAGGAATCACAGACAATTAAAAAAAAGCAAGATAAAAGATGGATCAAAGACTGATGAGACCATAAAATAAGATGAGCATATGGAACATTACCAGATTAATTATTTTTCACTTGGACTCAAATTTATTCTTTCATTAGACTGACTTGGTTGTTTATCCATATCCAGCATGCCTACAGCATGTTAAAATCACAAAATTTTAACTAAAAACAATGTACTTCCTGACTTGATGTGAATCAGCCTGAACCCTGAAGCATAAAAGATTTATATTGCACTAATTTAACATCTGTTACATTAAGTATTTCCTGTGATGGACTGACATCCAGTATGGGCATTAAGCATACACAAAAAACACTATATTTTTTTTGCCAATACTCAAGTAAGTAAAAGTCAGGTATTTGCATCAAGCTGATGTTATGAATGTTGTTTTCTTTACCATTTTAGTGGAGTGATTAGTCAGTGAATCAGTGTGCGGTACGCTTCCAGGGGGAGGAAATAAGGGTCAGATTTTAAAAAGGGAGCGTGTTGAATAGTTTAGGGAATATCTAATGGACATGTCAGTCTCTAATGTAATGAAATTGAGCCAGGAAGCTGAAGGGCTCACAGTTGCCTGATTTTTTTGTCCTTTACCCCCTTCCATTCAGATTTCAGCTCCGGCACCCTCGAGACGCACACCTCTTTTTAAATTTGTGTAAAGAATAAGGGGGCTGGCTTGTTGTAGTTTCCCACCAAAGCAGTTCAGCCGTCCCACCATGAATCCAGATAATACTTGATTCGGTGCAGTTTTCACCATTTCACCATCTTTGCTGGTTTGTTTTGCAGATAAGTGCTCATTTTATTCTTGGCATACACAAAATAGATCTCCTGACAAAGTTATAGAAGTCTAAATATCTTTTATTCAGATATATGACACACTGAGGTGGAAAATCTTTATTATTGGTAATAGTGCAGATGGAAAGTAAGAATGTAATAAATAGACTATAAATACTGTGATATATCAACGGAATATAGACGTGACACTTTAAGACAGAGAGACAGCATTATCCACCAGGGGTGCATTCTTATCTCTACATTGTTTGTAAGTTCTACCTTAAGTTGTCTCTTAACGCTAAGATGTGTTTTCCAAAATGTCCTTAGTAAAGCATACCTTCCATTAGATATTAGATATCCTTTCATATGGTAGGACTGAGCTGCTCTTAGCTGTCTCTGATCATTGTTGTCAGCTGTGATTAACATAGGTAAGGGTACAGTTTCCCAACAAAACATCACTTAACTAAAAAATAACCGATGCATATGATAAAATGGCATATATGTAAGTGTGTGTGTGTGTGTGTATGTTTCAACTTTCAATACGACATTCTCTACCGTCAAACCATCCACCTTACACATTATACTGCACTTGGCCTATGTTTACATTAAATTATTTTAAAAGACTGGCATTAACAAACATGACATATGCTATTTGACAGTAGCATAATTGTAATGCTAAAACAATTTGCATAATTTTGATATGCCAGTCTTAAAGGGTGTCGTTCTGTCTTCAGTTCAGTTTCCAGGGAGTTTTTGTGTTCTCCCCATTTTGAGATGGGTTTCCCGTTTTTTTTTTATTATTTATTGATTTATTTATTTTATTTTGTGTTTCTGCATTCCCCCTGTGATTCTCCCTAAAAGAGACCTTTGATGTTTTGGCATCCTGTCCTGGGGCTGCCATTCTGCATGCACATCCTGGGATTGGTTCCAGGCTCACCTTGACCCTACCCTGGATACCCACTTATGGAAGGTAGGTTAATGGATACAGTGATTTAGAATTATAACGCAATGCAAGCAAGAACTAGTACATTGCTGATTGCTGACTCCTCCAATGCATTGAGGTGCAACTTGGAAAATGAAATGCTAAGGGTTTTCTTTTTTAGAAAATATAAGCAAATTCCACTTAATTTCAAAAAGTAATGTACAACCTAACTTGATCTTTCCATATGGCAGATTTAATGTAGCTGGAATACAGGCAAAATTTTGCTCCATATTGCAAGTTCTTTGTTCACAATGTTTACAGTTTTCTATGCTGATCAAAGTGGTGAGTTTAATATGATTTTGAAAAAAAAAATCCTTTATTTTATATCTGGATGAATGAAAGAAATTGGTTGCTACTAATATATCTTTTTTTGCTGTTGTTTATTTTTAATATTTCTGTTTGTCTACTTTTGGAATAAAATAGGTCTGTTTGCCATTTTAGTTCATTTACCACACATGCTTTACTTTTTGTGTCTTACTCTGCTTATTTGGAAACATGTGCCACCTGAACTGAGCAAGGTTTGGTAGTGTTAGTCCCTTACTTAGGGCCCCGCCGATTAAAAGGCATGTACAGAATTTGCATATCTGCCCAGAGGCAGCTACTGGCAGGGGATAACCAATGCCAAACCTCTATCAGGAGAACTATGTAACTGGCGAATGGAATGTACCATGTAACTCATGAATGGAGTGTACCATATAACTGTGAACAGGGATGGCTGGTTGGTCTGTGAATATAAAATAATTCATTGAGATCTTTTATTTAATATCTAATATTAAGTGAATTAGCTTGTTCCCCATTCACATTAGGCAATTTAGAAGTAGTTCACCTTAAGTACTTTGCTCAAAGGTATATCTCTCTTCTGGACTTCCAGTCAAAGCCTTTTTTGTTACTATTGATTACACATTGTTTAAAGTTATTGATCAAAACTGTTATATTTATTGTTTATACACTGTGTAAAAAAGCATCGCGGAAAGAATTATAATATGTAACGTTTCGATAAAAATCTGCACTGACAATTAAGAAGGCAACACTTTACCTACTAATTATGGTTATTAGTTTTGTGTTGTTAAATAAAAAAAAAAATGTTTTTTTGCAGATTTTGATAGAGTTCATTTTGGGCTGGGACTTTTTATTTACACATGCACTGTATGAAAGTGCAGTTTTCAATTCTGCCTAGAGTCCTAAAATCCACTCTTCTTCATGCAGAACCATCGACAACCACTATCTACAAGCAGTATCACCTCTGTGGGCTTTCTTGAAGCATAGAGAAATAACATATAACAGAAAAACATTGCCGACACTCAACAGCTCAACCGCATGTGACACCTTCTTTGATCTAGATGCGCTGGATCTAAGGCTCCTAAAGAAAAAAAAAAGTAAGCTGGGGAAAGGAAGAAAAAAGGAAAGAAGGAAAAACACCGCTCTAACCAATTACAGACAGATACTCATTATTCATGGCACTGAAGCCATTAAATGAGTCACGTGGTCTATAGTTAGGTCAAAAAAATTTCTATGAAGTTTTTTTTTCCTTGATGGATATAGCTAAATAACTAAAGGATTATTTCAGGAAAGCATTCATGATACATGCATTACAACAGATTTTAAGTCAGTTTTTTCCAAGTCTGCTTGGTTTGGGAAGGAAAGCTACATGGTTATAAACTGGATGACACTGGCGTTTCATAACAGATTGTGTACAGGGGTAAACAAAGGTGGGAAATGGACCTTCCAATAACCAAAAGTAAAACTGTCATCTCTATAGAGATAAGGAAGAGAAGATAAATGCACACACAGGCATATGCTCTGCCACATGTAAGAACCTTCCTCCCCTAGTATTCAGTTCTGAAATAAAAGAGCCCCTTGTTCAGGGTTACTGGCAACACACAAGTGAATAAGTACTGCGAATGAGTGATAGGTGGAACAAATTACTTATTTTTTTTTACAATAAAATTACAATTATGGTCACCTTACCTTCCCTACCAAAGCCTCACTCCGACTTCTCATACATCCCTTCCTTTTTATTTTTATTTTCATTAGGCTAACCTCATAAGTATACCTTAGTTAACTGCATCTATCTATCATCTAGCTAGCAAGCTATTTCATATATACATATATATTTTTTTAGAATCACATATTGTAGAATTCTCAATTTAACTCATTAGTGAAACAATTGTAAATAGCAAATGCCAAATAGCAAAAGCACTGTCAATAGCAAACAAACAACTTGCATGCTATATGTTTATATTACAGTTTATCTCGAAACATTTCTCAAATAACAATTAACAATTTGCATATTTTGCTATATGCTAGTTTTAAAGGGATTGATTCTGTCCGCAGCTCATTATGGCATGTGTAATCCCCTCACCATCATTGCTTCATACAAATTTCCAAATGTTTTAGCACATATATGAAAATGTTTTTCTTTTTACAATTGTCATCATTTGCACAATTTTCAGTTGCTTTAGTCTTGTTTGCCAAAATAGATTATGTAGTTTCCCATTTTGATAATTTTGCACTGAAAACTATATATACATGTGATCATCATGTTAGCCACTGCATCCATAAATTGCAGTGATATGCCATTGTTACATTTTTAGATTCCCACAGTACATGTTTTTATTGTTGTTGTATTACTGTTTGCTTTTTGATGTTACAAAGTGCTGTGTGATTTTTTTATTTATTTGCTATGATACTGTGTCTTGAGACCTGAAGAAGTTACATGTGCATGCGAATGCTTTCCCCCGCCAGTGAACTTCATTCAGAATTGTGGTGCTCAGGAGCATTCATTTTCGGTGACACTGACTGATTCATTGGTGGAATTATTTGCTTTTAAGACATGAGTTAATTGTTTGAGGTAAGTTACGGGCTTCTGCATGTGTGGTTATTAAAGCATTTAGTGAACCATACATTTTACCATTTGAGATGTTGTTGTACTATTGAGCATTGCTCCCATATTGGAACCTGAATACATCGTGTGACCATGGAACATACAGGT
Source organism: Petrocephalus sullivani (assembly GCA_026780845.1). NCBI lineage: Eukaryota > Metazoa > Chordata > Actinopteri > Osteoglossiformes > Mormyridae > Petrocephalus > Petrocephalus sullivani. Next base: position 9,198,905 of record JAODKM010000032.1, on the reverse strand, counting down.
CTATAGTCAGTCTTCGTTGTGCAAGCATTTTTCTCAGAAGTTTCAAGGGCACGTATGACACTAATGGAAGAAAGCTTCAAAACCATTAGTCGGTGGGATTTTCCATGCCTCCCCATTTCACTCACTCCCCCTTGGCTACTTCATTGGTTCCCATTGGGGTAAGTCTGAAAACGATTGACAGCACATGTAAATCCCATCCACGGTAAGTGTAGAAGACTCATTACTCTACAAAAGTCATTTACGTATAATTTGTTTTTACTTAAAATACATTATGTAAAATACATTTAAAAGAATGTCAGTGTAGTCCAGACAATGTTTATGATTGAGATACTGTGGACATATATTCTGAAATTACATAAAATACTTAACCTGCCCGTAATCACCAAACAGATTTACAAAAAATATATAAAAGAACGTATCTTTTCATATTCTAATTATTCCTGCAGGGTATCGGCAGTGACGTAGGATCTCAATGTGCAATACCCATATGTGATCAGAAATTAAATACGCCATGTTGAACTACTTTTACATAGCTAAAGTACTGCCTATAAAATCAGTTACTTCTACATTATCCGGATAATTCCATTTAAGTTCTTCCAGAATACCACTGTTTTTAAGAGGCACAATACATTAAAAGGGTTTTTTACAGTATATGAACCCACCTACTTGTCGTAAATAACTTCCTTTACGTAGCGGGAGGCAGGAGGAGGGGAGTGATCGAGGATGGGTGTCACGGGAGGGAGGCATCAGATGTTCTTTACTCATATCTGTCGCTGGGCAGATATGCAAATCTGTAACATGACTTTGGGGGGCACAGCCCACCATCCCCCATGCCATTTGCAATTCAGCTATTCTAACTGTGGGTGACAAACACATTCCATAACTGAGTGGCCAGAAGCAAGAAATGCAGAGGGCCCTGCAACAGGATTGGGGTGGGGGGTGGGGGGGGCGCTATAACGAGAGAAGTAACTTTGTAATATAGAGGGCAATGTGGTTAAGGCATAGGAGATGTTTAGTCATGATCACGGTCATAGGAAGAATATGACAAGGAGATGCATTGCTGTGAGAGTAGGTAGAAACAAAAACGGTTGGTTTATATTCTTCATATTTGGGAGCCACGTCAAAAAGCACGGTTTTATTCATAATATTCATCCTTTGACTGGCAATTATATCAGTTGTGTGTGCTTTCATTATTTCATTAATTGATTATTTTTGTTATTGTTGTTCCTCAACTTGACCTCATCTGTTGTTTATGTTTAACATTTATCCAATAATGCAAAGGTTCAGTATCTAGTCAATAGTGTAGTAGTAGTTTTCTCAGTTTGACTTGATATAATGTCGTGACATGCAGAACTGCTCCAATGTAAGTCTAGTGCTTAGTCCGGATGTCTTATTTTGTTCATTATATTATCTGATGGTCATTGCTGAGTATAATAACAATTAATAACTGCAAAGAAGCAGAGATGCTTATATGTACAGTTTTTAAATATTAAATGGTGTGTTTTTATTTAGCATATTTGCAAATCTATTTGTAGTAACACTATTTGCACTTGCATTCCACGATGCCTAAAGAAGACTAACATTTGAGGTGAATTTTGCATCCCTCTGTAATTAGGTAAAATGGTATTATTTGACCCAGTGACATCATTTTTAAATATTTTGACTTTTTGAATATGATGACCGAAGTAACTCAAAGTAAATAATGACTGATAGATGGACAAAAGAAAGTGAACTTGATGTTGATGATATGTCCTTATTTCTGTCCAGAAATAATTGTGAAAGTGCATTAAAAGGCTTACACCGACCTAATGAGAATATCAAATACGTTAATGAGAACTATTTCTATTTGCAGCAGTTACGAAGCTGAATACTTGTCAGAGCAACTACTTATTTAGATACAAAAATAAGGTGGAACTACGTTGTGATTTGTGTGAATGAGTACTTTCATTCCATTCCATCATTCCCATTCTTTGCGAATCAGACGGCAATCCTGGAGGTAAGATGTGCATTAATTACTGTCTGAAATCATTTTAGTGTGACCTACTTTAAAACTGACAGTTAATAAATTCAGCATTGCAAAGAATGAAATATTCATGAACATTCCTACGCAATTCCAGACAATAACAAAAGAAGTTTGATTAAAATTTTAGTATATTATATATATTACGCATAAAGATATGTCCAGCAATGTACACAGTCATATTCATAATAATATTGTTATATATGCTTATATTTCAATATTCTTAATATGTGGTGTCTATATAATTATCTGTCTATGCTTATCTATATGTGTGTGTGTGTGTATATATATATATATATATATATATAAAATATATATATTTATTATCTATATAATCTCTATGTACTACTATATATGTAGCCTGTTAGAAGGACTATAGCTCCTCCTGTCCGCTTGGGTGTTACAGGAGTTTTTCTGCTCCTCTCCATCCACCCTTTCTCACACTTTGGCCTTGCTCTGCTGTGCCATATTGATTCAAATGTATCTGTTGAAGGGTGGATAATCAATGCAAATCACTAACCCTAGGCTCCACAAATAGGACACGTTAGATTCACCGAGAGGCTATAGCAACTGAAGGTCACTCCATTACCACAAAACATTGTTTTTTTACGCTTGCAATACCCCCTAGTTTCATTCCCCCCATAGAGGTGTTTAGTGCTGACACAGAATCACTGGATTGAATTTTGCTACACCGTGCTTCCCTGCAGCAGGAAGGTCCATAGCTGTAAGGTAGGTGCAATTAATAATATGTCATATGTAAACTTTTTTTTTTGCGTCTCAAAAACAGAATTCTACAAAACAATGTATTGACTTGGATGTGGGTCATTGTAAAGTTAGTAAGTAAGTTAAGTAAAGTAAAGCAGAGCAACATGGCTGAATGGAGGTGCTCATATGTGTATGCACACACACACACACACACACACACACATATATATATATATATATATATATAATCAAATGGCTAATCAAATGTATAAATATAAATATAAAAAAATATTCTACTTTGGACTCAGAAATTCTACAATTTGTAGAATTCTACAATAATGTATTTTAATTTAGTTTATGAAAATGTTGAAATTTTTAGTGTAATTGCCGTTAATTCAAATTTATTTGTAAAATATCAGTACTTTGTTATTTTACTCAGATTTATTATGACTTTTTAGACCATGAATTGCCTCTTGAGTGCATGCAATTTTGCCAAGTCAGCACTGTAGGCAAAGCACAAGATATAAATTATATATGGGCATCCAAAACAATATCTAACAAAAACAAACAAACAAGGAAACAAACAAACAAATAGCTAAATAGGGAAGGCTAAATTTCAATTCTTTTTTTTTCACATGCAGCTCATTTTTCTCCTAAATGTATAAGATGGTGTACACAAGGTATGGGTGTCTAAAGCACCCAGCTGCATGTCAAATCAAATTGAAAGGTACGATTTGTCATGCATCAGAATTTTAATGTCCCTAATCTTCTACAGATAAAATTGTGGCTATAAAAAAAATAAGAATAGCATCTTAAATTTTGAGATGTATTTCAGTTTACTCATTAATGTGAAAGTTGGATAATTGAAGAAAAAAAAAATCACAGCACTTTATATCTTTTTATATACTGTATATTTGAATATATATATGTCCCATTTGGTTCCCCTTTTTGTACTTAAGCAGCATTCTCTTATGTTTTATATATTTATACATTTCCCTTTAATAGACATAAAAGAATTAAAATACAGTAAGAATTAAAATGTAAAGCATTTATATTTATAAATGTGACATTTATGGAAATAATTCCAAAAACTGATAATGGTTTTCAAATCAACTGAACTTACATAAACCAAAGCCAACTGGGTCACCATGTTTTATAATGGCAGGTAGAATGAAAATACGATTGATTGTTCCATAAAATTTGAGGATTAAAAAGAAAAATGCTGAATCTTCCATATATTTCTCATGTTATAATGGCTCGAGATCATTTTAATTTCATGATAGATTGTACCTGCCATATATCTACCCTAAATTGTGGATGGGCCCTTCATTTAAGTCTTAAAATCTTTGTCACTAGAAAATAGTGACATATAACCTTATTTAAGCAAAATTTGTCCCAAGCCATGTAGCTCTTACATCAGTGTTTAAATATTCCAAATTTAGATATGCTTCCAGGCAAAAGATTGGCAGGGCCCTAATTAAATCACACTTTAAGTGTGGTTCAAGACTGTGACCGTAAAATGAAGAGCAGAATCAAAGATTGATATTTTACAATATTTATATTATTATATAATAATTAATCAATTAATTACAGTATATTTCACATAACAGTAAAACTATAAACAATTTGTAAACATGCCACAGAAATTTGGTTCTTAATATTACATTTTTATATGTCTATGACATGAATTGTGTATAAAACATTATTGTGTGCAAATATTAAATATATAAGAATATAAATACATGCCATCAGACAATAATATCTAGTATATAACTTAAAAAACACTTAAAAAACACAAAAATCATCAATGTAGTTTTTTTAGCAGATTTTTAGCTAATGCCATCAACATGTGTTGCAGCTTAAATATATTAGCTACTGTACACCCATGAATGTTTGAGGTATGATTCATTAATTAATAGGAGTTCAAGACAAAATGGCGCCAATCATGTCAAAATGAATCTGTGGCTGACAGAAGAATTCTAGATGTTTACTGTCCAATCTGGAGTGTGTTTTAGGTCTGTTGTTTGCAACAAGGGTTGTTGCATCAGCAGAATTCATATCAAGCACAGGGCAGTGCACTGCTTTCAGGTAGCAAACAACGTCTAGTTTAGTAATGAAAATACAGTATAAGTTTTGGTGGTCGTTTTTAATGACACAATAGGATGTATAATGTTTGATTGCCCTTATGTTTTTACTTATGGTGGGCCAGAAAAGCATTTAGTTACCCAATTGTCTATTCATTTATTGGGTCATTAATTAATTAATTAATTCATTCATTATTTATTGGAAACTGTAAACAAAATTACTGAAATATTAACCTAGCTATGACAGACAACATGGAAAGCACTGCCATCAATGGGACTTTTTATTAAATTTCTGAATTCAAATGTGCCTCATGATTGAAACTTATCCAAACATGTACAAGCATGGTATGTGTTGCTGTGATTTGAATTCAGAAACAATCCATATCTGTCTATATCTATATCTATGTCTATATATCTATATCTGAGTCTATATGTATATGTTTCTTAATGCTGAATGGATTAAGAACTGCTACTGGAAAATAGAAGCTATTTGTATTGTTATTGTATTGCTATTTCAAATGATTATGCGGCCGTACCATTTTTATTTCATTTGACCTTCTTTTTTCATATGATATTTAATATTATATAGTCATATATTTTTCATAATGAAATCCAAGAAATATTTTTTTATTCATGTATACTAAATATCTTACAATTTTATGCTATTGTAAGATATTCTATTTTGTAAACTGAGGTTTATTTCATATTGACTGACAAATTGTATGAAGGTCCAAGGTAGATGATGTATGGATGACAAACGTCTTATTTAGCTTGTATACACTATAATATTTTACAATTTCTGTCTATGGATGTGCTTGGATTGTCAAGATTTGTTTTGAAATATGTCTTGATAAAATAATATTTTATGTAATAATGTGTAGTCCATGAACTTCGTGAGCCAGCTGACAGAATTCTAATATTTACATTTTAAGCGAAGAAGTTGGCGAAATTTTGCAATTCTTCCATGCTCAGGCAAAATTGTAATACAAAATAAATATAAAAAAAACTTATGACACAAGTGGAAATGCGGCATATATGAAAATCACACTTTAATTGCTTTATTTTGGGAATAGAAGTGAGTATAGTTATATATTTTTAACTAAATGGATGAGTTAATGTCATCTCTTTCACTTTGTATATAAAAGAGAAATAAAGTGTCATAAGAAACTAAAAAAAGACCCTAGAAAATGTACAGAGTGAAAATACATAATCTGTTGATAGCTGTATAGCTATATCTGTATGCCAAGATCACAAAATTAACCTGCTGTTTTAACAATCTTTTCAGTGGTTTCTTGTGACATTTCAGGTGCCCTGCTAAATGTCAGTAATGGAGAGAAAATGGGTTCATGGAAAAAAGTTTAAGACCCTCAAAAGCAATTTGAAATGTTATGCATTACCATAATAAAAAGATCACATTTATTAGAAAGTGTGGCTTTCGGGGGACATTTGTCTTCAGAAAACTTAAAGAGAAAATGTCCGTTTCTGTAAATCCATGGCAACAAAGTGAATGGCTGGTGCTGTTTTAGACCTGAATCTGCTGAGATAGCTTTTCTGCTGGCTGTTATAGAGGATATAGGTGATTTAGAACACAGGCTATGTACCAGGCTAGGGAATGCAGCAAAGAGCATTTCCACAGGAAGACAGCAGCATTCCTGTGTTGTTGGTGAGCATCAGGGCATCAGGAAAGATGGATAGTCCAGTGGATTCTAGCACAGTATGTGGAGTTTTAGTTCATTTTAAGCAAGTTAACAGAACCATCTGTTCGAGCCTGGGGTGCCAGAGCTGATTAATACATTGGAAGAATAGGAAAGCCACAATGGAACAAGGACTAAATGGGGAATAATGCATCTTTGCCTAGTTAATCCTTTCACATGCACATTCTATAAATTCTCTTGCAACAAAAATAAAATTACCAAAAGTATTCTCCTGATGATCACCTTGTGATCAAGCCCAACTTAACGGGTTGTTACAATATAATTTCCAATATATTGTTAGATATATTGTTAACACAGTGTTCAGTAATTGATGGGAGTTAAATTTGTTAAATTTAGTAAAAGACCAGCCTTGAAAGAAAAACACTAGTAGATGCTATATATGTCCACTAACATGAAGATATTATGATCAAGCTTTAATGTCCAGCCAGTCATTTCATTTTTAGTATATTTCATTTAGCATAAAGTAAATCATAGATAAGTTATAATTACATATTAAAGCTATTTTTCTTAATGTACTATTTTTATGGTATATTTTCAAGCACTTTCTTCCTAATAATAATAGCGGATCTTATATTTCAAATTAATTAATTTAAACAAATTAATAATTTTTATTATACTACATCCACACAAGTCCTTGGTGGTCATGAAGGGCTATAAATTATGAATGAGATTATTATTACTTACTGAGTCACTAAAATATTTCCTTGTTGGATTTCATCCAAAACATAACGATAACATAAGTGGGCACTGTTATTTTAACCTCACCTGCATTCTATATTACTATGCTATCAAAGGAGCTCCTACGAGGAAAGACTGATATTTATATTGGCTTTTGTTAAATTTTTTCTTTTATATTTTATGTTCATAAATGAGGACAAAGGCAATCCATCTAGGGAAATATTTGTTTCAATAAGAAAGGTGCAGTGCAAGAGCTGTTTGTGCCAGAAACTGATTAAATTCCATTCATCCATCCAAGGTGGTCCCAGGTTGCTTGTAAAATGTTTCATATAATTACAGTGACCAGAGTTTTTCAAATAATTTACACGCTGGCCTTTATCTGGGGTCTTATTTTTCTAGTACACATTTGTTTAAAAATCTATGTCCTTAACATATTGTCATAAACATCCATATAATGTATTAATTTTGATCAGTATGCCCTTTAAAATTGCATGCACAATTTATTGATTCACCTTTTAAAACAGTTTAGACAGACTATAATTAAATACTAAAGCAGTTTGTCGACAATGCCTTCAAACTGCTTTCAACTGTAATTTTATTTTTGGGCCCTGTTACCGAAGGAATAATAGTTCATAGTATAGTTTACTTTCTGCCATATTAATGTCATGAAGAAAATATATATATGTTGCGAGGTAAGATCCCAAAGTAAATCATTTGGTATTAATATTGATATTTGTTCAAGAGCAAAACAGGAGGTATAAATGTAATTGCTGTCATAACAGAAAACTCTGTTAATCAAAGTGCAGGGCAAAGTGTTGGTTCTATTTAACCCAGGGCAATCAGAAGAAAAACCGGGAGGCCGATGCGTGGTTGCAGTAAGAAAGTGGAGGGTCCTTTAAGCAAGGGAAGTCAATCCGACACAGAGAACGATGGATGGGAGTCGAGAGAACATGGGGATCTGGGGACAGCAGGAGCGGAGGGAACACTATGGGCAAGTCGAGACAGGGCTAGACAGGAGACAACGCTCAGTATGCCAACACAAAGAACAATACCTTGCACTGACAGCTAGGTGGTTCAGGCTTTTAATGAGCCTGTGCTAGGTGTGGCTAATTGGGCGAGTTAGCATTCTCCTGCAATCATGGAGAGCATGGACGGCATAGGCATTCACCATCATTCACCATCATTCAGAACAATGGGTGGAGATCTGGTAGATGTACTGTAGGGAAGTTGCAGGTGGAAGGTAATAAGCCCCACCTGCTGGACCACACAGAATGGGATGATGTATCTGGAGATCAGTTTGCAGCAACCAGGGAGCTGGTCAGAGAATGGGCCCGAAGCATCTATGACAGTGTTTTTGCTTCTGCGGCCAGTGCTCTTAGGTTTGGTGAGCCTGTCTCCATACTCTTGTTTCATTATAAAATTAAGAGATTAAGATTAAGGTTCAACTATATTGTCATTGCACATGGTACAAGTAAAACAACATGCAATTTTGCCTCTAACCAGAAGTGAAAATAGTAGCATAAGGTGCTTATTATTGTAATATTTACAAGAGGGAATATAAATAAATGGTATAAGGTTATATACTGTAAATGTAGAGTACATACAGAGTTGGAAGAAAATGGCTGGCAAGGCAACATTTACAAATAATTATAGGGCAGAGTTGAAAAAAAGTGTTGCTG
>JAODKM010000032.1:9162737-9180338 GCA_026780845.1 Petrocephalus sullivani | reverse complement strand
GACCGTTCAAGGTTTCTGGGGGTGTTTTTAAAATGTTTCTATGACAAAGACTCGCTGAGTTATTTAAACGGGTTGGCAAGATTTCTGTTTGATCCAGCCGGCGGGATCACCGACTCCAGAGGGTTAACATGATAATGGGTTTATCCTTGCTTCTAATACCAAACTCCCAGCTCCATAATGCAGTAGATGTCAATTATTTTATTAAAATAAATAGCTGCGCCAGAAAGAAACTCATCAAACACACCTAAGGATGATAAATACAGTCCTTCTGAACAAAAAAATGAAGAATAAAAGAGTGGACAGCTAGGATTTTGTCTCCTACAGAGGCAAAGGAATAGAGTTTGAGAACTGATCTATTATTTTTCAAATAATATGGTAGTTGGACATTTAATATGGACATTTGCAGGCAGGGGTCAAATTCAGTGTTCAACATCCAATCATTTGCCTGACGGCTTTATTTCCAAATGACATTGAATAATAACCTACCTCATTAATGGACTTTGAGATTAATCTTAATGGTTTTATATTAGAATATTGATCTAGTGTAAAATCCCATTTATTAATCAGTTTTTTTGTAGTTTATGTGCATTGGAATTAAAATAAAGATCTCCATAAGGTACAAAAATGGTTGTAAATATTTGTTCTATTGCCAATTGTATCAATATACTGTGCAACAACAGAAAACTGATGTTGGTGGCTCAAATGAAATAAATTAAATCATGGAGGAGTCAGAAAAAGAATTGTCATCTTACAGTAATCTTGCTTTAAGATGCATGATAGATTTGGGATAAAATAAGACTTTTCCAAAACCCAGTATCATTATTATTATAGTTGTTAGATGCAATGGGCTCTCTTCAACAATTTTGAGGAATGAGAGTCAAAGGACTCTCATCTTTCTATTACAGTGATCATGTCATCAGTAATTTGTCTGGGTGGAAAAAAATAACATACTCTTTTCATTTCCTTTTGGATGATTGTAAGCAGCTGACTGTCAGAGTCAGAGGGAAAATTTACTTGTAGACTTCTCAACGCTGAACTGAAATGACTATAAAAGGAACATTAAAAATAACATTTTATCCAGTTGAAAAAAACAAGATTGCTATGTAACCGGAGACCTTGATCGGGATAAGCAGTTAAAAATGCATAGACTGCTATATAAACAATGTTAGCTTTGCTGCTTTAAACATACATTTGTGTTTTGTTATTTTCAGAGCTAATTTATAAAATGTTATTGATTACCACTCTTACTGATGTTTGGTAATGCATTAGTGTTTCTGCTAGTGTATAAATTCTATTCATTTTTTAGCGTCTGTCCTAGCTGTATAAAGTAGATCTAGACACTTTTACTGTATTTTAATTGAATGACTAATAAAATTAGGCCTACATATTTGTTAAAACTGGAGGATTACTTGATTTTTTTGTGAGAAACAGTTTCTTGATTGCATTATATGTCTGAAATATTCAGTATTGAGTCAAGGAACCACTTCATACTGTATATGAAGCGTGCTAATGAGATGGTTCTTATCATAAAGCTTTTTTTTTTGTACAGATTGCGTACATTTTGACCTACCTATGCAATTTTCAAAAAGTGCGCCTGGTTTAAAAAAGCTGTATCAATGCACCATTGTTTCCCTGGTTGTCTTCACATGGGAATTTGCATTTGTTTTGTACTAAGTTTATGCAAATGTAAGAGAATGTAGGAAAAGTTATTTAAGTTTACCTAATTATGTAGAAATGCAAAAAGGAGCCTCCAGAGAGGCTCAGTCAGTATGAGCGCTCTTTGAGGTCTCAGTCTAGGCCTTTTAATATCTCCGTACTCTATCATAAGCAGCCCATGGCAGGTGGCTTTGAAATAATGGTTGCAATGATGGCAAAAGTCACTCTGAGCTTCTGAGCTTCCTGTTGCATAACACCTGCTTGGGTCCAAGTGCTGAATGTCACACTACTGCCATATGTTGTGAGATCATTTTCACCATCTGAAAGAAGCATGCGAAAGAAACCTGCAACAAAATCCTCTTTTATAATGCTGGTAGAAAACAAGAAATTGGATATTTGATTGTGTGCGGTTTGTACTTTCGCTTTTTCATCTATGCAATCCTGTGATGCAAAGACCAAGTTGATCAATTAAGCGCCAAAGGAAACAGATCAATTATCCGAATGTATTCCATTGTTATATGTAATGATATGGCTTTTAAAATCAAGTGAATTTGAGTAAATAATTAGAATGTTATATATAATAATGCCATGTCACTTACAATAAGTATTTTATTCATTTGGAAAATCCTCATATAGGTTATGGTGAACATGGCAGTATTTTCCTTAGTTTTTTCTTTGATCATCAAAGTCATCATATTGTTTACATTTATTGTACTTTTGTTATTATTCCTGTATAAGAATGTCAGTACAGCTGCTAACACACTAACAAGGCTGGGGGTTTAAATCGCACCCCTACTTTGTTGTGTGTATGTGTGTGTGTGTGTGTGTGTGTGTGGGAAGGGGGGGGGGGTCTTCATAGATCTCAGTTGGGGACCAAAATGTCCCCAGAGTCTGGTAAAACCTGAAACTTCCTTACTTTTGGGGACATTTTTTCAGGTCCCAAATTGGATAACCTCAGTTTTTTTAAATCTATGAATGCAATCAAAAACAGGAAAATGCCAAAAGTCTTCTATCTTGGTTCCTTACTTAAGGTTAAGGTTAGGGCTTGGTAGGGGTTATTGGTGTCATGATTGGATTAGGGTTTTTCTATAGAAATGAATGGACAGTCCCCATTTAGATAGGTGCCCGGGCAGTGTGTGTGTGCATGTTAGACCAAAGGATCTAACAAGTATAGCAAATCCTCAAAGAACATGACTAGTGAGGTCATTTTCACAGTCCTCACTAATTCAGACTTCATTCTATAAAAATCTGTGAAGGCAATCAAAAAACTAAAAATGGCAAAAAGTCTTACACTTTGGTTGTTAAGGATAGGGCTGGGTAGGGGTTAAGGTCGTCATGGTCGGATTACAGACTTCCCCATAGAAATTAATCGAGAGTCCCCACTAAGATATAATCACAAATGTGTGTTTGTGTGTTTGTCAGTGTGGGTTTTCTCTGGGTACTTCAGTTTAGTTTCAGTTTTAGTTTAGCAGTTATGCTAATACTCTGACGGTTCCACATAGCGCGTGCCTGTAAGTGCACTGTGGTGACCTGGGATAGTCTCCAGGTCCTGTTACAGCCCTGGATAAGCACTTTGGAAGATGACTGATATTGTCTAATGCAGTGGATGAAACACGCCCCCCTCCCCTCGAGAAATCTTTTTTTTTTTTAATACATATGATTAACTTACACACTGTTATCAGTTTATAATTACTAAAAAACAGCAGCTTTTATGTAATAGGTTCCATGCAAATATAATAGAATTTTGTAATTTCCTTCACTTTTCAATCAAATTAGCTATAATTCTTTTGCTGATTTCCATTACAATTACAAAGAAACAAAATTACACTCCTTATGAGCGCGCTAAACAGTAAGTTTAATTATCGTATTCATAGTTTTTTGACAGGCTTTTAATTTGTGCATTTTATTTTTCTTTTATTTCATGACCTAAGATAATTTAATATCTCCAGGAAAGTATAGCAGATTATACAACATTTGAACAGATCTGGTAAAGTTTATGAAGTTTCAAAGTGGTCAAATGTGAAATTTTATTATGAAAACTAATTTTCAAAACTTAATTGTAGCCTAGTGTCACATAGTTTTCAAAAGATTTACTTTTCTCTTTCACATGTACCCATCCGTCTTCCGATTGTGCATCCTGGATGGATAGTGGCGGAAGTACATTCTTTTTAAATAAAATGCTCCTTTATTTGTCATTTGCACAAGTTTGAGTACAGGTACATTGCAGAGCTTCTACTTCCCTATCCCATCTTGTTCATCCTTAAACCAACAGACAGCTATGCAGGTGACAGTAAGTGGTGGGGTCACAGCACAGGATCAGCCAGCGTGCAGTGCCCCTGGAGCTGGGGAATAAATGTCTTGCTCAAGGGCCCACGGACATGTGACTGTTCTGCCAAGGCCCGAAGTGGTGATCTTCCGATCTGAGGCACAGAGGCTTAGCCCGCTGAGCCACTCGCCGCCCATAGGGGATGGGATTCCAGTCCATTGCACAGCACCTACAGTTGCGCACAATTATAACCTCGGGACTCTTTTGAGACACCAAGCCACCTAACTGCATGTCTTTGGACTGCTGGGGAAGACCCATAAAAGCAGGGAGAACATGCAAATGGCTGGATTTGAGCCCTGGATACCTGGGAACCACAGCAACTAAATCCAGAATACATACATTACATTTAATAAAAAAAAAAAAATGAAAAAAAAACCTAACAATAAAAGTAATTATACTTTAAATAAGGTTTTAAGGCAAACAGGAGGTATGCATTAGACAATAGAGATGTTATTCAAATGATTGTAAATATGTGTATTTGTCAAGAAGGTCACCCATTCTAAACTTGTGGCTGGCAGAGTAACCGTATTGACCAAAGGGCCTTTCTGTAAGGCCCTTAACCCCAGAAATTTCTCCAGGGTGCTGGATAAATGGCTGATGCTGGGCTCGGGCCCTGAGCTTCACTCTCACCTCAAAGGAAAATGAGATGGGATAAGTTAAGACTGAAATTTTGCTATACCTGCTACCTATAAAATGACAAAAAACACATTATATTTAATTCCAAATCATTGGCTTACAAAATACAATCCAGCCACCTGCTATTTACTACCTTGAATTTTCTTTTAGGGATTTTCTTGACAGCCGATCACTTTAATCTGGAATATTTACTTTCATTATGTAGTAGGGGGGGCAGTTGGGGGAGTGTCCATTTCAAGCATGACACGCTTTTGGTTCACCTTTCAGTTGTAATGCGTTGCAACATAAAATACATGTACTTTTATACACTAGCTCTGTCACAGGTTTCTATTTAATGATGCCTCTTCTCTGCTTTTGACCGCCGCTGTGACATCTACTTGGATGAGTGGAGTGTGTACGTGAATTGTTTAGAAACCCGCCTCTTCTTTTTGGTGCTTGACATTTCTTCAACGGGTATGTACACCGGTGACACCGAAATGAGACTCTAAAGGCCTTGAACCCTAGCATCAAAACCGATCTCTGCAAGGCACAGCCCCGAGCAAATCTGGACAATACTGAAATAAAATTTTTACATTTTCATGCTGTACAATTCCTTTGTTATCTTGTCATTCAACGTGTGGCTCCAAAAAATGAATAAATAAAAAATATGTATAGATGTGAACCACAGAGCCTCAAGTCAAAATTACCAAGTGTTTTTCACAAGTATGAGTCCATCCTGAAAAATTACGGTCGGGTAAATCACTCCTTTGGAAAAATTGTGTACGTTAAACGTTACTATTATCATTATGATTTATTATTTATTTATTATTTTTCCGACTTAGCTACAAGTTTGACTTAGAGAACGGATCTCGGTCATTACCTGGGGACTGCCTTTACATGTATCTATGTATGAGTAAGGACTGTTTGAAAATGGTTGGCAATTCAGATTTGCTTCTTGCACGTGACTTTCTAAACCCGTAACAAAATTAACTTTATATGCGTTTTGAATTTGTATGTATTAGCTATACAAATGAAACAATTTACAAAAAAAAATAAAGGTTACTTTGAGTCATTTGAGTTAAGTAAAGATATCTACTGCATCTCTGGGGTTGATGATTCCCTAATGCTGATTTTAAAAGGTTTAGAGTGGCCTATGTTTAGTTTAGTTGTCACACAAAGATAGCATAAAAGCCCTGGAGCCTCGCTGCCTAATGTCATCTGTATTTTTGAAGACATTTCCATTCACAATCATCCACTGTGAAATGTTGAAAAATATTTGTGTTTTGTATCCTGAAGAGTGAGCATAGCCTATACCTTCAGGTGAATAGCAATAATAGAAGTAATTGAAGTGAAAAAGGGATCCATTCTTAAATCTCTGTCTATGAGAGTAAGGCAGAAGGGCCTGGGGATTTCAGCCGAACATTATTGCATCAGTCTCCTCCACCAGTGAAGAAATTACCGAGATCTCTGAAAGTGGCACTGCCTTTTATATCACCACTTTGATTTATTTCTTTTTTTCTAATCCATGTTACACACTGGGAGAAAACTGCTATATCTAGTGAAACAAGAGCATGAATAATTGAAACACTGCTATTAATGAAGTTCTTGGCGTTCTGTTAATGACATTGATTTGTCAGCTTGAATTCTGTTCGGTTTAAATTTTGTTATTTGTTCTTGCTTTGTGTGCAGCACAAGCTGGCGGTAATGGACTGGTTATACGGGCACATGCCGGCTGAGTGAGCGGCGGCTTGAATCAAGGAGCTCTGTCTGCTTCCTGAATACTAATGTCATGAAAAGTGCTTTGTCAGGGTTCTTATAGCCCGACCCAAATATTCCAATAAATCAAGGCCCTTGCTGAGCCTTACTTTGTATTTATATTTTCAAATGTTTGTAAAGACCAATATTGTGGAGAAATACAGAGGGGAAAATGTCGGTAATTTTCCATTCATATGATGCCTTCATAAACTTGGCGTCATGCCCATATTATAAACTCATAAATTATACTTCTCAAGTTTATGGATAAGTAATAGTGGGCTCTTTCTGAAAACTTCAGACGAAAACAAAATATAGACAGTCCCCGGGTGAAGAACGCATATTACAAACGGACGGCCATAAAGCCTATTATATCAAAAAATGTATTTAAATACAATGGCTGATAATAATGAATGCACACACTACTTAATGAGGCTCATGACAGCACTGCTTGGCTTCAGCGGTACATGTTGAGGTACAGTACAGCACCATATGTACCTGCTGCTGTTATACTTACTTACAAATGCAACTTAACGTCTCGTTCGTAACCTGGGGACTGGCTGTAATTAGAATAATCATGGATTTTTTTATCACAAATGGTTCAGTGGGAAGCAGGCCTGCTGTGCATAATTCTGTTGCTTGGGATTAAGTAACTTCAACAAAGCTGGACTAGATAAGCAAGTAAAAAAGTAATAGGTAGAAATGACAACATTAGATAGATAGATAGATAGATAGATAGATGATTGAAAGAACTCAATAGAACAGAAGAGAATACACTCAGTGGGCAGCACTGTTGTCTCACACCTCCAAGGTGTGGGTCTAAATCCTGCCCTTGCTGAGTACGTGTATTAAGTGTGTTTTATCTCACCATTTATTAACATACGGTTAGGTGAATTGGCTTCTCTAAATTAATGTAATCCTCTTGCCTGCACTAGAGCCCTTTTTAAAGTATCATTTCTTTTAGAGTTTTTTTTTCAAGAAATTTAAAAAATCCTGTTTCTAAAATGTTTAATTTTATATATATATTTGAGATTTAAGTATAGCTGAACGTAAAGTTTATTTCACATTACTTGAAAAGCCTATCCTTATCAATAGGCCTTTTGCTAAGTTTTTTTACGATGACTGTGGTTCTTTGCTTTAGTCAAGTCAAATAGATCCTCATGAACCACCTCAATCCTACTTCAATTTCAAAATTCAGTTTTCTTTCAAAATTGTTGAAAAATGAGCTTCCCATTCAAATACACAAAACAATTAAATACCCAAAATATGATTTTTTTTATTCCAGGAAATAATGCAAAATGTTACAGTCTTAGCATCATGGTTTTGGGATATACTTAAAGAATATACAGCATTGTTAACAATTGTCATATGCAAAAGGTTGCACCCCAAACTACATTCACCCATATGGCCAAGTCTTCTGACAGTCTTTCCTTTCCTGTGACTGGGACTGTCGAGTGCCAGGTACATGACAGGTGGCGGAACGGGATGCAAGAACTGAGTTGAAATGGGTTTAGCCAAAGATGAGGTTGTTAGACTAAACGGGATTGGGTGAACACCAAACAAGAACAAAGACAATAAAACCAGACAACCAGAGAACAAACTGAAAACCAGACCCAGAACAAATCAAACCACTCTAAATCACTACAATCAATTTGAACCAGAGAACTGAGAGCTAAGGAGCAAATTCCAAATGTAGCAGTCAGACAAAATGTTTTTATTCTCTTTTTTAATTGTCTCCGACTAATTACTGTGATCCAGACAGGATGTACGTTGGAATACAATAAGAGATTGGGAGACGGATGAGGTTGGGATGTTCGAATCGGCAAATAATACAGTGCTTTCCTGTGGAAAATATCAAGTGCCATACAGTGTGAGCCTGGTGCGTAGGCTACCTGAAATTTATTTTTGCTTACATTTAGTTATTTAAACGAGCAATCAAGCAAATAAATAAAAACTTTAGTCATATGTGCATGTTTTCATATGTAACATTTGGAGCCTGAACAACTACAGAATCACTATTACAGTATCATATAGCAAGTATAAAACAGAGATCAGTGCTGGGTCCAATATTTTTGTCTGACTATATGCTATGTTTTGGAATGTTATGCACAAATACAAATTTTTATTCATATGCTGGTCGTACACAAATATACCTTTTGATCAGTTTTAATGATACTGCAGGTATTTAAGTCACATGGCACTTGGGAGAATTTTTTGTGATATCTCCTTGCTAGGAGGACTTTAAATGAATGTGCATTACATTAGGCCTAAAACCAGCATACTCAGCCCCAATATGGAAGTATGCTCTTCTGGACCTTGAGGCACCAAGGTGTTTTTCTGTGATACCCAGTGTTAGACACAACCCAAAGAGACAAAGAAATGGGATGAAGATGTTTCACATATACACACACACATAGCCCACAAGTTTTATATATACTGAGATACAGAAAAATAACATTTTATGCATAAATTAGTGACATTTCCTTTACTTTTATGTCACGTTCATTAATTTCTTTTTTGTACCTCTGCGCTTAGAAGAAAATCACCGGATCTTCGACCTACTTTGAAGTACATCTCCAGGGAGACAGGCTATGGTTTATCTCTCTCATGCATATATATCTGAGTAATGGCCAATGATCGTATTATATGTCACTTGATTTGAATATGCATATATGTATGGAACCAATGAAAAAACAACAAGATACTGCCTTCCCGCGAGACATAAAAATAGTAATTCTCAGCATAGCTGATGAAAAATACAGCACAGTCAGAGCCGTGTCAAAGAAAAATAAATAAAAACGGTTTGGGATTTTTTCATTTTTTTAACTTTGTACTTATTTAAATATTTTTTTCTGCGCCTAAAGTAGATTCTGTGGCCTCCAACTGTGACTTAATTATATAAATTAGATTTTTTTCCCACACATTAATCCAGCATATTTTGTAATTCCTATAATAAATAACTGTTGGTGGTAAAATATTTGTTTATAGACCACCTGGACTATAAAACCAGCTGCCAGCCAATATAAAATACCCTCCCTCTGTAATTCTTCATTTAAATCCAAACACAAAACCTACCGAAGGCCTGTTTTATATTAGCTTACTCTGTGCCACACTGGTGGTGCAATTGGCCGTGCTTCCATACCAATGCCTTTACATATCTCTAATACTTCAGTCTCAGTATTGATTCACCATATGCTTGTTTCATCTCCACTCAGTTTTCTCCTACTAGGGTTTTCAATAATTTCGATTAATTTTAGGCTCCACATCTAGTAATTTTATTCTGCATTTTAAATGGCCCCAACAAAATCAGCAAATGACAATCATTTCATTATTTTTTATATTTATTTGTTATTAGTGTTAATCATAATATTTGCATGGCAGGCTTTAATAGCCTTGTTCTAATTAAATGCAAATCACATGGTATTAATTGGTTAGGTAAGACAACTGGTTGAGAACCTCTTTTGAAGTTGGTTCAGATGCATTGAGTTTGCCTTTAGGTGACTTTTTGTGGAAAGATACACATATATACACTTGTATATAGCGCAACAGAACTTTTTTATTCTTGCAATATTTGGTTGTTTGTTGGTGTGTCTGCACTGGAGGAGCAGCTTTTAATCTCATTATACATGTGTATAGTGACAATTAAAAAAAGGCATTAAAAAAGCATTCATATCATACAGTGAGGCAGATTTTGCTCAACAAGAAAAAGCTGATAGTTTATACAAATGGCCATGCCATTGAAAAATAAGATGTTTTACAGGGAATGCCAGCTATTTGCGTAGAGAAAGACTGAGTATTTTGACGATGGCTAAACATCATCTTCATATGGTAGTCACCTTGAAAACATTTGGGGACGTGTCATATTCATATGGATCTGGATAGTCGGAGGGGAATGGGGACATGAATACTCACTGTGAGAAAACTGCCTGTTTTGTTGTTTATGGGACACGGCACAGTTTGCAGTTTAAAGGTGAAGGCTAAAGGCACCAGCTCCTTAAACCAATTAAGAATCTGGTACTACTTTCCCTGCTGATTGAATATGAGTAATTACTTGGCTGCAGCCACCGTGTTTATGATTTAGACCAACCTGAAAACTACTCTTTCTGAAGCAGTAAATGATCCATGTAGGTACACAACTGATAGTGACCTTGAAAGATTTTTGAATGTTGAGGATATGTCTCAAAACCAAATTGGAAAACTGAAATGAAATGCTATTTGCAAAGGTACAAAAGATTTTTTTTTTTTTTTCGTTTTCACAAAACCCATCTCACCCTCCTTTGAGACATACACACATATACAGGTGAGAGCGAAGCTTGGGATAAAAGTGTAGGGTCAGCGATTTATCCGGCA
The DNA here is from genome assembly GCA_026780845.1 of Petrocephalus sullivani. Lineage (NCBI taxonomy): Eukaryota > Metazoa > Chordata > Actinopteri > Osteoglossiformes > Mormyridae > Petrocephalus > Petrocephalus sullivani. The sequence goes on along the minus strand of JAODKM010000032.1, from coordinate 9,169,639 downwards.
CCCCAGGAGAAGTTTTGGGGGTTTAGGGCCTTAAAGGACTAAAATGCAGTACAAAATGGTGGCTTAGTCTTAAGGCAGACCTGCCACTATAGTATCCAGGCCTAACAGCGTACAGTGTGTGTTACTTCAAGACACCTGTCCTTAACAGGTTGACTATACATTAAAACAAACATTAAGTGATAATAAGAAACACTATAATTGTATAATCATGTAATGTTTGTTATTAAGCTATTTCAAAGCAGTTTAGGCATGCGAGGATGTTAAGGTATACTTAAATGCTGCTTATGAATGTTCTATGAATGCAGTTATCAAATTAACTATTAAAACAATTCCAAAAACATAGCAGTCACTTTTGATGTTTATTTGAAGATGAACAAAAAATATCAAGAAATTTACATCACTGGCAGGTGAAGTACACACCTGATTTTTAAGGAACACCTACAGACAATTACTATGAACTTCTTGCTAAATAAAGTTTGGTTATAAGAAGCATTGTGTATCTAGTGTTTATAGCTGATGACATATTCTTCTTAAAATAGACATTTCTGTTTATGTGCCATGCATAATTTGAAGAGGATTTTTGGAATAGTCTGGGCAAATAAATTAATGTTAAATTTCATTGCTTGGAGGAAACTCCGATTTTTTTGTGCTAAGAGTGAAAAGCGAGGCTAGTTGTAAGACTTTAAAACTCTGGAACAACTTCAGATAAATGCTAAATTCAGCTCTGGCAGTATAGAGGAAGCACTATGATCAGAAAATTCTGCAGACTAGAGAACAACTGAAACAGCTCATCTCTACCACAACTCATGTGCAAGGATGGCAAAGGGCTTCATTATCAAGAATATGAGCCCTTTGACGTGAACTTCCATCATCCTGACAAATAGCATAAAGACACAGGTGCACCATATTAAGCTTCACAAAAGGCGGACGGATGGTAAGGACACATCAAAAGTGACACTTTAAGTCCACTTTAGGTTTGTGGGAAGATGCAGATATGTAAGCTGAGAGTTACTCTTCTTCATACCATAACAAGGTGAATTTCAAGTCTCAACTGAAATAAAAAATTTAGAATATGAATTGAGAAAAAAATATAGTTTGGCATATTGATTCACTATGAAGGCCTGCACTCTGCAATTAAGGAGACTTTAGGGCTCTAAATGGTTACATCATGAGGATTTGGAGTATGTCTTTTGGTTTGCCTCAAATTTGCAGCTGAATTCTAGAAGATTATGTAAAAAAATACTTCAGGTCTATGAGATGTGGAGTTCTACAAATGTATTTTTATATGAATTTTTAATTTGTAATTAATGGACACCTGAAAAGATGTTTAACCCAAATCATTTGCATCAATCCTCATATTCTGAGTCAATTATTGAGCAATTCAATTATCTAATGATGCTAATAGTTTGGAAAAAGAGAAATTGTACTGCTTAGAATGTTAAATCTTGCTAGCTATTACAGATGGAACTCTCATTGATATGTAGAACTTCTAACACTGAGTTTACAATATTTACAATAGTTTGGATTTTTCATTATTCATTTATCAACTTTTACACTACAAATAATTACATCAGCTAGAGTAATAATTACATCAGAGAGTCCATAGGTCTCTCTGGGTTTATCCTATAAAAGCTACCCAAGACCCAGCCACATTCCATTCCTTATTTACATCACATTAATAACATACTAATTCAAGAATCTTCTGCTGACATATTCCATAGTGATGTTTATTCAAGATTCAAATAATTGTATGTAATATCATTTCAGTTGTTTGTTACATTCATGTAGTTATCAACCCTTTAATCTTTGATGTTTCACTGTTCCTTTGTGTTTTTACTTTTTTTTCCAGATATTTTGCATATAATGAAGAGGCATTTGTCATAAATATTTTTTATATAAATGCATACTGACAAATATAAATGATTTCCTTTCATTTATCTTATGTATGTATTACAAAAGCTTAAATTATAAGCAGTACGGAGGCATAATATTTACAGTGGGCCTTGGGAAAGGGTTTTGTAAATGTATTGTAATGTATATACTCAGTGAGTATCCTGAAAAAAAATACTGGGGTTCCTACACAATGAATTACATTTAGGTGGAATGAATTACATGAAATGGGTGAGAAATTGTATACACATGATATCTCAAGTGTTGTGTGGAAGAAAACAACAACAAAAATTAATTTACATATTTAGAGGCAAAAAATTATAAAAATGTGATAGGCATCCATCCATTGGTGCTTATCATGGGGTTAAACATGATATGTAATTAACAAAACATACAGATCATATAATTTAAGATTTTCAACATTACATTACACACTTTGGGCGTATTATTCAAATATCGGTCATATAAATTTAGGTTATGTAGAAACCATTCATGTCGTGTGCCTACCATAATTTCCTAAATATAATTTTTTTAGGATATCTCTTCCAAGGAAAAATGAAAAAAATATGGATATTTCACCTCAGTTGCACATGTCATCATATGGAAAATGTCAACCAATATAATTTTCCAGAATTTATGCCTGCTTACATCAACGTTTCATTAACAGGTGTAATTGTTAATGTAAGGGTATATTAAGCCAACAATTTTACCTGATACCAATACAATAATAATGATAATAATAATAATAATAATAGTAGTAATAGTAGTAATTGTTATCTGTACTAGCCTATGGGCAATTTAGAGACACTATTCTACCTAGGACATTACAGTACTCAGAGGAAATCCACGCACATGCAGAGAGAACATAAAAACTACTTTAATGATGTGACATCCCATCTAAGGTGTCTTCTTTATTGGCCTATTTACTGGGCAGCTGCTTGGAAGATAGATGGATGGATGGAAGGATGAATGGATGAATAGATGGATGGATGGAAGGATGAATGGATGAATAGATGGGTGGATGGAAGGATGAATGGATGAATAGATGGGTGGATGGATTTGCAATAGATTTGCCAATACAGCAGCTCGATTGCTTGAAGTTTATCTTCATCATTTTATGTTCTTTGTCCACAGTGGTTCAGCATTGGAGTTCCTTTCTGAATGTAACATTCACCCACTAGATAACTCACCCACTGGACAAAGGAAAATTATTCCCTTAAAATGCCACTCAGCTACGCTGACCAGCATCCCTTCATTCATATTATAATACCTTTAAACTTATAAACTTATTTCCTTTAAATTCTGTAAAAAGGGATTGGCTTCCTTCACAGAGAAGATGGTAGACATCTGGCAGATGATATCATGGAGGGAGTAGGCAGGGATTTTTGAAACATAGTTTAATATTTTGACAGTCACGCGCTGTTTACTGTAACAAAACAGCTCTCAGAAATCAGATGTGTGCAAAAGTGTGTGATGGTAATAGAGTTAATGAATGGAAATAACATGCTGGTAGATTTTCCAGATGATAACGGTAGTCAGCTGAAGGTTTTTTTTTTTTCTGAGTGTGTGAAATTGATGCAGTTTCCTCTGGAGGGCAGTACAGCCAGGGACACCTCTTCTCATTCCACTAGTGTGCTGCTGATCAGCTACAGCTGCTTGGGGAGGGGGGGGTGGTAAGGACAAAGGGGAGCCTGCTCTCAGCTCCCACCCTATGTAGGCGGCTTTTCATCAGCCCCCACCTTGTATTACGTCGACAGATACCCCACTGCTAATTGGAGGGAGGCAAACGTACATATGACACCACAGGTAGGAACCAGTCATTTTCATGGAAAAAAAAAAATGGTGAAATATTCTGTCAAAAAATATTTTTGTGTCATAATTAAAGTAAAAAGTTATATTAAAGATGTGATGAAATCAATACTGTGGTAAACTAGGACAAAACTTCAATGATTTTTCATAGTTTTTACAAAAGCCACTATTTTTCCAGCTGACGTTTAAATTAAATGAAAAGAACATAATGGCAGGATAGGAAGAGTTATAGTAAAATAGTATATGTTCCATGTTAAAATAGGAATGCGATACCTACTTAATGTCCATCCATCTTCCAGCTGCTCCTTTATTACAGGGATATTTTTTTTTTGGGAGGGGGTGGGGGGTGCTGGAGCCTATTTCAAGCAGCCTAAGGAATAAGCCAGGGAAGCACCCTGGACAGGATGCCGGTCCATCACACACACAGTGGGCAATTTACAGACACCAATTCACCTAACTGCATGTCTTCGGACTGGGAGCGAAATCACCTAGAGTGGAAGTTGGAACAAAACCTCAGGGAAACTTTTACTGTTTGCAGTCTGATTAATAACTTTCTGTAAAGAACACATTTCAGTGTAATGTTCGTTAAAAAGGTGTTTATGGAACACATATAGAGATTTAGAGATGTACTTAATTTTAAGTGAGAATCTCACTTATATCTCTATTGGATATTTTAATAGTGAAATGCCATGTTACATACACCCATATATCCTATGGAAAAGGACACATGACTTAACTAAAAATGTAAAAATCAAAGAGCTACGGTACACTTATGCCGCATATTGCATGGATGATTGAGGAATGACTTGCAAATGGATCTCTTTGTCTACCTCAAATGAGCTTTCAGCTCATGTATGAGCTCTAACTTTGAATGTTGAAAGGATCTGAACTATCTAGCCATTTAGACAAAGGGCGACTACAAAACACTAAACGCTATCCTGCTAGCTGGTAAACGAAAAAAAAAAAGAAAACTGCATGCCAGACTGGATTTTTTTTTTTTACTGAACTAGCCCTGTTGGCTTGTAGCAGAAATGCATAAGTCCCACTCCTGACTATATATGGCACTATTTAAAAGCAGACATTTCTATTCAGAAGTGATTTTGATTCCCTTTTTACTTGTCCAAATGGTGATTATTACCTTTCTGTTTAAATGTATTCTTATAAGCAAAACTGTACCACTGGGCATCGTTGACTAAGTACTAATCATAGCCATTAAACTCCATGTCAACAGCAAGGATCTCAGATCACCTGATAGCTGCACTGTGTTGGCAGGGCACCCTGTGTACCTGCCTATCAGCAAAGCTCCAGTCTGAAGCAGCAGCTGTGCATGGTAACACACTCATTTCCTCCCAACTGCAATCGCTCTTCGTCTCCCACTGCTTTGTACTCATGACAAATGGCCAATCTTTCCTTTTTTGTTACCGCACGGAACGTACCGTGATACTGTAATCGGAGGATGCACCTGCACATTGCTCTTCCGCTTAAAGAAGACTCTCCTGAAGCAGTATAATGGAGGTTGGCTACAGCGCAAAATATGAAGTGTGAAATATTAAGTTTGTAATTGTACCAGTTTCGGCAGAAAATTATATTGTTGACAGATGAAGCAGCTAGCTTATGTAAGTAAGTTATACTGAGGCCACAAAAAAACAAACTAATAAATACATACATACAGTATACACATAAGTCTGGGAGATTTATCTTGAAATATTATTGCTGTTATTATTCTTTTGATAACACTTTCACTTATGCAACTAGTAATAATCACGTCTCAGTTTTACACATTTCTAAATCCATTCAATACCCAGCTCATGCTTAAATACTCTTTCTCAGTGCTTCTGCTAAACAATAAATGTTGTGAAGTGTTGTGAATTATGAATGTAAGTAGAATGTTAGAAAGAATGAGAATAAGAAGTCAGAATAAAATTGCTGACCATGAGAAATCTGTCACTTCAGACAAGCAGAGCTGGCAACAGGTGCCCATCACACCTCTCTCTAGCAATCTAACACCAATCTTTTTGAAAAGGATTGATGTTAATCAAATAATGTACTACAACCCCAAATCAGAAAAAGTTGGGACAGTATGGAAAACGCGAATAAAAAAGAAAGTAGTGATTTCTAAATTGATTTGTATTACATTGCAAACAATACAACAGCACATTATTTAATGTGTCCCTCGTAAATTTTATTGTTTTTTTACAAAATAAACACGTATTCCAATTTTGGTTCTTGCAACACATTTCAAAAAAAGTTGGGACAGGAGCAATTTAGGGCTAGTAATGAGGTCAATTGGTTAAATAATGATGTGATTTGAAACAGGTAATGTCAACAGGTGATTGTAATTATGATTTGGTACAAAAGCAGCATCCAAGAAAGGTCCAGTCCTATAGGAGTGAGGATGGGCTGACAAATGCCAACAAATAGGTGAGAAAGTCATTGAAATGTTTAAAAACAATGTTCCTCAAAGAAAGATAGGAAGAGATTTAGATTTTTCACCTTCAGCAGTGCATAACATAATAAAAAGATTCAAGGAATCTGGAGAAATTTCAGCGCGTAAAGGACAAGGGTGCAAGCCTAAGCTGAACAACCGTGATCTCCGATCCCTCAGGCAGCATTGCAGCAACAATCGTCATTCATCTATAAGCAATATCACCACATGGGCTCAGGACTACTTTGGCAAACCTTTGTCAAGTACCACAATACGTCGTTACATCCGCAAATGCCAGTTAAAACTGCACTGTTCCAAAAGGAAGCCCTATGTTAACAGTGTCCAGAAGCGCCGTCGACTTCTTTGGGCTCAGAGGCATCTGGGGTGGACCATCACACAGTGGAAAGGTGTACTGTGGTCAGATGAATCAGTATTTCAGGTATTTTTTGGGAGAAATGGACGCCGTGTGCTCCGGACCAAAGATGAAAAGGATCATCCAGACTGTTACCAGCAACAAGTCCAAAAGCCAGGGTTTGTCCTGGTATGGGGTTGTGTCAGTGCCCTTGGCAAAGGTAACTTGTACTTCTGTGATGGCACCATTAATGTTGAAAAGTACATAGAGATTTTGGAGCACAATATGCTGCCTTCAAGAAGACATTTTTTCCAGGGACCCCATGCATATTTCAACAAGACAATGCAAGGCCACATTCTGCACACATTACAAAGTCCTGGCTGCGGAGGAAGAGGGTACGGGTACTTGACTGGCCTGCCTGCAGTC
>JAODKM010000032.1:9152304-9162637 GCA_026780845.1 Petrocephalus sullivani | reverse complement strand
TTTAAGTGTTGTGAAAAGGAATGGCAACATTACAAAGTGGTAAATGCTTTACTGTCCCAACTTTTTTTAAATGTGTTCCTAGAACCAAAATTGCAATACGTGTTTATTTTGTAAAAACACAATAAAATTCATGAGGAACACATTAAATAATGTGCTGTTGTATTGTTTGCAATGTAATACAAGTCAAAGTAAATTTAGAAATCACTACTTTTTTTATTTGCGTTTTCCATACTGTCCCAACTTTTTCTGATTTGGGGTTGTAAAATATGGTATGATTTTTTGCAATGCACTTTTCATAAAAGATAAAATAAAGTAAAAACTTTTCAAAACAGCCATGATAACTTATTCGCAGAGTGATAGTTTCACCAGTAAATTTGAATCGTGCATAACAGGGTTCAAATGACATTCCAAATGAGTCCAGTTTTAACTGGCCTGGGTTTTACAAGTTAAGTAAGCCGTGATAGAGAAAACTGCCATTGCTTTAACTGTAATAGCTGAAATAATTTATAAGAGGTGCATTGTAAAATTTGTTTAAAAACTCAATATACAAAAAAACTGAACAATTACATAAGAAAGGTTAAGTAAAGGGGCTGGAACAAGGGGGTGTTCGTATTTCCAACCCCCCAACACAAAGCTTAGCAAAGCAGAAAGCAGAGAAGCAGAAATACGAGATTTTAAATCCAGTAGAAGACTTTCCCAGCAAAGAAATATGAAAAAAAGTTTTCCCTCCATCAATAGAGTATAATGGCAGACTTCTTAGTGTACAAGCTGATTTATTGCATCGAAGAGGTTTTTTGATTGCCACTTTTGGGCAAGATGAAGTAGTAAGTGGAAGAGGACTGTAAGAGCTGCAGAAAAATAGACTTGAAAAGGACACAAACGCACATGCTGTCTCGTATCTGAGAATAGTCGCCTTCTTGGTTTTCTCAGGAGGCACTAACTGTGAGCACTGTGCTGTATTGAACTCATCACGTTCATCTAGGACACTGATGATGAGTATCTGCAACGTGGCATGGTGGCAATCTGGTATGAAAGGGTTTTACAGCAAATGTATAAGGATTCAACCATCTCTCAGTAACTGAGTGGACCCTGGTAATCAATATTCAAAAGTGTAATTGTACCCTGTTTCATATCGATCAATTTTAGAGGACCTCAGTCATTCCCTGGTCTCTGCTGGATATCAGTGCACAAAAATCTGATGTCCTTCATACACAGTCTTTATGGCGTTTGTCTTTTGTGCAGAAACTAGCAGTGTTTTTGAAGAAACAATGATTTGACAACTCACCTCTCGCCCTGTAACATAAATCTAAACAGACAGGAGTTATTGTAATTCTCTTTAGCATCAAATGTATATAAGTTCTGTATCAATAAGCATTTGATCCTGATTTTATCTATTGGTACGGCAGTGAGGTGTTTTGCATCTACATGGTCATTTTCTGATTATCTATTTTCTTTAAAAACCCATGCAATCTTTTGTGTTGTTGCAAGTTTCTTGGTAGTGCATATTGTGGCATATGTTAAAAAATCATTAACAACCATGATAACCATGAAAAACCATTACACATTTAGAATTTTTGGGTTTTTGAACCTCGTGCTTGAAAAGACCACAGGTCAGAAGAACTAAAATTGCAAAAAAAAAAAAATCATCCAACAAGAAAAAAGATTTGATTAACAGAAGGACAGACAGGCAGGTCGATGATAGATAGATAGATAGATAGATAGATAGAGGCATTTGCTACCATTACAGTAGACTAGGCTGTAACAGAATTAATTAAATGAAAGCAGGCAGGTATTTGGCAAGAAGTCTTCCATTTTGTCCCTTAATGACCTTATAATGGCCATTTTATTGTTTTGTCTAACCACATTTATATCTACATTCTAACAGTATATTTCAAAACAAAGCATACAGTATGTTAAGGAATTGTTATTATCATCATTATTATATTCATGTTCTCCCCATGCTGTGTTGATATGCAGTTTACATGTTCTTCATGTGTTGTTTGGGTTGCCTCTGGACCCTCTGGGTTTCTAAATTGCCCGTTCCGTGAATGTGAATGAGTGCTATTCTATGATCAGCATCCTGTCCAGGGTACTTCCTTGCCTTGAGTTTTCTTGGATAGGCTCCAGGCTCCCAGTGACCCTGTACTAGAAGATGGATGGATCGATGTCAGATGGCTAACTACTTAACTGCTCTAAATATCTACAGATATTGCAACCAGCACAAAGTAGAAAAGTCCACCTGTGCACAACCTGCCTGTTTGATGGCAACATAGTGACTAAGAATTACTGCTGGAAGATGAGGCTCGTTGGTCAAGGGACTCCAGCCGGGGCTTGACATTGCAAGACGCATGCCACTGGGGATGTGCCTCTGCGGTTTGTTGGGCTGGGGGGGGGGGGAGGCGGTCCCTGTGAGTCGGATGCAAGAACATGTGCTTAAGGAAGATTGCAGTTATCTGCCACAAAATTGTGTTGCCCCATTGAAAACAACTATTGATTGTGTTGCACACACAGAAACCAACCCCCATTTTTTATAAAGTGTTTATATATTTTTCTTTTTCTCAGGAATGACTGTTTATTTTCTTTCTGTGGGTATGGGTGCCTTCAAATGTAACTTCTCCCAGCAGGAAGCAGTGCTTTCATAGTCGTTGCATGTTTGTTCCAGAGTGAAGACTGCAATTGTTTTACTTCTTCTCTTTCCCTTAGATTTTTGCCACTTGCTGCTCAGCCTGGTAAAAGGAGGAAGGCCTGTGGGAACAATCATGGAAATATTAATCATTGACCTAATGCTGCCTGCTGTACTGAGTAAATTAAGTCATTTTAATTGAAATTCCAGAGTCCAGTGCTGAATGTCTGGGGACTGGACTGGATTTGGTGAGTGCATAAGTGCTATGGTCATGCAGCAAAAGTTTTGGCCCATGCAGGCTCTTTATAGTGCAATATTATTAAGATAGGTGAGATAATTTAAGCAAACACAGAGCTTCATATAAATGCATTCAATAAGCATTTTTAATATATTTTTCCTCGGGCGGTTCAAATGAGCAGGCCGGCCCTTCCGAGTCTAGGATCTCTTAGAAGGATCAACTTTCCCCCTCTCTGCACAATGTAACGGAAATCTATTTATTTTACATTCCCTTCCTTTTAATTTCATTACCTTTTTCACAGAGCTATATTTTTTTATCTGAAGTTTGTTTTTATTTATTTTCTGTTTGTGTCTTATGTTGGCTCAATATTTTGTGTTTAAAATAATACATATTTACTTTCAAATTTCATTTCGGCATGTGATTCATAAATCAAATCACTGAAGGCGACAATAAAGATACTTTGACTTGGACTTACTGAATTTCTACAACATTCTATAAAGTTTTACATTAAATTAAGTATAAAAATAACGAACAAGAAAAGGTTGCACTTGGTTGGGTTTATGTTGAAGTAAGCATAGCATGCAGTCAGTTCAGAATTACTGCCCTGACTGTCTTTGCACCTACAGGTATCCTTAAAGAGCTAAACCATTTATTTTACTGGAGGACAGTAGTAAAGGAGACATAGCCAAAAATAAACAGACAGTGAGCAATGGCACAGAGCAGGTCCCACAGAATTTCCACAGAAAGTGAAGGAGAAGGGTTTATCAACCTGAAGTATTAGTTTTGACCAAAAACAGTCAACAAACCAGAAGGATCAAAGAGACTTTTCCCTTTTTAACCTTTTGTCTACTGCGAAGCACAGTTTTCCACTGTGGTTTTCCAGGAGTTTTTATGGTTGTACTTGTGCCTTCTCTCGGACCTCATACACAAAATGAAAGCCCAGTCATGGCATGCGAAAGCACTATGAGCCACTGTCAGTGGAAATGTTTTTGGATCAACTGCACATTTTTGGAGATGTATTTCACAGACTTTGTCTGGTTTTCTGTACTGCCACAAGTGTTATGTTAATTATATACATGCATTAGAACAGAACTTTTGCTTTTTTGTGGAGTTCTGCTAAAGTGGTTTTACAGAATGAATATCCCTTTTTTAAACATCATAGGTAATAGAACACATGCTATGCTGCTGCTATATATATATACTGTATATAGAACCAGAGGTTTTGAGCTTGGCATATGCATTAGTTATTTCCATATAAATATTAAAACAAATGTTTTTTCTTCCTTTACAAAGCTTTTTCTTACAGAAATTGGTATCATAGCTAGCAGTATTATTAAGTTAGCAACACCGTCCCTTGTCATGCATTAAAATATTTTCATGAATATAAATCACTGGTAGGAAATTATACATTTTTATTGCTACACTAGTTTCTCGTGAATTTGCCTTGCATTTGTTTAGAGATTCAGTGACATATCAAGTGCACACCAGAGTCTTCTCACTTTACCTGTATTACTACACTGCATTCCTTCCACATCTTGCCGATGATGCTAATGAAGATGTTCTTTCTCGTTCAGGTACAGCTTGAGTAAATTAGTAGCAGGGACTCCATTCAAGGTAACGTTAAACAAATACCATCCATCCATTCAACCATCCATTTATCAACCCACCAACTGCTTAACTTGCTGCAGCAACAAACACTGGGTAAATTCTATGTGCTAACTTTAACACTTAGCTACTCAAGAAGTCTTGCAGGAATTTTTGTGTTGGTTTATAAATATAAGCCTTTTATCAGTCTGGGAAGGGTTAGTGGGATTGCCCTGGCTTGGGTCTACAGATGATTCTAACATCTGCCACTGAAACAATAATTTTATATGAAATTCATATCAAATAATATCAAAATATTCTGCAGAAAACCATCAATCCTTTTGGATATATACTTTGTATCTGCATTCAAGACAGACATTTTATGATTTAAAAAAAGTTACTAAACATTTAAGCTAAGCTACCAATGAATTAATTAAAAGCACACAGTTTCATTTAGACTTCAAACTGCTGTGATGGGATCTAGAGCAGGGTGTCAATGCTATAGTGCCTGCAAATCTGGAGCAGTTCTGTCAGTAAAAATGGGCAAATTCCTAAAAGACTAATTAGTAACTATATCTGGTTTAGGTTATGACTGCTAAAGGATGTGCCGCTGTTTACCGAATGAAAATATATACATATAAACAGAAGGAGGAAATGTGAGTCTATTGCATCTGCTCACTTAAGCCATTGGACTATTTCGATTTTGACCGTAATCAATTAACTAGCCCAGTCCTTGAAACGACAGCCATGTTGAATTTTGATTGGTAAATGATTCTCCAAAATTAAAGTGGATTTTGAGTAGGGGGATTTTTAAACAAGCAAAATAACAAACAATACATTTTACTACAACATATAAGGATTGTATAGCTGCTATATGGCAAGCATCATATATAGTGCAGCATCAAAGGAATTTAAGACAAATGGCACCCAGTGAAGTCTTTTCAGATGCATTACAATTTTAACTTATCAACATCTTTACCTGTTAACCTTTCTAACCAGGAAGCCGGAACACCAAGTCCCCAAAAGAACAAATGAGTCCACTGAAGTTACAAGCGGCTTAATGATAATGTAATTAATTGTTCTTAGCAATTAATGCTTCTTTTGTACTTTATCCCTTAAAGTAAATGTAAGTTACCTTCGAAATATTCGGTAATATAAATATACTGTTTGAGGGCTTATATTACAAAAAGGGGTAAAAAGCTAATACACTTGCATGATCATATTTATCAAAATAATACACGCACACACAGACTTGCATACCTATCGGAAAGGAGACCCTCCATTCATTTCTAGGGGAAAAACCCTAAACCCAATAATGACACCTTAACCTCTACCCTAACCTTAACCACAAGTAACCAACCCAAATACAAGACTTTAAGCATTTTAACTTTTTAATTTTTAATTTCTGGAAACCAGAAGATATGTCCCCATATGTAAAGAAGTTTAAGTTTTTACCACACTTTGGGGACATTGTGGTTCCCAAATGTGATCAATGCAAACCCCCACATGCACATATGTATTGTAATTATATTTTAGTCAGATCAGAGTAAAAGACACATACTGAAAAAGTTTAGACCATTACCGTAAATCATCACATAAGAACAAGACTTCCTACATATTGTTTCATCTGTGCGTAGCTTAAATAGAATCTGGTCCGCCATGGCAGCATATAAATATATGTCTTAAGGACTAAGTACCAGAGCCGGCGCCCCCTGCCATGCGCATGAAGAGCTGCGAGTGCTCCTCCAGAGGCATGTTAGAGCATGCTGTGAAACAGCCTCTCTGCGCACTCCTTCTTACTGTATTTCCTCGATCTGCATAAACATGTTAGTAAACCAAAGTGGTCTTTGAATCTAAATCTTCAGTTATTATTCAAATTAAATCAAGTCTGGCAGATGGTGGGAGAAGGCACAAGCTCGCTGTAAATCTCCTGTTCTACCTCTGTGATTGCTCTGCCCACACTGGAATAAAGATTCAAAGAAAACCAGTAATCATGACGGATGTCATTAGCATATTCCCAATAAGGGAGTGTAAGGAAAAAAAAAAAGAAAGAAATTGCCTGGATAATATGGGCAATGGACGAATCAATGGAGAATATGCATGAACACAGCTGCCTGACAAACACATTCACTCCAGTACGTGGGAAAGGAAGTTTGCTGAAATGACGTGTTTTATACTGAGCTCACACATTGACTGGGAACTTTTGATAGTATCATTTTCCCATCTTGGAATCAGTTTTGCAGCTGGGTAAACCTTAGTTTAGTTTTTTTGTATAGATGTCCACAAAGCTTTAAATGGCTGCTGTCATTAGAAGAAACTTGTAGAATTCTTATTTTCAATGAACAACTCAAAAAAAAAATGAACTATAACTCTTGACATGCTAGATGAAGTTGGTGGTTTATTGAATCCTCTTTTTCTTTTCACTATATACTGTATATAGTGTGGTATCTTATGGTATACATTAAAGTGTATGTAGTATATAATAAAATTCATGCATTTTTTTCCAGTTCCTACCGAAATGTTTTAAATCTGTGAGGCTCTATGATCCAGTTGGTTTAGTTTTACATAATTAAAAAAATACACTAAAGGAAACTCTTCAACAAATTAGTGGAGATAATGCTTTTTTCTAATGGCTTAAACATCATAATGCTTCAGCTGAGTCACTTTAGCTGTAGTGTGAATGTGGGGTAACAGCATAATGGTAATAATGCTTGTCCTTAATTAACTATTTGATGTGCTTTTGTTCCCTGCGTATCAATTTTATGTAAATAGCACAGCTTGCAAAGCAGTTAAAAAATAAGGAAACTAAAAAAAAACAACTTTGATTTGAATACAGTTAATCACAAGTTAAACATTAATTTAATTAACAGGCTGTTTCTGCTTGTGTGAATCATTGTTACTATCTGTATTACTCATTAAACCACCCTAAATGTTTATGACAGTATACATATAGAACGGAAATATACATAGTAGACATATATCTGAAGTAAACATATTCCTGAAGTAGGCACAGCAGCACACATATCTGAAAAATATAAAATCTTTTAACGGCATTTAAATTTTGTTAATGTCTTGCGTGTATGTGTGGTTAACGAAGAAGAGAACAGAAAAATGTAAGTACTAACAAGAAACAGAGAGAAATGGCATGAGTCCTGCAACAAATATGCAGTTTGTGAAGGACATGAAAGAGGTCATTTACTACTGAGACATCTGTTTCCGAAGGAAACATAAGAGCGATGGTCTTGATAGATAATTGATTGCCCCAATTAGGGGCAGATGGTTAAAAAAATAAAGTAAAGAAAGTGGCACAATAGTTACATTTTTGCTGTATTGTGCTAAAATTTTCTGTTGTATATGTGACAGACGTGGTCAGCCTGTGTTGAATAATTAAGCAAGTGTTGAAGAGAAATGCTAAATGAGACTCGCCACTATTAAATTCCCTTTATTCCAACCAAGAATGCAGAAAACATTAATAATGCTTCTGTCACATCCCCATTCTCGGCACTGAAAACTGAAGAAATCATCAATTACTGTTTGTGTCACACAGTAAAGACCCCTGCGATTGTTCATGCCTGTCTGTGTTGTTTTATTTTTATTCACCTAGAGACCACCTATTCTCTGCAACCTGAATAGTGTTTTGCCTGCTATACCAACAATAGGCCTCATATCGCACATTCCACGTGCTAAGGAGCTGGGATACCGCAACACGCAGCTTTTAATAAATTGTTAAAAACTGGTTTGAAGTACTTGATACCATCAGTCAAATTAATTGATTAAATGATGAAAGAAGAAATGGGGTGTGTATGAAAAGATTCAAGTTGCAATTATTGTATCATATAAATTAGGGAGGTACCAGATATTTCTCAAATAAAACTGTCCCCACTCACATAAAACAAAGCTAAATCAATCAAGTGATAATTAGAATGTTATTATCAGTAGTTACATTTAATTATCATGTCGAGGCTGTACTCTCACTACATTTAACGCAAAACATAAAAGACATTCGGTTTTCATACTTTCATAACTGCTTGAACCCCACATTCCTTTAATTTGTTGTGGAATCCCTTTTAAATATTACACACTAAACTGCAGAATGTATACAAGTGACAGTTGATCAAGAACCTGTTTGTGTTAATTGTACCCAGCTAACAAGATGAGAATGGGAGAACTGTCTTATCTGTTCCCAGAAATGCCTTTACTTTTAAATCCCCATCCTTATGACTGTCTCACTAGATTGGAGTTTTAGTCAATAAACTCCTCTACTGCCATTCCAGTACAATTTAAGTAATATTTGCTTTTCTCTATCTTCAGCGATATGACCATAATCTATGTTTATGCTACTTTAAACATAAAGAATATTAGTCTTCTTCAGCAGCATTCTTCTCATTAAACTACCAAAATGTCACTTATTTAAAACAAAATGGCCCTGTTTGCAGTTTCACAACTTTTCCATTTATACCGTAACCACGTTGCTTTAATTCTTTACATGATAACACAGCCTCAGTTATTCCGTTCATTTTTAATCCAACTATTTATATTTTCCTTGAGAATGCTTGGGTGTCCTACTCTTCCTCAATCCCTGTTATCCCGTTAACAGGATAACAAAAACAAAAGTTAACAAATTAAACAGCTATGTGATGAAGAAGTCGGTATGCTCAGCATGTAAGACCAATTTTTCCCTTTTCTGTACTCTACATTTTCCTAGAGCGAAAAAATAGAGGCGGAGTCAGGAAAACCACTTAAAATACTTTCCTTAGGATGCCTCTGGAACCTTTCTGGTAATAAGGTTATGCCCTTGATGTCTATTCTATTTTCTATGCAACAATCCTGTTTAGGCTGTTTAGGAGAGGTAAGATCCTGAGTAATATGGGACCACTGTCTATGATGGTTTATAATCTGTCAAGACTCATAAAGATGTTGTCATAAGGATTGCTTTGATCGACATCTTTAAGATAAGTATACTTGAAATCTGGAACTGAGCACTGAGGTGCTTACTCAGATCATAACCACTTTAACTAATGACAAGAATAAGTGCACTGTCCACATGGTACACCAGAAGATCCAGGTCTATCAAGAACTGTGATGTAACATAAAGTAATGGATTACACCAGTCTTTCAAAAACCCATGCTGGAGTGTTTGGCTATTTTTCAACATAGAGAAATGATCACTTATTTAGCGAATATAACTAGTTTTAACTTTTCTTTGTTTTTTATTATTATTATTAGTATCATTTTAAGTATGTGTATTTGGTTTTAGTTCATTTATTGACATGTGTCATACTGCCTAATTTATTTCTCTAGACTCAAAATTCTATAATAGACATGTATAACCCAATATTACTCACTACAGAAATAAGTAAGATTGTACATGTTTATGTGTGAACCATTTCATTAAGTCCTAAAATTACTCTCAGATAGAAATACACAACAAAATGCCACAAAATTCAACATAACTGCCCTAGTTTAGTCTTTTTATGAGAGGCCCATATGTTTTGCATTGCATACTTGGTTGCATAGAGCAAAATTATTATACACACCTAGATAAAATAATGTAATGCAAAATAAGTATAACTATTTCACATCAAAGGTAAGGTAGTCAGTGATTTATTTTTAGTCACTGCAAGGATAATGCTAGCACCAGCTGGAGGTAACGTGTTATGAGCCCCCTAGATCTTTATACATACTTATATATATATATATGGTGATGGCCAAACTTATTAGAACACCTGCACCTGACAGATCTGAAAATGTTGACTTTTTTGCCTCCAAAACATGATTTCATTTCATAATGTTCATGGCTGTGTACAACAAATGGTTGTGCACAACAAATATCAGATGAAGTGAGACCTACTGTTTTTATCTACTTTTAACTTTAATATTTGGTATGT